>JAYKQN010000005.1:17837500-18315000 GCA_036785175.1 Eupleurogrammus muticus | reverse complement strand
ACCCTTCCCCAAGCGCCTTGATACAATCTGGTCATGAAAGGTCTACAGACAATTCCTTGGACTTGGTTTATGCTCTGACATGCACTGTCACCCTTGGGTGTCAGACTTAACCAAAAGTGGAAAAACTGTAGCGCTGTGAATACTTTCCACGTGCATTCTACATCCAAAAATAAATTCCACCAAATCCTTTAATACTGAACAGACTGCTGTGTTTTTTTTTCTTGATTCTGGTTTCAATAAATGTTTAAATATATTTAAATTGTATTTAACCAACTCCTGTGGTATCCTTTTACACCCTCCTGGTAAAGCTCATCATAGGGGAAAACAAGCACAAAAATGATTTTGAGCATGAAATACCAAAAAAATCTGAATTCATAGGACAAAAGTATAAACAAATTCAATTTTCATTCAAGGTTTTGAGAAATGCATTGCAACGCTTGCCTCCAACATTGATTTCCGTCCCAAAATGGGCTGTGAAAGGGAATGACTTTACTGCATATTGAAATTAAAACACAACTGTTGACAACTGTCAAAATGCTTCAGGCTACAAAGGCACCCGGTATAATAAAATGCCAGGCTTACAACGGAAGCTGTTAAAGTATTGTGTGCTTGGCTGAATTTACTCTGATGCTGCATACAAAATAACAACTTAATAAAAGCTGTAAGCCGACACAGCTAAATTAGTTTACATTGGATTCCAATACGCTGAATTATATGGTGAGTTCTTTTAAAAAAAAACAACAAAGTATTTCAAAGTTTTTTGTACTTTTTCATAAGGTGTTTCAGCCGTTTAGTTGAATTGGGGTTGTTGTGCTTACATCATAGAATTTGATTTATTTTAATTCAGTCAATGTCTTGCTGTACCAGTGTAAAAGACTTAATTCAATAAATAAAGAAAAGTTAAAAAATACAGTTTGAAGCATTTAAAGTGGATGGCATAAAACAAAGATACTGTATAAGCTTGCCATCTGAATTATCACAGTATCTTTGAAATAAGTCTATTACAGAACTACATTATTCTACTCCCACCATTTACAAGAACATGATGTTCAGGGTTTAAGAGAGCTCTTAACATAATCAATCAAAACAAAATTCGTTATCAACCCTCAACCAGATACATTTCATTTTGCAGGGCAAAGCACTTCACATTGTACTATTGTGTAACAAAATGCTCTGTGGACAGGGAAGATAAACAGTTTATTTGCTTTAATTTTTTTTCATCTAAGGGTCAGAGAAGGTCTCTAAACAAATGGAATGGAAGTTCGGAGATACGTGTTCAAAATGAATTAAATGGGGTATGTGTAAAATTCAGTATTCAGTATTATTCGTATTGGCTTCCACTCCTCTGACAGCTTGTGTTCTCCATCAGGAGTAAATTGTATGCGTTTGCCCCTCAATGCATTAAATGGAGTAAGATAAAACAGTGAGCTGGGCTCAAGTGGGCTCAAGGGCACAAATGCATGGGAAATTCCATTTAACAAAGAAAAAAATGCACAAGGGGTCTAACAGGAGAGTGGTGGGGGGTGCGAGGATGCCTTCAATTTGGGTTACGTGACAGAATCCACCCACTCCACGTTATAATTCTGTGACTAATAACATTTTGTGATTCGTGACTAAAATCCCGTCTATTGAGTATAAAAGAATTATTTAATCACACGCATGGTGACACATCGTCACCATGTGTGTCCTAAAATAATTCTTTTAATCATGTCAAAACATGAGTGCCTGTTTGAATGCATCAAACAACTGCATTACTCCTTGTAAAGACATCTTTGGGGCCGCAAAATGTATAAAATTGGTATTTTTGATTTATTGCAGTCTTATTCTTACATGACACTGACGTCTGTCATAATTAATACATTAGGTAACCGTCATATTATTTTTCAAGTAAAATGAAAATGTAAATGTCTTCATCTTACATTCTAGTAGACTGGAGTTAGGTTCTTCCATAAGGTTTTGAAGGTGACATGTACATGTCAAGGTATATTTATAAGTGGGGACTCTATTGGAATGTCTTTGCATGATTAACAGTGAAAGAAAATTTTCATTTAACTTATACTGTACCTTTTCATCCCTCTACACTTTAGTTCCTCCCTACAAATGATAAGATTCTATGATAAACTGTGCATACCAAAGAGGTTAAAACAAGAATTGAACCAGGGAGTTGAGGAGTAACATGGAATTGGAATAAGAAAAAAATGTTTAAATCAAGACATTCTATTGGTGATTGTAAATGTAAGGGAAACAGTGATTCTAAATTAAGGGAAACATGTCTAGTGTATTTGTATTATTTGTATCCAACCACAGTCGGTTTTTAATTATATGTTTTTGATTTACAATGTATAAAAGAGATAGTCAGCAAACAAAGTTACACAGGCCCATAAATGAAAATAAACAGTTGGCTTTTATGGTTTCTTAAGTCACTTAATCACTACTAGGATTTTCAGCCTTCCTTCTGACAAAATTACTTGCACCTGTAAAACGTTGTATTCTCTTGTGTTAAAGCAATGTCTTTCCATGGTTTCAGTGTAAAAAATGAAGATGAATTTATAAAATCACCTGAATCGTCACTAAAAAAATACAAGTTTAAGACAAAATACTACTACAATATGTTTTCCACTTGACTACATATGCTTCCATGAGAAAAACCTCGTGCAGTGCACTTTATCCAATAAGCTCTCAGACATAAGGAGATAACAGAGGCAATATATTATTATTAAAATGGTTTTCCAAAGAATTGTGAAACCCTCTGTGACATTGCTTCTGACTGAGAAACGTATAATTCTTCTTTCATACAGAATTGTACAACAATATACTGTATCCGAAATGTTTTTGTTAATTAAAAACATTTGTCCATTTGTATTTTTGGAAACAGCAGCTGTTTATAGTGGCTGGAGACATTCTTCAGATGTGATTATCTAACTTGTCAGGTCACTCAGTACAGGTTAGGCAGTGAGAACGATGGCTAAACATAGATCCAACATCATTTTACACTTCAAATTAAAGCAAAAATGTACCAGTGCAAGTCGCTATCTGTTGCATAGTCCCAACAAATTGAATTGCTGATGCAAATATAAAAGGCAGACTTCCCCAAAACTTTCTACAACAACTCTACAATGGGAGCTGGTCACCTCTTATGACAGCAACATGCAGAAATTTACACTTGCAATTTCCACACGGGTGTACGGATGGATTTGCAAGCTATTGTGCGTTAATTATTTTAGATAGATTGGTTATTGGAACTGATTCCCGGCGAGTGTTTCTGGCTGATAAAGCCCTGAGGGCTGCTTCTTGCCAGCAGCACCAGGAAATAGTTCACGCGTGCTAGAAGCAGTTCAAGCCAGGTCTGCAGCCACTGCCAGCTCCGCTGAGTGCTGGATGATGGCTCGCAGAACGGACATTAATATGCAGCATCCACCAATCAGGACCATGCAGCTGGTGTACAAATCAGCATTCCCAAGTGGCTGAGTGCACCATTGGCTCAATTTGATAGCATTGGTTTCTGTGATGCTTGGAACATCATATGGTTTTCTTTCATGTTTCCATGTAGTAAACGCATATTATTGCTCTGCAATGGCATTCAAAGTGGGTGAATATATTTGTTTTGTATTCATATTTTCATGTGACTTCAAACAGAACAAGATGACTTGTAAATTTCATGCTTGCGCCATGATTACACTATTCTCCTGGATGCAGCATATGTTGTTAAAGGCGTCCATTTTTTTTGCAAGTGCGTGAATGAATGTATGAATGAAAAACAAATGCCTTCTTCTTAATTATTCCCCTTGCTTTTTGCCTCCTGGGTTAATTGCAGTACACATTGCTTTGATGTTATTAGTGTGTGGAGAGGGCTCAGTGTCATTTGATACTAAAATTTGTGTTGGCTCAGCTTGGCTACTATTAAGTATATGAGGGTATTTAGACAGTTTATTATAATATGCAGACGTTTCTGTTTTTGATACAGATACAGAGCTGATATAATAGAGTGCACAGCATTGCACCTTCAGAGACCAGTCTCTGCAGGTTGCCAGTACAATTAGGAAAGTTGCTCAGGCTTTCTTAAGAGATTGCACCTCAGGTGTCAGTAACCTGCTTCTGTTCAGCTGCGTTGCAGAAGACACCGGGACTTGGCTTCGGTTATTAGGAGTGATATCCTTTATTTTCCCGCACATAGCCTAAACTGTCTTGTTACATACTGTTACGTTTACAGTAGTCCTGTAGTCCTTAAAACAATCCCCCTTTTGAACATGCAACTTTTCCGATAAATGTTTCAAGGTTTTTTCCTGGAAACGGTTGAAATTCACACCTGTGAATCAGTGTAAAATGCCACACATTTGACAGGCCTTGTTTGTCTGTTAATTTGTCTGTAAAGGTTCTCAGTCATTTAGGTAATCTTTATCTTGCAGAGCTGTAGAGAAAATCAACTGGACTTCTTAGTTTTTTGAAGATGTTTAAACTGTTGTCCAGGATGCTTCTTCAGTTCTGGAATTAAGTGCCGGAGAATTTGGGTACTTAAAGCCCGGAGTGTCAAACCAAATTATGTGATACTGGGTGGTGGTCGTGTGAACAGGTGCAACCAGATTCCAGCAGTGTCTCCTGCCTCCAGTTGTGTGAGTTTTAGTTTTCCTGGCGAGAGCATTCGATGCAGCATTATACTGTATGTGGCGGACAGATTGTGCCTTAAATCACCACCTCTGTTAAATGAAAGTGGACATATATGGGTTCTTTAACACCTCTCTCAAACCATCTGTCTTCCCTGTCTAAAACCAGAACATTAGAGTCCTCTAAAGAGTGACCTTTATCCTGTAGATGTAAGTGTACATCTGAGACTCCCGAGCTGCGTCATTGGACTGCATATACAACATTATTTAGTATTTGCTTTGATGTTCTGGTGTAGTTTGAAACTCTACAACTCTACAAGATGTCTGCCAACCACAGCTTTTTTTTATTGATTGGCTATTGCCATGTTGTGTGTGAATGGGAGCAGAAAAGGCATGACTTTATCTTCTTCCGAAAGGAAAGGTAGTTTATTAGCAATACGTTTTTTTAACTGGTGTTCAGCGCTCCGATGTGTCTGCAGCGGCCACAGAAATGTGTATCCTCAGGTCCTCCAGCAAGAGTGAAAAGGCATGCCTATTAAATATCTACTCTTTATTACCATCGTAAAATGAACACCCTGTTGAAATGTCAGGAAGGCATGTAAAAAATCATAATAGGCCAAACATAATAGGCTTCATAGTTTGTTTTTTTTAGTTTTTTTTCTGTGCTGTGGAGTCATACACTATTTATAGTGTTTACTCTTTTGTTTTCTATTCCATTTGCCATTGTAGTACATCATGTAGGGATATGGAGCATCTTTGTCATGGAGCTCCTGTCCAGGACGGGGCCAGGCTCAGTGTCTTGTAAATATTAATGGCGTGGCGAGGCATGAAATATTGACAGTTACAGTAGATGAGGCTGAAGTTTGAGGAGAAAGAGCAGGATAAAGGCCACATAAGGGCTCTTTTGTGTTTGTGGTTTTGAACACCAAGAGTGTGAAGAGTACCTGTATTGATTAAAATTGTACATGTCAAGAAGGGTTGAGTGCTGGCTTTGTTCAACCATTGTTAGTCGAAAAATCACTGTTTCAGTTTTTTTCTGCAAAATCCTAGAGAGTAATACCACCCTTTCAAGTGGTACCAGTCATTAAAGTGAAACAAATTAAGGAGATTCGTTAAGGTCAAAGCACTTTTGAACTATTGAACCACAAAGGGACAACGAGCCAGTGGCGTCTACAAGTGTGTTGTGCAGCAGAAATAAAGGTTAGTGTTTATATAGCAAAAACTTCCCCGGGCATATGAGAATGAGCAGACATGGTGGGATTTTGTACAGTTAAAGAGGCTAAGAAAGGGTGTCTGCAAAGAAAGAGTGTATGTGTGCAAGTACTGTCAACACAATCAAATAATTGTCCCTGTGTATTACAACATTTCATTTATATGAAAGTGTTTGAAGTAGTCAGCTGGTTTCCCCTGTACATCTTCAATGCACATTAACAGACATATATATATATATATCCAAAGAGCTGAATTTATTCAAGTTCCTAGAGAGAGAGTGAGAGACCTTGTGCATGATCTATAAAAAGTGAGTCACCATTGCTTGGGGGCCATACTAACTTGGTTCTCCATGGCATCTATGTATGTCATCTTTAATATAAGCTGCACACCCTGTCAATCTCTGTCAGAGCACAGAGAAAATTGAATATATTACCACCAACGTCTACTTACGGTCAATAAATCTCTATGGACAGTAGCAGGCAGATATATTTCAATGCTGTGAAGCTGGATTGGTTGTGTGTTTACCAGCATAGAGTTGGAGTAGCTCAGGGACCTGAATAGTTGGATTTACAGCGATACTGTTACTACTGTTATACTGTAAGTGTCTAGCAGAAAAAAGCTATCGGAACTCCAACGCTTCTTTTTTTAATGATACACTCACACCTGTGTATCTAACAAAAAGATGAGACCAGGTCCTGCTAATCTTCCTGCTAATAGTCGTTTTGGCTTATGTAGGTCATATAAGCTCTTTTTACACATCCTGCCATAATGTTGCAAAGAAGACTCCCCCATAGGCCTATGTCACGTTTCCTGCTCCAGGAACTTTAAAAATAGCAGAGCAGTGCACTCCCACTTCCGGCGATTACTTTTGAGTTGGGGAAGTTATGGATAAGTTATTGCTGCTTCCTCTCGTCGTCGTTACTGCAGCGGACTGGGCTGCTCCATATTAAAACAAAGACATCCCTACTTGAGTTTCCATGATCTTTCAGAGGACGATATCAGCTGCAAGGCATAACAGAGGTTAATTAGGAGGGATGAAGGGCCGTCGTTTCACAATTTTCAGGTAGCACCTTTGTGTCCCCACTTCAACAAGGCGAGCATCTACATTTCCTTTTGTTTATAAATAATTAATCCTCCTTGTTCTGCCAAGTAGCTAGCACCAATATGTACATGTAGGACACCAATATGTCAGCAAGAAACTGAGCTAAGTCTATATCAAACAGCGTCTTACCAAAACATAATTTCAACTGCAAGCGATAATATGAGCATATAGCCAAAACATATATCAGTACAGCCCTGCGTTATTGTGATGATATGATGTGACTGCACAGAGGTACCAAGCTTGTCTCTATAAGATAAACACTCACTCAGCAGACTTTCCTAGAACCACAAAAAAACAACTTTCTTTTTTAGTGATAAAACTACAATTTATGTCTTAGCTATGCTGTTTTTCAATATAAATGCTCCAGTCTGCTACTTTAAAACCCTTCTTCATCATTTTTAATTTTTTTTTTTTTTACGGTCCAGTGTTTTTAAAACTTCAGACTATGTTTTCTTTAATGTAGTGTGAAGTCATGCTGTATAACTTATCTTTGTAAAACACGTCCTGACACGTCTCTATGGTGCATGGTGTGTAAAATTACACCACATGACATGATTCTATTAGCTCTGATGGTTCCACGGAGGTGTCAGTCATCCGAATTGACAAATGGATTCTCGAGATATGGGTTCAGATACTCTCCATGTGCTTCAAGTCAGATGAGCAGCTGAGTGAGCGGAACAGCAACCACGCTGCTCAGAGGGGAATTCCGTCATTCTACCGTGACATGACATACAGGGTTTCAATTAACCGCCAGGCCCCCTTTAAACACCCAGTGCAGATGTACATTTTGATAAATAACCGCCGGTTCCACATCGAGTCTAATTTATTTAAAAAAAAAAATGAAGAAGACGTGACCATTGATGCTGCATGGCTGCATTCAGACCAAGCTCATACAGTATGTGTATTCTGTGTGGATAAAGCAGGACGAGCATCAGGGAATGCACCTTGTTGTTAATACACATACGCTTCCCTGCTCATGCGCTGCTGCCGCCCCTCACCGCATCTTAATTCTGTCGCCTTTCTTTTCTTCAGTATCCCGGTCCTGACACATCACTGTTGTGCTCCAATGACATTAAAGAGCACCCTCTCAGGTGAATGCTTAATTGTTGATTGCCTCCTTAAGTATATTCACTGGTCTTAAAGAGAAAAAAACAGTGATCTGCAGCAGGGGCTGTTTCTAGCATCGACGTAGGACCAAGAAGCTCGCACACCTGTAAAGAAGACAATAATTTCATAGAAGATGTTTTTTATCATAGACAGTTAAAAATAGGTTTGTGGGTACCTTCACTTCTATTGTTGGATTGGAGAGTCGAGGGAGAGCTGTGATCTCACAGACTCTGTTTGTACTGGTTCTGTCTGGTATGTTGCGTCCCTGGTTGGTGGCTGAGTGGTCGCAATTGTGTTGGCCTGCATTTGAGAGATGATATAAAATACAATAAATCAAAATCACTGTAAAGCCTAAACTAACCTTATCACTCCAGAATGTTGTGTGTTACACACCTACCAAGCCCTGGAGTAATGAGAAAAGTGGCATCATACAAATTAAAACTTATCATTCACTTCTACTACCCTGAGTGACATAAAAAGGAGACTGTACAGAAGGTGAGCAGGTTACAGACCCCACTCCCAGACACAGCCGCTACACAAAATTAACATCAACAAGCAGACTAACAGCTTACAACAGCTAAAGAAAGTGGATTCTCTACCACACAGTCTAGAAACTATTTGACAGTGTTTCTATAATGGTAGTGTTTGTCTCTACTTGACTGTACATATGGGGAAACCAACCCCTTCCTAATATTCTCAACAACTCACCGACAATGGCCATGCCCTGCAGAGCAAAACTGAGTGTACCTAACAAGTTAGCCAATTAGCTTACAAACGAACTTTACCTCACTGTAAAATACATAAAAACTCAATGACACCAGAATGTCTCTGGCTACAATTACCTTTTACAAGTGTCAGGACAAAGCCAGCGACTCTTTTTGGAGAAGCAGCCCGAAAAGAAGTGGTTTGCACAGATACAGCCTAATGTCGCTGGCACATGTTATTGTTGTATATAAAACTCAGCCATTGTCTCTTCAAATCATACCGAGTTAGGACAGAATATAGGCACTGATGCTTGGTTTGTGCAGCAAACAACTAAGCAGTTGAGTGACTTCTCAACGTCACTCGCCCCGAGAGAGAGGAGGCGTGATATAGTTATTCTAATGTAGGACCTTTAAGGGTGAAATTGGCCTGTTTGACGCAAATTTCCAGTATCATATTTGTGCCGTGAATGTTGTCCTAATCTAGGACTTGCCTTCATTATTGGAAGGTTGAATCCTTTGGAAGGACATCTCTACTATCTTTTATCATTGTTTTTATTTTGTCTACAATTATTTTCTTCCTCTGTATCCTCTTATATTCTTTGAATTTAAAGCCCAGTTACTCTGTGCGCCCTGGAGGGAGCTTGTAGTGGTTTGCTGTCTGCATTATAGAACGTATTTTGTTATTTGTAACTGGACCCAGGAATGTACACGGAAGAAATGGGAAATTGTCATTGTAAACCCATGATAAGTCATATATCCAAAGTCAGTACTTTCATTACACATTTATTTTCTTAACTCCTAAAATTCTACTTAATGGTTGAAATATCTTTCTATGGTGTTTTTACTTCTATACTGTATTGCAACAGATATTTTGACAAAGTTTAGTCACAGCAGAAAGATAGACAAAAGTTTTTTTAGTTTGTTTTTTTTAGTTAATGCTACATTCTAGATAGAATGATGCCTGGAGAGCATCATGAACCAGCCATACCCAGAAAATGCCCATTAAAAGGCACATGGCTGAATCAAAACGGGCAACCACAATGGTCTCAGACATGGATCATTTATTTTTTGATCAAGGAATGGGACATAGAGAGCCTCTTTAGCCAGGTCAAAGATGACTGATGCTGTAGTGAATAAAGTCAGACACCTAACCTGTAGCTCGAGGGACTACAGACCATGAAGTGGATTTATATTCAGACATGTGGTCAAGCGATTCAAGATCTGGTCGTGTTCTCTGTTCATTTTTGCCAGGATGATATGGCTAAGAAAATATGACTTCAAGTTTTTCTTACATTTTTTTTTTCACGAGAAGTAGAAGTTATATTGCTGAGGAAAAAATAAATATAAATTTGAAATAATTTTCTGAAAATGTTTAACAAAAATGTTGTACTCTACATTGATATATCGCTTTGTTTACATATCCACAGAACTGAGCATTCTGAGGGTGTTGAAAGATCAGTGAACTTGTCAAAAATTGAGGTGGTGGCTGGCAACTTTTCTAAATTACTCTGGTGGGAAAAGAGTTCAGCTTTATCACAAAATCAGTGTTCATAAAGGTCAACTGCCTTGTAAACCAAAATGACCTCCACGCATCTACCAAAAAACACTAAAAGCCTGCTAGTAGGAAGCATTAACGCTTTGATTTTTTTTTTTTTTATAAGGCTGAGCAGTTTACAAGACAGTGTTCTATATTGGTGTTTTTCAATAGACAAGATGATTCAGCTTTTTATTTTTAAACCTGCAGTACATTCACTGCGGAGGCAACCCATGTGTAAGAAGTAACGGTGTAGAGACGAAACATTGTGGGGACTCCTGGTCATAGAGAGCCGGTGTGAGTGAGTCCAACCAAGCAGGAAACACCGGATTCTACTCATCAACTCTTGGTAAGGACTTTAATTAGTATATCAGGTGTGGTATTGCTTCGTTAGGGAAAAAAAATGCAGCAACCATATCAGCCCTCCAGGACTGTTCCATTTAGTATAGTGGAGTCTTTCCAGTGAGCCAACATGCACAATAGCAGCACCCTGACTCACTTTGACCTGAATGGAACCTAACTTATTATTCAATTGTCAATGGTATCATGGTAACACCTGTCTTTACTTACGTATTCCATGGTTGTATGGCTGCTTTAAAAAAGCAAGTCATTGTGTTAAACCAAAAATGTTCTTATTGGCAATGTTTCAAAGCCTCATCTTTATCTACCTCATCTCTCTATAGGTGGGTAAACCTCAGTCATAGCAGACCTCTTTCAGAATGCAGCCATTGACAGGTTTCTAATCTCAGTGAGGTCATCAGGGCAGCCTTCCCTTTGTCTACCTCTGTTCTGTGAGCAGAGAAACTCTCTTTCTGGGCCTGGGTCTTGAGTGGAGGCGCCTTTCTTCAACAGTGGCGTGTGTCCAGCTTACCCTCTCTTCTGCCTTAATTGCTGTAGGTGTGATGAGGAGCACCTGGTGGGGTCCTGTCCATCTGGGTCTCCTCCAGTGCTACTTCTTTGGGTCCTTTATCAGCACCTGACCTTCTGGTTTCAGATTACACAGCTGGCCCTCTGCCGGCTGAGGAAGTGATGCGTTCACCTCTGTATAAATAAAGCTCAATAGTTTTGTTAAGTGGACACATTAAGCATTACATCTTCCAGCAGGTCAGAGCAGGGGACTTGAAGGGCTATTGGGTTTATAGGTCTGCCAAGAAAAAAACTCCAAATGGTGGCAGACCTGTTTTTCCCCTTCGCCTTGTGATCATTAACACTAACCATATTAATACAAACACGCCAATTGGATTAATAAATTTAAATAAAATTCAGCTGGAAAAGCCTTGAGTGGTAACTAGGCGTGTATTTGTTCTTCAGGGCAAACAGGAGAAAATGTCTCAAATAGGTGGAAAAGGGTAAAGGCTACATTTCTAAACTAGAACCTTCTATAATATTTATGTTGTAAAGGCCATGGGAAGGAATTTTTGTGGGTTTACATTGGGACATTTTTCTCCATATCTGAGGGAATACCACGCAAGTATTTTTGCTACTGTGTGTTTCTCTGCCTGGTTTGGCCTTTCTTTCACATGTAAAAACAGTTGTTAGCTCTTGAAATCTGAGTTTTTGCAACCAGAGTCTAGGGTTAACATTTTTAAAAATAACATTTTCAGAAATTGTGTAGATGGGAGAATTGCACTTTTTCTTTTTTAGGGGGGTTTTAAGGCATCCGTCTTCCCCTCCTACTTGACCCTATTTCTAAAACGCTTATCAAAGATAACTCCACCAAGCCATTTCTTGTCAACATTGTTTGACATCACACTGTGCGACAGTGAACAGTAAGTTGCATCCATGGAGACTTGTGGAGCGTTCTAGCCTTGTGATTGGCTAAAATGGCCTTCCTGTTAGGAATGCTATCGCCACCTACTGCTTTAGAATGTACATGCCATTTTATTGGAATGGATTTTGAAAATTCATGTGGTCAGAGACATTTATTCCCACACCAGTGTGTAACACACATGTACATATACAGTAATCCCTCGTTTATCGCGGGGGTTACGTTCCGAAAATGACCCGCGATAAGTGAAATCCGCGAAATAGAAAACTTTATTTTTTTTTACAATTAGCAACTATTACATGTATACAAATACAGTGACTCGCGTGTAGGCCGTTTCACTGCTCTTCAGAATCGGCCGCTGCATCCTGACTGCGCTCTGCAGTGTTCTCTTCTTCTGAAGCCCGCGGTGCAGGTGTGTTTGTTCGGGAGAAGAACATAGTGATAGGCAGCTGTTGTCGCTCTTTTTTCTTCTTTGCAAACGAGACGACAAAATGATAGCACAATTCGTAGCATGTTTTGATACAAGAAGCGGGAGTGAGTTTTTAGCGATTCAGAATGCAGAACACAATGCACCAAAAAAAAAAAAAAATGCATTATGAAAATCCGCGAAATAGCGAATCCGCGATAAGTGAACCGCGAAGTGGCGAGGGATCACTGTATTTATATTTTAAATAATTAAGCATTTATTTTAAACAGGTTAGTTTGTTGAGATGTAGAATCTTTTTTTTAAAAGCAACCTGGCCAAGAAATGTTTATTCATGCCTAACTTTTCCTGGTCTAATTATAGTCATTGAAAGCAAGAGGTGTTTGTTATAAGATACAGATATGTATTCATGCTCTTTCTATTAAATTTGAACGACTAATTCAATGTTTCATTAAGACTGGTTTTGAGAGTTGCACACAAATGAGGTCGGAGGAAATCATGTAGAAAGACTGAAGTTAGGAAGACGGATAAGAAGCATAGACTCTGGTGTCAGCTAAATGAGCTGTTGTTGGAATTATTGGTCAAATCAATCTGAGGGCCTCCAATGCTAGGGCTGTCCACCTGCAGGGCAGGAATAGGAGTTTTATTATATTGTTTAGACACACACACAGATGACTGTATTTCCCTGTGTGGCCTCTGGTCCAGGAGTCTATGATGATAGATCTCCAAACCTTGCACTGTCATGTTCTTCTTCAATTTTCCTAATTTGGAAGAAGGCAAAAATAGACTGTTATTCCGTGTATGAACTTGTTTGCCTGTCAATGATTTGTGTGAAAGTGAATTGAAATAGAGAGTTGGAGCAAACACCATGCCATAGTCGGAGTAAGCAGAATCTATGAAGATGTGACACTGTTGAAGAAGTGTTGATTCAGCTTTATGTAAATGTATAAAGCTGTAAATTGCAGTTGTGGTGCTGTATTGAATTATGTAACATAACATAAAGGTAGGGTTAGTAAATTAACCCTGTAAATGAATAAAGAAATAGCTTTCAGAATAAGGTCGCCCAGTACATAACTACGAAGTACAAATTTCATCTCACCTGATTAGTCTCAATGATAATGGAATGTTGAGGTGCTATAGTGTGGTATAGCATACTTACACTGCATAATATTGTGCAGGTATTTATTTTTCTATGGTTATGCAATATGCCTGTTTATCTTAGTAAGGTTTCAGATTTTTAGATGTACCCAGCGGAAGCCTGATTCTAGTCTTTCATTTTCATCGTGCCTCATTGAATTCCACTGAAACGCTTAAAACTTGAGAAGTCTTTTAATCTAAATGTCAAAGTAAAGAATAAATAGTTAAGATGTAAAATGTAGGAAACATAGAAACTCAATCCCAACAATCCTAAATTGGCATATTGACAGGTAAATTTAATGTTAAATGGTAATATGTCCTAACAACGCCATGTACAATAGTGTATCCAGCTTTGGTGAAAGTAGCTTGTGTGGTGACAGTACTACATTTCAATTCATGCGTGGTGTGCCGGTACCATACTACATGTTACACTGCAGCATTTCCCATAGAAAAGTAACTTTATGTTGAGTTGAGGGTTTGAGCTGTGATTGAAAGCGTCACGCCTTTGACATCTGCATGACAGCTGTTCGGCTAACTCCCTTTCTTTCATATAAACGATAATGACATTGTAAAGTAGATTCAATTTGTGGTTCTACGGTTTCATTGTGTGGCACGGCGCCACAAAACGATCAATGTGTGGGAAACACTGTTGTGACATGACCCAAAACAATTACTAATTGGTATATTTCTTTTATTTATTCTGCATCATGGAAACAATATTTTACTAATCAATCACAAGTCAAATCAGTTTAAAATCCACTTACTCTCATGTACAGAAAAATAATTTTAGAATATGGGTTCCAAGAGCGTTTTCCAGCACACATCTTAGTTGTAGCATGCACATGGAAGTATTCCAGCTGGCATAGCCAATGGAGTGGATTCTTTAGTGGTACTTCTGCCATCGGCATGATAAACGATAAACCCATAACACTGACTGAGTGCAACACTAATGTTAAAATATGCTCATTTATCTCTGTGGAAAAACATTATTCACTTTTTTTTTACTGTTTTGGGTCTCTCCCAATTCAAGAGACAACTATCTGACTTAGTTGCTTAATGCTTTACTATGATCACCAGCAAAGCACTAACTAATATATATGAACACTGTTAGTGAGGTAGTGAACTGAGGGGTTTGGAGGCTTTTATAAATGCAGTTCCTGCTGCAGTTAAAAACACTAACACACTAAAACACTATAATTTGGGGTTGTAACTACCAAAATCAATCCACTGTAGTTTTACATCTATTTTCTCAAGCATCTCTCTGGAGCACTAGAACCAACAGCATTGTCTGCCTCATGAATAATTGTTGATTGGCTGATTTGAATAGGTGTGAGTGAGAGATGGGCAGTGACTGTGTAGTAGTGACATCACAACATCAGAAAAGTCCTGATGGCTTATTTCATGGCACAGTTTCTGAATACATACTATTTGCATTTGCTCTGTTGATTGAGCTTCCTATAATCAAAAAGCAGTTCAAATCATGTTTGTCTAGCAATAAAACTAAAACAAGTTTTTCTCTGCTTACATACGATGTGGTGGGCCTCCTGCAGGGAACTCTTCCCATAAAAACATACAGTATACAGTTATTTGCTGTGTGGCTTTAGTTGTTGCTGCTGATAGTTAAGGAATTGATGTGTCAGTCAAACAAATTAATGCCAGCGTTAACCCTGATCATGACCTGAACTCTATTGATTAAGGCCCAATGAGTAAAATGTGCTGAGACAAGAAGATTGGGCCACATTTCAATAACACTTGTTTTATCCAAGTGTTTTTTTTCTGCTTGTCAGCTCTTTGGAGGCAGCGGGGGATTCTGGGATCCTGCTGATGCCGAAGAGCTACAATGATTTGGGCCGGGTTTAATCGGTGGCCTCAGGAAGGAAACTTCATGATTTTAGAAAGTTATAGCCTAATTATCACATAAATTACCCTGTTAATCTGAATTTACATTCTATCTGTGTGCGTGTGTGTGTGTGTGTGTGTGTGTGTGTGTGTGCGTGTGCGTGTACGTGTGTGTGTGTGTGATGCTTATGTCTGAGAGAGGGACAGATATAGTGTGAAAGCAAGATTCATCTATGATAACTCTCTCATCATCACTTATATCAACAGCCCTGATAATGCTAGTGCGGTTCTTTATTACCGTCATCAGTTTTATTGGTGGTGTTAATACTATGGTTTGTTCCTCTGGCAATCTAATGCAGAGGATATGAATGGATCAATCACAGCTAGATTGGCTCCTGGAGAGAGGGAGGGAGGGAAAGGGAGAAGAATAGACAGAGAAGAAAGATGACATGAAAGGATGAGCAAAATAATTGAATGAGCAAACAAACAGGCTATGATGAGTTATTAGTCAAGAGAGGAATCGGATAAGAGGGGGGAAAGGGGGTTACCGTAGATTTTGTGTCCTGTAGGCATAAAAGTGATTTAAATTTGGAATAATATAACAACCAATGTGCTGAGAAGAGGGAGATCTTTTTGCTTAAAAGCGAAAGGACAGACTTTTCCAAAGAATAAGGAGTACCATCATGAGGATAATAGAAAGACTGTGAGCACAAATATTCCTTTTATACTGCAGATAATTGCACTAGCAGCAGAGATGCATGTTGCTAATACATCTACTGTAGCTCACTGGATTCACTGTTGAAAATTCAGGACGAGAATAAGATAGCAAAATGTGTTGAATTCTTTTCTATTTGATATTTTAAAAGAAGCCCTTCATAATTAGCCTAAACACGCATTGTTAATCTTGTATTTAGGTTGGCTAGTGTGGGACATAAGGCTGGTGAAGACAATACAACAATGAATAGGAGAACAAAACTAGACAGACACTAGACTGAACATGTCTTTGTGATTAAACTAAATAGATAAAACACACATCATGAATCCTCAATCCCTAAACTGGCTGACTTGACTGGGATAATACTGTATATATGATGTTTTTCACTGTGCAAGTAGAGGAGACATAATGGAGAAAAGCACAAGAAATTTGATAAATAAGGCAGCATAATTAAGGGAAAAAAGTGGTTCCTTTTAGTCAGCCACCCCTATAAACTTGAACTCTGTCAATGTAGTAGTAGAAGATATAATCTTTTAGAGAGTGTGGAGTTATAATATTATTATACTATTGCAGTAAAACTGCCTGCAGTAATTGACAAAATATTTATCAAAACGTGCCTCCTATATAAATTAGTGGAGCATAATTCTTCATAAATTTGATCAGTATTGGATGGAAGTGAAAACTGTATCGTTATGTAAAATTCAGCTATTATGTATCATAATCAGGCAGTCGGATATATCAGATAGGCTGATCTTAATGCCACGTAAATGGATTGGTATCGCCATTAAAGCCTCATTGAAACGTCCTTTTTTAGAAATATGCCGGATGTGGTAATAACTGCCTCAGCTTTGGCAGTATAAATGATGATAAAGTGGAGAGGAGACACTCGTGTTGTGTTACCTGACTCGTGTTGTGTTACCTGTCGATGGGGAAAAAAATAGTTGATGTGCATGATTTGAGCAGAGGCCTGTGTTTAAATGTCACAAAAACTGAGAAAAACAATACTTTATCTGTTTGTCATAGTGGTTCAAAATTCAGGAACATGATGAGCGGTTGTACACAGGCTGGGAAGCAAACGTATCAGAGTTCAGGAGAAGCAGAAGAGAGGGATAGGGATAGCAACAAGGCAGGAGCAGTTGAGGCAGTGCTTTGTATTGTAATTGTAAGAGCTCTTAGCCTGGGCTGCCGTTGGGGATGCTTCTGTTTTCCACTCAAGCACTTTGTTTTTTATCTCAACAGCTGGTTAAGAGAACGAAGAGATTCTGAGGTAGTCAGAGACAGAGGAGTAACAGCTTTGGTTGTTGTGCTTCTGAGTAAAATACACACACACTTGCCGAATCTGCTACTGTGCTCTGCTCTGTTTACCTCATGTACAGTTTTTGATACGTTTGTCTAGATATATCATCCTTCTGCTTGAAGTCTGTAAAGCCCTTCATGTCCAACAGCCTGGACGTTTGCCTTACACATTTTTTGCGTGAAGGGCCAAGGGAGTGCCTTTGTACATCCTTATTTCATTTTAGCTGTCAAAGTTAAATTCCCATCTATATTATGCAATAGCTGAGGATCCAGTTGCAAAGAGAGGCTTACATGAGCATTACTGTAACTCTGCCTTTATTGCTACCACTAATGAACATATATTGTTGTGTGACTTTATGTGTTTGTGATAATATAGTATTCAAATTATAATATTAACAATGTTAATGCTTTTGCATTTGCCAGATAATTTGGAAATACGGTTTATGGTGGACTAATGGTTTCCTGTGTACTTACCCATGTATGGAATTTTTGACAAGGCCATTTAAGTAATCTTAAACCATAGAAGAGCATGTGTTGACTACGTATTTATTACTTCTGAACGTGTAGGATGTAGGTCATCTTACTTACCAAGTCACTTTAAATTTCCCCATAAGCCGTTTTTTTAATTCCTCTTATAGTGTGGAAAACTGAATACACAACAAGTCCCAACTAGTCGATCGAAGCATGAATGTCCAATAACTTTACTTTGAGGTTGACCATAAGATAAAAGTTAAAAGTCAGTGTTTTCCAAGTTCAGTTCATTGTGGCTGCCCTATCTGCACTGCACAGTTTCAGTAAGAGTGAACAAAATTATTTTTTAAATGCAGTGAGCTAGAATAACCAGAAGAAAGGTTTGATAAAGTAAGTGTCAAGTTGTTCAGACAAGGAGTACACCACAGAGGCAAATTGTAGCCACGGAATTACGTACCTTTTCTACTTCTTTCTCTGCTCCCATTAGTTTCATAGCAACGTGAGATGAATTAAAGAGAAAGCGAAGGCACTTATTGCAATTTCGAGGTTGCATATTCAAGGTACCACTTTTCTCAATTGATGTAGTTAGAGTTACTCCGAGGAACTTTAGCAGGTTCATATGGACAAAAGATTTTTTTTAAACAGCATTGTAATAAGGTAATGTATCTATTTGTGGGTATATGAGATTAATAATTATAATGTGACAACGTTGAAACAAAATTAACTTAGATGTAGTACTGTCCATATTTCTTGGTTATATGTAAAGAGACATTCACACCAAAGTGTAAAGAGTAAAATTCATACATCATTCAATTCAGATTCTGCAGATGTCTTCGTGCTTGGGCTTTAGGAGATAATCATGGTTAAAAACAAAAGAAAAGAAATTATGATCTAATATTTTTGAGTGCATTGTCTTTGCTAGCACTGCTCCCTTCACTCATTCACTCTGTAGCTCACTCACAACACACACATTCAGACTAACTACGTAGAAATATCCAATTTTCTTGCTGATGGTCTCCAAACTTCTTCTGAGGTTCAAAATGCCTGTGGAATTTATTTTCTAGAAACACACAGCACAAAACTGATTCCAAAACCAATATGGTCCATCCAAAACCACAATACAATACAGAACAATACAAAAGTATATTCTAATGCATTGTAAGCGGTTTAGTGGTATACTTTACCTGTTCTACGTATTATTTCAGGCCTGGAATTCAGCTTTTTTATAGCAAGTGACTTAAGAAAAAAAATCATACCCTTGCTGAAAAGAAATCTTGTGTGCAGAAACACATAAAGACACTGCTACATCAGTACCTAACAGGGACACACAGCAAGGAAAGATGCAATAAAAGCTGATGGAAAACGATTTTTCAAGTAAATGATGTTATTGTACCTGCTTCTCCTTTTTCTATCGTAATAAACTGTTGGGGTACTGCTTACTCCTACCATCACTTTTCTCCACCAATGAATGGGTATTGTAAACATTTTTTCTATTTATTGACACTCTGCATAAATAAATTGTAAATTTGGAAAATGATTATAATATTTTTTTTTATTTAATATAAAATTACATATATGATTTTAACAAAAGCATGTTATTATTGCCCAGTCACTATATAAATCAGGGATATTCATAACCATTTAACTTTTAACGTTTACCAATAATGATTTTAACTGATTTAATACTATCAGTTAAATTGTTAAAATTGAATGTAAATGCATGTTTCTGTTTTGTTATCCTATTGGCTCTTTTTGATCATTTTTTAATAATTTCATTACAGCTCACTCAATGCTGAAGGATTTGATCTGTGTTATTGTTGTCATAATCTGTACATACTCTATACATAACATGAGTGAGGGGTGAGGAGAGTGAACCTGATGTGGTAGTGACGATGGAGACGGGGGGCGTCACTCGTTCAATCTGCCTTTTGTCAATCTCTATCTTCCTGCTACTACAGATTCACAGCCTGTCAGATACTGCTGGGAGAGGCAGAACAAGACAGGAGTCAGGGCTGCTGTCTCCAACCTGAGGCAACCGGAATATGCAAAATTTTAAGATATGTGGACCCAGGGTTTTCTTTCATTGGGAAACATGAATTGGCCTTCATTATACTGTAGCTGAATAAAACATATGCTGAAATAACCACAACTTTGGGCTTAATAGTTTTTTTTGCAAATGTAGGGTTGGTGAAGTGTTTTGATCTACTTCTTTTTAATCAGAGCTTTTATTGCACTCATTTATTGTGAGGAAGCCACTTTGACGAGTGCTGACGTCATCACAGTCCGTGTCTGCACTCTGTGTTTCCCAGTGTTGTGCGTAAATGACCAGAACACCACCTTCTCCCCCTCGTAATTGTCCGGCTGTTGGTATATGTATATCCCCTGCACTGTCTGCAATAAAGCTCTTGCCTTGAGTATCCTCTCCTCTCCAGATTTTTGACAGAAATGATCTCCATATGTAAGCCAGTTAAACTTTCATAGGCTCTTACTTTATACAGCTATGAGTATAGCTGTCATCAACACAATTTCATTCTTAGTGCGTTTGTGTGTGTGGGGTCAGCAGTTGGCCGATAGTTTAAGATAAAAGATGCTTTATTTAAGCTCATATTCAGCTTCACAAGCAGATGTTCAAATAATTGCTATTAATTCAGAGATTTGAATTTTATTCTTAAAAGTTGCATTATTTTGGCGATTGTGATTTTTTTTGGCACAGGTTAAGATGTCTTTGGGAAAAGCCCAAAAATTCTCCATGCAGGCAAAAAACTCTGGAATGACAGAGACACTTCAGAGTACATATGGACAGAGGCCCTTCATTCATTAAAGTGCAGATGTTCAGCACCAGTAAAAAAATGTATTGTTTACTATTTATACATTGTAAAAAAAAAATAAAAAAAAGTATTACTGATAAAAAGTTTGGGGGCACCCAGAATTTTTTGTATTTTCCATAAAAGGTCACGGTTTTATTTATCAAATGGTGTTTCAAATTGAGAAGAAAATATGTAGATGTTGACAAGGTTAGAAATAATCATTTAATAATATCAAAAATAATTTTCTCCTGTAAACTTTGCTTTCGTCAAAGAATGCTCCATCTAACCAGCAAAACTGTTGATGTCAGCAAAAATTATGTCAGCTTTGCTAACATAATTGCGACAAGGGTTTTCTAATTATGCATTACAGTCGTCTAATGCAATTAGCAATTGCAATGAACACTGGAGTGGTGGTTGCTGGAAATGGCCTCTATACATCTATTTAGATATTGCATTATAAACCATTTGCAGCTAGAGTAGAAATTTACCACAACAATAATAATGTATAATGTGTATTTTTGATTAGTTTAATGTTATCTTCATTAAAAAAACAGTGCTTTTTTTGTTCAAAATAAGGACATTTCTGAGTGACCTCAAACTTTTGAAGAGCAGTCTACTTCACATTAAATTTCAAGGTAGCCATTATTTGCTTAAAGACAGGTTTTTACATTCTTTGAATTTTCTCAGGTCATCATATAGGACGGTTTTCCAACAGTCTGTAAAGATGGTAATCACATATACTGAACATTTTTTGGCTGCTTTTCCTTCACTCTGCAGTCCAATTCATCCAAAACCAACTGGATCAACTAGATTTTAGGTAGCGTGGTTGTAGAGGCCAACATTTTGATGGCTTTAGTATCACTGACAATGGTGAAAATAGTAAAATTAAATGAATCAATGAGTAGACGTATCCAAAATTGTAACTGGGACTGTACTGATATCCGTAATATGCAGCAATTTGGAGGTATTATAACCCTTGAAATTATCAAATCTCCTGACTATGCATTATAGTGCATATAATGATGCCCAAAATCAATTTCAATTTAAGCACAATTTATTTATTTTTGAAACTTCACAACCTATTATCATCATGTCAAATTAAACACTAATAGAATAATATCATCTTGCCTATAATGAGGTGTTTGGCCTGAGGAATCCAGCATTGCTGTTGCAGGTCTAACTATGTGTTCTTTGGGCCATAAAGGCATAATCATCAGGTTTTTTACATTTACTAGAAAAATTGAGGTAATCACAATTAGAAGCACACTAAAAACACACACACGCTTCAAGCACAGGAAAGTCTGAAGGGGTTGAATGCGGAATAAATTAAGACAATTAACGTAATTTGTCAGCAATTAGAAGGTTTGACAGTCATTGATTTAGTATGTGTTTAAAGCAACATCAGATGAGTAAGAAGGTCCAGAAGATGCCAAATTACCGGTGTGCAAGCTGTAGTTAAATCTGTCAAACAGTTTGCGAATTGATTTGCATCCTTGTATGACGCAGGTTTGCGTAAGTGTTTCATTACTGAGTTGCCTACTTGAAAGTCTCTTTCTGTCATACATTTTTTTTCTCTATCCTATCTGATTATGCCTGTTAGTAATAAAACCAGCAGTTCACCTGACATACAAATATCTGACTTCCAGACATTTGTAGATACGAACAGCTGCTTTATGATGATGTCTATAAATGGATACTTAACCATTTGCTTACAAGTTCACCTTTTTTTTAATCATGGCTGATAATGCAAACGCTAGTGTCCAAAGTGGTTTGTTATGGTATTGATTATGCGCAGCCAATCAAATTTTCTATTTTGTTTTTTTCTAGTTCTAATTGCATTCATCACTGAAATTGAGATGGGTGCGTTTGAAGTGCAAGCACTCATACTGTAGAGCACTTAAAATAAAAGTGGTTTGTTTTTTTTCTCAAAAAACGACAAGAGTGAGATTGAAAGATTGAAACTGAACATTGTTCAAACTGTGGTTTACTGTTATTGTTATATAACATTTTAATACCAATACATATTAGTGTTGCAACGGTACAAGCGGTTTATGGTACGGCCCGTACCTTGGTTTTCGTGGCTTCGGTACATTTTTTGTATTTTCTGCATAAAGAGACATTTCATTTTTCTCAAATGATTTATTTATTTTGATTCTCAGAAAATGTTCTAAACAATCCCAGTGCTGAATAGGATAATACTTAAAGTAAACTATTGGTTACCAATCACAACACTTCAGTAAACTAAAATAGGACTGTACACTTGCCTTTGTTTCCTTGCCTACTACTATTACTATTTATTTAAAAGATGCGCCTGTCAACATTGCCTACGATTTCCCCTGCAGTGAAGAAAATTCTTTCACTAGAAACTGTAGTTCTTGTAATGCAGGAGTGACATGTTTCAACTTTCGCAATATGGGAAAACTTGTCTTCCACCACATGAAAGAGTTGGCATCAGCATCAAAAGAGTCTGCTGACCTGTATAAGGCAACTTCATCCTCAATTATCTTTGCAAGTCTGCCTTGTTCATGTTTTTGAAAACAAAACCTCTGACACGGTTTGTTTCTTATTTGGAGGGGAGGAGGATGGCTCATGGTCTCTGCTTGACTCTATAAGTTTTAAAAAGCAACAATTAAATATCATAATTTTTTATTATCTGAGGTCTATTCACTTGGATTTCTGTGATGAGATCTCGGTAGAGTCTGACAAGGGAATGTTCATCAAGGGAAGGCAGGGATTTAAACCACGGATTCAGGGCTGTAGAAATTATGGTACTTTTGAAGATCAGGATGTATCTTTTTGAGGTCTTTGGCTTCTTTTCTTGCTCCATGGTCATCTTCAGTGGGGGATCATTTCCTTCAAAGTGAAGATTATTGGTATGGTGGGGATGGTCTACTGTTTATCAGAGTCGTTACAGTTCTCAGTGGTTTTAGTACTTGAGTGAGTTGTTCTGCTATTTCTTGTTCATACATACATAGTCAATATTGCAATGTCCTTGTTTAGGCTCTGTGTTTCATCCATTGTTAACATCATGTATTGTGTTCCACTAAGCGGTGACATCATGTATTAGCTTGTGCTTAGGCAGGCTTAACATGTTTCCCAGTCAGTGCACGGTGGCCTGCTGTGCTTTTGTGGAAAAAAGGCGACAACTTTCCAAACTTTCCCAAGGAAGTGTGCTACTCCATGGATTGACACTGCCTTCTTGGTTGCCAGGTTTAGAGCCAATTGACGTCCCAGTCTGTCTGTTTCATTGAATGCATTGGCAGTATTTTGCTGCTTTTTCTGCAAGTACTGGTATGATCATATTTTGCAACTTTCCAATCAGTCCCTACATTTTTTTAAAACTATTTGTATCAGTGCTAGGCTTTGTGTTTGGGCCAAATCTTTTTCAGTGCGTTTGCCCACTTTGTCATAGAGCCCAGGAATTATGAAATCCCTAAAATGCGTACAGCTGTGCACAAAATAACATGGGTCGAGTGTTTTTCACCAAGTGGTAAAACCCCTAATCTTCGACACAGAAAATGGCTGCAAAACTTTGGCTATGAACGCTCCAACTGCTAGGGTTATTCTCTCACACGGCGGGTGTGTTGAAAAGGATTCTCTATGGATACTTGGGCACTTGATTGTTCTGTGTTCAGAAAGCGTAATATCAGGATGATAACTCTGGAGGTGCTCAGCCATATTGCTTGTCTTACCATTTGAGTAAGGGACATGTCTCAAGCAGCGTCTACAGATGGTGAAGTTTCAGTTAACTGTTTTCACTCCTTCGTTGGTGTATTCAACAGCAAAACAAAAATGCTCCTAAAATGTTTTTAAATAAACCTGCTTCTCCTTTAAACTTTTCTCCCTCAAATTCTGAACTCTTGCTGGCCACCCTTGCTGGTTTTCTTTCATTTCCTGCTTTTATGAGCTAGTTCTAATAGTGTGATAGGTTAGTCACCTTGAGTGAGAGGAGGCGTCACAGTGATTGAACGTTGACTTGTGGAGGCAGGCTTTCTACAACAAAACGACAAATACATGCCTGTATCTATATATAAAAGTCATAGAAGTGCATTGTCTCATGCAGGTTGTGATACCATCACAGGGTACCATTATAACCCTAATGTAAAGGTGTGTTATGGTTTTCATTTTGCTTTGCACATCCATACCAAGCACTTGATATCTGCATAAAATTCTTGTGACGACCAGGGCAGAGTTCAGGGTATTCTCAGACAGACGATGAATTCTACTCTCTCAAGCAGCGCTGACTCTCCATTGTTCCCTTAGTTCCAGGGTCAGTGTCACACTATGAATTTCTTATTTTCAATAAAGCCGTATATGTCTCTGTTTGATGTGAGAGCTGCTTGTCAAGTGTTGACTGCTCCTCTCATTGGTGGTTCACATGTTGTCTGCTTATACAAAGAGTGAGTTTAGGGGGCACCTGCATTTTCTAATACGCATACTGTGTCTTTTAAAGACATTTGGTAATATTGTGCACAGTTATGCCAACATTTTTGTGGATGGCTTGAATCAGGTTTGTGGCTGGTGTATGCAGCCAGGTCACAGGAGTAAAGGTCAGTTTCTGATCGCCTTCATATTCTGCTGAATTTTGTGCTAAATTCTGGTGATCATTCTGTGGTTGTGTATTCAATCATTGACTCTGGCCTTATCCTTTCACTGTGTACTCGTAACTCTCCCCACGTTATGTTTTCTCCCTAGTGCAGTTGTGTTGCTTTGATTTGAACTAGTACATACAAGCTTAACTAGCTGAACTAGACTAATTCTAACACATTTTGTGAATGAATCAATCAATATAGCTAGTAGATGATGGTTTAAACATTGCCCTCACTCAATAAATAGTACATCATCTATTATTATATATATCATTTGAATTTCATTTTTTCATTATTTCATATTGCTTTATTCACGGTGAAGCAGGGCACCTGTACTGTAGGACACAGGTAGTATTACATCTATAGCCCTGCTTTACTTTCACATGGGTTTAATAGATCTACTAATTTTTTTATGTATTTTGTAGCATACACATATTTTGACAACTATTGTTGAGTTTCACATGTGTAGTACTCAAATCTAACAGCAGAAGGCAGCAGCATTGAGCCTGCTAGAAACCAAAATACGATGAGGTGTTACGCCAAAACATAGCACCGGATTCTTTCTCCCTGCCTTCATCCAAATAGTTATTGGCAACGATAACGATTGACAAATGCAGAATGTAATTTCAGGAGACTGCAAATAAACAGCAATTCAACATCGATTTTATCCCTCTTGTACCCCCTCGTCTTTCCGTCTGGCCGGTTTCTCAAGGGAGGGTGGTGCTCTGAACTCTGCAAAGGTCAATAGACTGTGGTGGATGTGGAAATCAGAAATTGTAAATTAAACTAACGTAACTTAATTTAATGCAGGCATTCTGACTTTGTGAGCATATAAAACATTGATAACATTAGCCTAATGCTGCTTAATTTGTTCATATTGTCCATGTGATGCAGGTTGTTAAATGTGACTTTTCATAGTAAGGTTATTCATAAATATTCTTATTTATAATATAATTTAGCCTACTCCAGAAACATTTCAAGGAAATGGAAACACTGCAAATTAAGTACACTGTGTAAGGAGATATGTGATTGCTTCTGCTGTTTCAACAGCCATGTTCATTTTCAGTCTGTATTTTATTAGGTCATCACCATTTTCAGCTTCTGCCATCAGGGAAAAGATACACACTCCCATGTGCAAAGAAAAACATCTATAGAAAACTATTTTCTCTTTTGCTATAAAACATCAATAGAGACAGGCACTTTCTGAATCCAGCCTGCTACCTCAGCACACAGATCTTTATGTAACTATGATTCTGTCCTCAGGACTTAATGCTTCTTCTTTAAAGTAACTTCTATTTTTATGTAATAGTTTTTTTTCAATGAGTCCTGCATGGATGTGAATGGGTGTGACCTCTTTCATGTGATCATACAAACCAATGCCACATTTCTCCCTTTTTGCCTGTAAAAAGCAGACTGTGTATTTTCTATCCTATTTCAAGTAATCACACACCTATAATGAGAAGAGTTTTATTAACCATTTATATCAACATAGCCATATAATAGTCTGTTTAGTCAGTTACTATTTTACAGCTACACAGTCATCATCTTGTCAAACAATCTTTGATAATCAGAGATTGTACTTGTCAAAAAAAAATCTATTAGAGTTTTAATATTGTGGAGGTGTCAAGATATGTTTGATAAATCTGTTAGGTTAGGTATAACAGTAGTATAGGGAATGTTCATTTCAATGCCTCTTTCACTGTTTTGTCTGCTTGACTGACGCATTTGTTCAAATCATGTCCTGTAATGCATATATGCAAATGTTATATGTGTTTTTATTAATAAGTTCAGGTTCAGATTCTGTTCTGTTAGGTGATAGTACTGGAATTTTACTGAGCATCTTCGAACACGTCTTGGAGAAGCGATTGATTCTTCTCTGTAGGAACATAAGACTGCAGCACTCTTGACCTTTTCTTACAATTTTTGTTGTTTTGCGTTGACTACAGCCACAGTAGCCTGTGTTAACATAAGAAATAGAGTAGCAGTTAAACCCACTGACGTGTTAGTGTGTGGGTTTTGAGAGAAATACAATACTATGGATGTGGAATTGCGAGGTAGGGGGCATTCGTTGGTGCTGGAGGAAACCCGGCATACAGCACATTAATAACATTATCAAAAGGCAACTTACTGGTTTACACAGCCTTTCAAAAAATCCTCCAATTCTGTTTAATCCTCTGTTTCTTCCTCCTCATCATCTCTCCCTGTAATCTCCTCATCACCAGCCTTTACATGCCATGATTAACAATCAGAAACAGAAACACATTCCTTTGTGAAAATTCCTAAGCCTTTAACGATTTCCAAGCAGTTTTATCAAGACATCATAACATCTCTATCTCGTCTTTTGACTATGTGAGAAGAATAAAGAATTCCTTTCCTTGAATCTCACGTGCCCCTACTTTCTCTATCCATATCCCAATCTCTGGATTGAAAATATTTTCTATGGGGTATGTGCTGCCTAGTTTTTATGAAACTCAAATAAATTGTATATTGTTTTGATATTTAGCCTTAGAGCAAGTTTTGTTTTTTTCACTTTGCAGAGAAGTGATAGAGCCTGGTAAAAAAGGTAAACAGTGACACCACTGTATTCCTTTCAACCACATACCCAAAGGGAAGGAGGGAAAGAGTCACATACTACATTCACCCTTGTCGGCCCACGGGGCTCCGCATTGAGCCCACCTAATGACCCTCACATGTCTCCCTCTCTCACTGTGACATATAACCACAGAGCCCTCAGCCTTGATTGTATTATATTTATCAGCTGTTAAAGTTGTGATCATGAGACCTCAATTGCCTCCTTTATTTTTCCCTCAGAAGGCTTTTAACCCAGGTGGCAAAATGCATATACATTCACATTACCCTTGTGGCCATGAATGTATCACTAGTATCACTTTTAGGCCTCATTTATCCTCCACATGTGGACAAAATTGTATGTGTATGTTTTAAGCGGTACATACATACTTTAATGCGTCCTTTAGGTTGGCCTGGATGGTAACCAATACCTCCACCAGGGCACAGATCAAGGTCAAAAGATTATGACAACAAACATGGCAACTATACAGGGGATCTTAATAATATACATCTTAAAATAACAGGAGAACATGTTGCAAGATGCCATTAAACTCATTTTGAATGTTTTATTGACATAGAGCACCTTTTACAATATTTCTGGGATGTCAGCCGGGAAATTTAATGACACATTGCCAGGTGGTGCCTCACAGCCAGTACAAAAACAGCGCCGGTGAAATTATGGCCTTCACGTATATCTATATAATGATTTAGTCTACTTGTAATATAAAGTGAACATTTATTGACACTCTTCTGCTGCTTAGGGACAATAAGGCAGTCAGATGCCTCCCAACAGTCATGTGATTACAATCATCTACATAATAGAAGAGTAGACAGTCCACACACTACTGTTCGCTCACATAGCCTTTAACTGTACTTGGTTTATGTGTTTCAGCATCTTCTTTGCTGCCCTTTCAAACTGGAATCTCATTGCCTTCAACTTCTCTAGGCATTTCACTCACAAGTTTAACTACTTTGACTTTTTTAGAAGTACATCCTATATCATCAAGATGAACCCAACCAAGACTCGATGTGTCTGAGCCTCATGCAGGTCACTATAACTCCTCTGACCATGAATACAAATACACATTATACATTTATCTCCCATAATTCATCTGTAGGTCAAACATCATTTAGTAAGGCAGTGTGTGTGACACACACACACACACAGGTAAAATATGACAGTGGCTGGTAGATTTGCTACACTCTTCATCCGGGAATACCAATCTACTGGTGGCTGGTAATCAAAGACCAGTACCATACACTTTTCTGGGGTTTATTTGCCTGGTGATACCTCAATCATACGGTGTAGTAGTATATATATATATATAGTATACTCGCAGATTAAAGTAAAAAAAAAAATTAACTAGCCTTTTTTGATCTGTCTTATATTTATGAGCCTCTTCTGATTTTTTACTCGTGAGGACTGAAAAAAGTGGGTGTGACGCGGGGGCAGGCTGGCATCATGCTGAGGACCTCTACAGCTGGAGGGAGCTACCAGGCTTTGTGCATTTCTCTGTTTTTTTGAGTGTTTGATGCATGGAACAGTTTTTCTATAACCCTTAGACCTTATCTAGAGTGGAAAACAACATGAAAGTGGCTATTTGTATGATATGCGACCTTTGACCTACAATCTAGCCGGTGGGGAAAAACAGTTAATTTTTCATCCTCCTGGGTTGGTTAAGAGTGGATAAGTGGTGGAGAGAGATGGGCAGAAGTAAATAGGAAGGTGATAAATAAAGGACACACACTGACATTAACCAGAAAGTCATTGAGGAGAAACAAAGCAAGAAAGAATGACTGAAAAACACTATTAGGCCATAAGGTGAACCATGACCAGTCTTCCAGAAATTAAATTTGGCTTTGACCTTTTTGAACTACACAATCTTTATATAGGGGAATTCTCCAAAAAGTCATCAAAAAGCTGTAGTTATCAATGATAAGGACCATTCATTTTTATTAATTTATTTGCTCAAAAATGAAAATTACACTGATCATAAAAACAATCTGCATATACACAATATAGAAACATCATAGGGAAATTATTGGTTACGTTACTAATATACCACTGAGGATACACAGTGGATATACAGTAAAATGTCTACACCTCCCTATGACACTAGATAAGATAAATAATTTCACAACTTTCCCACCTCAACCCTGAGGTGGTAATAGGATTCACCCTACGGCCTATGGCCTATATCTTTACACAGTTTTCAGTTTTAGTTAGTTTTAGTTGGCCTTAATATGAGGTGTATCAGACATCAATGATCTGCTGATCTTGGTATCCCTTGAATGATTCAGATTCTATCACTAACAATGTTTTGAGTAATGAAAACATTTTGCAAATGTAGACTTTCAGAAAGTCCTCTGTCAGACACAGAATCCAAACATACCTGAAGGTCTTGTCGGTAAAGTCTGGTTCGATGTGCGGCTGAGTACAGTACGGGATGTAGAGCTAAAGAGGGTGACTGCTGACTGCAGCCTGAATAATTTATCATCCGCTGGACAGAGAACATTCCAAGTACACAACAGTGTCATTCAGCGAATGCACAAAAAAAGAAATAAAATAACTCCAAGATGCAAGTGACAGAAACAAAGAGACTCTACAGGGATTTGCCTGGTGTAGTTCTGTGGTTCACAGTATTTACATATTTTAACATAATATCTCATAGGGGCAACACCCCTAGTCCCTGCAACATTTGAAAACATTACAATATAGGATAAAGTAGTAATATATTGGTTTCTATAGAATGTTTTATTTGCATGCATGAGGAAAAACATTTCAACAATTCAGCCAATCATTTTCAAACAAGGAAGGTGTGCAACAGATTGCAAATACTAGTTGACTAACTTCACACTAAATCTACAGCAATAGCTGTGTGATGTTCACTCACAACATGAAAGTCACACACAACACTATAGCCCTAACAGCTCTCTTTTGCCTATTTTAGCTCACTTTACTTTATGATTCAGGCTGACAGCTCTCACCCACAGATCAATAATGGACCTATAATGCTTGACAGGCTTGTCATCATTACAGATACAATCTTGCTTCCAAACCCACAGAATGTGGGTTACATTTAAATTATCACAGTGCTCATCAAACGTGAATCAAGATGATGTTATTTCTTTGCCCATTTCTTAATATAAACATGTTCGTTTGATTGGAAAATCAACTCACCGGCGTCACATGTTACGCATTCATTTAAAGTTTTTCCGGAGGGTGGGTGAGTGCGTGCCCCGCTGTCGTGGGAGGAGTCAGCCGCTGCCGACAGAGAGAGGGAAAGAAGAAGCAAAATCAAAGTGAATTTCATGTCGGTGGCTTAAAAAAATGAGACCATTCATTTGTACTTGAAGTTCACAATACGGCCTCGCTTGGCTTATCTGTTTGATCATAGGACAATGATGGGCATCGTCTAGACATGCTGAGGGCCAAAGACAAATTGCAGAGCAAAAACAAATGCAGACACACCTCGAGAAGTAGAAGAGTACACAACAGCAAAAACATCTATAAATAATTTATCCAGCAAAATACGTAAACACAACGCGAACAGAAGTTACATGTAATCCAAAAGATGGTTGACAAACACTGATTGTAGTTCCCTCCATTTGTACAACATGATGAGCAGAGGAAATTGGTCAAGTCTGTGAAACCTGCTCTATGTATTTTTTTTATTCCTTCTGTCACTATTTAATTTTAGCTTCTTACCATCGTCGCCACCCTTCCTTTGTGCCACTATTTTTTCTTTAGTCGCAGAGAGACAGAAGAAACAGTCGGGCTGCCCCGTGGGGGTCAACAATGTATATTATATTGTTATTATATCTTCTCAAACATGTGCATGTTTGATGGTCTTCCTAGTCTCCTATACTAGCTAATCAGATACTTTTTTTTTTAAAGTAAATTTTGGGCTGTGTGGCTTTATTTAGAAGCACAGCAGAGATGACAGGAAAGGGGGAGGCAGAGAATGGTGGAATGATATGCAGGAAAAGGGTCCGGATCTGTGATTTGAGTCTGGCCTCCTGTAGTGAGGACTGTGGCCTCTCTACATGAGGAGGCCGCTTTACACAGTGCGCCACTCATCGCCCCAATAAATCCATGCTTTTGTTTGCGTTTCCTGACATTTTAGGGACAGATCTGTTGAGGCACTTATCTGCAGATTAATCGGTAATTAATTGTTAATAGCTGATTGCCGCACCTCAAAACGACTGTACACAGCTAAATAGTTTCTTACCGATCTCTAAACCAGGGGGTTCCTGTAGAGCTTTATAGTCAAGGCGGCTGCCTCTACAACAAACACCCCCGCCTTACCTACGTCATGTCTCGACAACTACACGCTAGCAGGTTAGCCAGTTTAGCTGCTACTTTATTCTTCATGCTGACACAGGCTACTGTAGCCGTAGCCAATGCCAAAAACAGCAAATTCACAGGAAAAGAAGTGCTGCATCTTTTCTTCTTTGAGAAGAAGAGAACCCCTCTACACGCAGCGATCACAGACCCTCAGGAAATCCCAGTACTTTTACGGAACAGAATCTGGGCCTAAACTCATGTATTTATAAAGAGTCCTTAACAACAGTGCTCTTGTTTTTAATATGCACACAAATACATTTTTAACAGCTTTGTAAAATTTAACATAATATATAATCCTGTGCTTTCTTTCTGCAACTGAAATATTTTCAGATGCTGAGAAATTATCCTTACTGTACATATAGGCACACATGTGACTGCCAGGCTCACCACTGACTGAGTCATGCTTTCAATTGGATCAGTGTATTTTTGGTCTTCTTTCTAGCACACGTGGTGTACGGCTTGTCTTTGCTACCACAGGCGGAGAATAGAACTGGGTCAAAGTAAAGAAATAAATGTTTGTTTTAATTTAATATAAATGTAATATGATCATAAGTGGATTTTGTGGGGTAGCTGGTACTGATCAAAACAAGTGTACTTTGTTAAGAATCAATGCTGCCTTTGGAGATAGCTGATATCTGACGTCTTAGTACTTACCACTCCTCTTCCATTATTCATCTGTAGGTCAGACATCATTGAAGAAAACACATTAACATATGTTGACACAATCTATTCTCAAATAAGTCACATTGGTTGCCAACGCTTTAGCATATTTTCAGCTCATGAATCAATTACCAAATAGGTCAGTGACATAAGACATGAGGTTGCATTATTGTGTTTGTGGATCACATTTTAAGGGGTCTGTGCTGATAATAGCTTTGCAGGTCTGTGTATGCACTTTTGCACTAATTTGTATGCATCCGGTGCATGTGCATGTTAGCGGTCAACAGCTTGCATAAAATAAGTGTGTTGTCTTTTGGACATTAGGACAGGTAGAAGCACAGGTAACTTGCCCCTCACCCTAACCTCAGTCTGTTCCCATCAGGCCGTTCAGCGCATGTGTCACACAGTAGTTAATAAAACATCATGGCTGTCAGGTAGCAATGGAAATCTGTTTAATGGCAAGAGAGAGGGAGAAATATGGAGGTGTGAAGGGTTTAGAAATGATGGGTACCAGACCTGTAATTATTACTTCCTACTTTTTTTAATCCAATGAGACGTAGAAACCTTTTTATCTGACAATGTCTGATAGAAATGGCTCAGTGATCAGTGTAATTATCATCAGATCCTGTTAGTCAAAAACAACCTAGCCTTTCTGTTTCCAAGCAGCTCTCTGTCTCTCACCCTGATCCTGTTTCCCCTCAAGCATACCTTTTTCATTTTTTATGAATGCTTTAATGTTGACTGCATGAACATCAAAAGACACAGAAATTCATGTCTCGCACAAACATTTTTTTTTTTCTGTCTTCGACTGGCCTATTGTGAGTTGATGAGTGGGGTCACAAAAAGGGCAGAAAAAATATCTTCTCCAACTACATCTAATATTTAAATGTTAATACCATGTCAGAAATTAAGTGGTACATGTAAAATGCAAACAGGACAATTATTACCTCAAATAATCAAGCTAGAGGATTTTGCTCAACTAATAGTCAAGTCACATGCTTGCTGATGGAATATTGATTCATACATCAGTCATCAGAAGTCTTTAGATGACCAGGATTGATGATGTATTTTACTATATAGGCCATATCTACTAACAGTAGAATCAATTTCACATCTTTTCCTGTAACTCTTATGTTATGAGCAAATTGATGGGATGTTTTTCCTTTGGTAAAAGTTGTCCCCAAACATATCCAACTATGAATCTCTATGAAAGTGGGTGTGTTTCTATCCTTGAAAAGTACAATTTGTTCCCCCCCGAATATGTTTTTTTTTTTTTTTACACCATTTGCATTCAATACACAAAACTGCATGATTTGTTATGACAGTTTTCCGTGTAAACACCTTGTACCCAAAATGGTAAACAGAATGCCACGCATACTAACGGCAGATTGATCTCCTTTTGTATGGGCAGCGAAACAGACGGTGGACACATTCAGGTGCATAGTTGTGTCTGTTTACCATATTATCATTATTTTTTTTAAAAGCCCATCAGGTTGATGTCCCGGTAGCATTATCTTATCTGCCTGCTCAGCAGAATCCTCGCTCCCCATTGGTTTGCTGAAAAAGGCTCATAAGCATCTCGAAGACAGGCTTTTAACATGATGTACCACTGGATTTTCTCATTTATCCCTTTTTTGCTAACGTGATCAGATTATAAATATATATATTTTTTTTTTTATCGGGGAGATGTTGGTAAATTGACTGCATTTATATTGCACTTTTATAGTTTACCATTGACATCCTACAAGTGCTTTCCAAAGGTCTCCAATACTCTCTCAACCATGCACACACTCAATTTATGGATCAGTACCTCACCCAAGGAGACTTCAACGTGCAGACCAGAGGAGCCAGGAATCACACCTTGGCCTTCTGATTAGTCGACGACCTGCTCTTTTTTTGAGCACCAGTCCGAGACGGTCTCTGCAGGCAGCAAATATCTGTCGCAGCCGTTTTGTAGTAGCTGTTGATTATTATATTGGATTTCTGATTAAGTTCGATGCTGTCTAGCGCTGCATTATATTGATGGTTTCACCCATTATCTGATAAGTGGACATTTCCATGGTAATTTGACTCATATTGATGTTATTAATTTTACTGATATGGTCTACTTTCCACTATAAATACACAGTCTGTACTGTGTTTTTTTGCTACAGACACAGACTTCCTAACAACGCTGTTTCATTATTCCTGTCCCGCTTTACTCATCCTACATTTGTAAGCACTCTGGGAGTTGGAGATAAGTATAATTTGTGACCCTATTACTGTTAAAAATCAAAACTCTAAATTGTGCATCGAATACATGTTAATAGTGTAGATGGACTTGACATCAGGTCATAAAGATGTCCCCAAGTAGTTTCAAAAGCTGACATGTTATTTGACTCAATTGTGTAGTTGGTGTAGTTCTCTGTGTGTCACAGTATATACATTTCTTAATTTGATACCTCACAGGGAAAACACCACTAGTCCCTGCAACATTAGACAGCATTAAAATATAGTAACAATAGTATTATAGTGGTTTCTACAGGATAGCAAATCATTTCCAAACTAGGAAATTGTTCAACAGACTGCAAACACTAGTAGACACATTTTACACTGAATCTACAGCATGTGATGTGTAAAGATGTTCACTCATAACATGAAAGTCACACAAAACTATAGATCACCTTACTTTATGATCCAGTCTGACAGCTCTCAACCATGGATCAATAATAGATCTATGACACTCGACAGGCTTGTCATCATTACAGATATAATCTCCCGTCCAACCACATTGTGCGTTGCATTTAAACTATCACAGTCTTATAGTTTTATCGTTGTAATATTTTTTTTATGCAGATGCTGTTTTTAAAAATTTGCAAAAGACAAAACGTCCAACTATGGAATACAGCCATTTCCAGTGTGTAGCTTGTGTAATTCGGCTTTTCTTTCATTTCAGTCTTTATATAAAGCCGTACAGCAAACATTTAATTTCTTATGTGGTCAAACATTGTGGTAGAAGTCGTGGTTGAGTTACTCTGATAATTTATTTTATATGGCATTACTAGATTATTAATACTGAAGCAGCAGTGTGTAAGTGACATGTTGCTGTTGCTGCTGGAGGAAGAGCTGGTTTCTCTTATTTAATTTACAGTTCTGACAATAAAATGGATGTCAGAAGTTGTCCTGACTCCTGTCAAGAAACAGGAAGGTCGTTTTCCTTTTCCACTGAACTGATTCAGTAATAACTTTGCCAATGACCCACCACTGGATGTTTACATCAATAAAAATAAAAGATCAGAATTATATGTTTTGCTGTAATGTACCGAACCATGAACTTAGTGTACTGAGTTAGATTAACTGAATAGGCAGTGATACTATACTCCTTGATTTAACATATTTTACTGTAAACCTGTAGCTGGCTAATGCATAACTCACACAGTAAAAATAAAGTGCAGATGTTTTTTTTGCCATTTATGACCTTGTATTTCCATTCATTCAAACTTTCCATTTGATTTCCTTCAGAACAATTATAGCAATGCTATTCATGTGTATTTTCACTTCAGGTTGTTTAAAGCATAAAGCTACATGCCGGAAAAATACATGCATACATACATAAAATAACATGGCTTATGGCCATGAGAGTCTGCTGTGTTTTCAGTGTGTGCCATGTGTCTGCGTTACTATAGGAACCTCATCTATGTGTCTATTTTGCCATGCAAAACCTTGAGGTGGCTCTATGGTCCACTTTTTTTTCCCCAAATAGGAATAACTTTATTTAAAAAAAAATTGGAGTCAGTATCTCTGTGAGAAAATGCTGAATTAAAAATTATGATTTTGGTTGATGATGGTTGATGTTATTAGAGATGTGTTTACATCGCTCACCTAACACTATAATGCCAGATTGTAATTTACTGGCATGGTAAGCAAATAAATCTACAATATGTGGGTAACAGTTTATTCAACAGAATTGTTCATGACATATAATAAAATTCATAATTTAATGTCATAATAGAAACTATATTCTATGATTAGCCCTCTCAAATTCACTGACCATTCCCATTTGTCTTTTTTTAAATATGATAATCACACACATTATAAAGAAATGTGTCATACTTAGCAACCTTCTCACTAAGGTAAAACTTCCTGTCCCTTCCTTGCTCAGATTTGCTCAGATAATCTTCCTAAACCATTCCTAACCTAGGACTCCTTGCTGGATTTGTTTTTAGCTCTCTGAGAGCAAGCTAAGATTTTTTTGTGAATATATGGCCCTAATCTGATTGGGATTCTTAATTCCCTGTGTCTTTCTTATTTTCCCAAGTGTATAGAAATCCCTCACTAATCAGTGAGCGTTTTTTGTGAATAGACTCAGCGCATCAACCAACATGCTGCTCCAAAATTATCTTCAATCTAAACAGACCTGGCAGCTCATAATGGTTTCAGATTTTTAATCTTTTCCTCATCCTGGACCCACAAATAGTAACTCCGAGCTATCCCAGTAGTGAACATAACAGAATACCTGCACCAGGCTTCTGTGTACTAGTGTGTTATTTTTATGTTGTGTGTTGACAGGTAAGCCCCTGAGAAAGAGTCCACTATAATGAACTCTTTTGTGTTACACAGGGCTGGCCTTGGCATACTTACATCTCTAGCTGTTTCCATGTGGTAATATATTCCCTTTGGAGTGGCTTATATAACCCCATTAGAGTTTTTGCTGATTTTGTAGCTGTGTAATTTACAGTTTTATGCTCTTTACTCTCTGTTTTTTGCTGCCTTGCCTCGTTCATCACCCTCTGTACCTGCAGAGGCACCTCGTCGCCCCGGGAACCTCTTATCGGTACCTTATTCCCAGCAGTTTCTAATAAATGTGGGAATTTGAGCCAGTTGAAATGGAGCACCTCCCCGTGGGGAAAGGCTTAGCTTTTAATTAGCAGAGTTAATGGGGCTGAGCTGGATCAGCGGAGTGAGAACCAGACATACAAAGAAAAAAAGGCCCCCAATGAATCTACTGAGTCTCCTGAACCTGGTGTGTTTAACTAAAGGGACATTAATCGGTAGATAGTTTCTGTTACAGGACGACAGAGGGTCATGTCATCAACCTCTTGTAGTTGAAAGAAGTCCCCACAAACTAAAGCAGAGCTCTCTCAGGATTGTGACTTTTATGTCGAGTTAGTTTCCTCTTTGGAGAGAGTGTCTGTATTAAATCTGCCTTAATGTGAGATGATTACTCATTTAGGCTCCAGCACAGCCAAGACTATCAATTAGATAACCTAAGATGGATCATATCACAGTGTGACCTTTGTTGCCAACCTTCATTTTTGGGCTCAAGAGTTGGCACAGAACCAGCGTTTATCACGTATATGTTGTTTTTCACTCTGCTTTTTATGATTTAAAACTCACTAATAATGTTTGCCATGTTACACCTTTGCAGTGCACAGACATCCCTGTTTTTTCAATCTCAAACCTCCTTCTGGCAGGTTTTTTGTCTTTCTGACTTCTTCTTACAGAACAAACACAAAACTTTTTAAAGTTTAAACCAACAAAAGGAAACCCAGCAGCGAGAAGCTACTTTTCTTACCTTCTCCTCCTCGAAAACAATGTGAGGAAAGAATATGAGAGAATTGAGGGAAAGTAGTGGTGGTTGAATGGTTGAATAAATTGTAGCTGTGGGCATAGAGTGATAGATTGGTGAGTGCTGCCAATACTCTCCTGCCTAGGTGCCAAGGACCAGAGGATACATGTTTGTGTGTGCGTGTGTGTGTGTGTGTGTGTGTGTGTGTGTGTGTGTGCATGCCTGGCTATGTGTGTGTGTTTGAGTGGATGTGGTTGTAGTTTTAATTTTTTTTCTTTTTGTTTAGGTTGGGGAAATAACAATTTTTTTTCAAATCAAAGTGGTAATAGTAGTTTTGTATAGTTCTTAACAAACAAAAAACTTAACATAAGACTTACTTATATACTCCTCCTTTTCCCTTCTGAAATCTTTAGGCAGGCTCACCATGGTGCAGGAAAAGAACGACAGCATAAACATCCAGATGATTCCTCCACCAGTTCAACAGAGCAGACCTGCTGTAAGGACCCTGCCTGCATGACTCTCTCCCACTGTCATCCACCTCTTTATCCTCGTGCAATAATTTCAAACTCTTTGCAATCACAACAGAACATGCATGATGTCCCATGTGTGTACTTCTGTTTGATGTACAGGATTTGTATTTAATCATCAAAACAGTATCAAAACATCAAAACACTACAAGTATACATTTTTGAAAGAAATGGGTCAAATCTCAGGGAAATGTGTTTATTTGGTTATTGGCGGAGAGTTTAATAACACCCCATTCTTGCGTTCATGATGTATTCTATCTGAAATGTTCATATCTTTGAAGCTCATTGGTTGAAAGTAGATTCATAGGGAATTACATGCCATAGCTGTCATCTACTACTCCTTAATCCCTTTGTCTTTTGTTCTACTCTTTAATGAACAATAGACAACTTCTTGTCACCACTGTGAGATCAGGCAACCTGTGGTGATGCTGCACAGACGTGCTGAGGGATGGATACTCTTTGTTGTCAAGACATATTCGCAGCACCAAAATCCTGTTTCTGTTTGCATTCAGTGTCATTATTATGTTAATTATCTAAACTACACTGAGCTTATCCTCTAGATATCAGCTTCATAATTCACAGGGATGTAACAGCTTTTTGTTTGTTTTGTTGAAATAGTTTGGTCATTTAAATCACTGATAATTTGATCCAAGCTTCGTCATCAACTCTTTTTTAGCTGGCAAAGTAATTTAGAGAATTTTCCAGCCACCGCCAGCACTTTTAACCAAATTCACTGATCTTTCAAAAGACCAAGAATGTTCAGTTCTATGGATATGTAAACATGGAATACAACAGAAGAAAATACTTTCTCTAGACTACAAAACAAACATTTTGTCCCAGCTGCATTCATTCGTTATTTACAAAAGCTTGAACAAAGGTTTTTGTCATGAAAAAAATCACCTGTCAGACCATGAGTTGAGAATACATTTTTGTCAAAGCCAAATGAAACTTCACATTTTTAGTTTAGGTTTTACTCACTTCCATGTCAAAACCACAATTATTTTTGTTGTTAAAAATAACAATAAATAAATAAATAAATAACGCAAAATAAAACAAAGATATCCTGTCCCAAGTGCCGGTTGATCTCTGTCCCATTTCCTGATTTTTGATGGCTGGCTCTGCACATTACCCCATAATATTATGTGCATTCATTATAATGCACATGACATTATGGTGTTAGAGTTAAACAAAGAAGCTTTATGTATGTCGATGAGATCAAATATGTGTAGAACATAGAGAGAAGTGAAATCACATTGCTCTCTTTTCAGAGAGGATGTTGTGTCTGTACCAGTTGGCTCATCTCACTGCTGTAGTTGGACCCACCATAGTTGTGTTGTCCATAAACTGAATAAAGAGGTTGGAGCTGTCCAACTGTGTGCAGTAGTGAGCCAGTGGAGTAAAGAGGACCGGGCTCGGGCTGTACATGTTTAGGGTGACAGTGCATGATGGTACAAGATATCTCATCTTTGGCAGGTAATCAGGTGGTGTCATATTTTGTTCTTAAATCATCCTTTCTTGGCGAGACATTGATTTAGTCAGCTTTTTATGTTTTCTGGAATCCATCATCATCGCTCAGTCGGGTCATTGATTCTAACAGAAGCATTAGCCTGTAATGTCTAAACGGGATAATCGGCCCGAATTTTAATGAACACTTCATTTCAGACACATCGCAGCCCCCACGCACCTGCTGTCCTTTTATGTACTCTGTGTCCTACAAACTCAACTGTTCAGGTGTCCCTTATCCTACAGACTCCAAACTTGAAACTTTATGACATTCACACAACTTTGTACTTTGTAAAGTTTTTTTGTGTTCCGTGAATGACCCAACATCACGATGGTGAGCTGCCATCGTGATGCCACACCCCCTCCTGTCAGAAACACACTTTGATCCTCTGTTGAAGGGCACTCTCTAAAATAACTCCTGAGTAATGGGGGGGTAAGAGGAAGAAGAGTCATTTTCCACTGGATCAGCCTCTGAGATCAGTCCTAGAGCGATACAACATAACCACCACCTCATTCAGGATTGCATATGGTACATGCATCCACGTGATTAATAGCATTCCGGAAGACTAGGTAGTCATAGTGTTATTAACAGTTCATTAGAAGCAGGGCAAGACTTTAGCAGTCAATGACATTTTCAGCTGGGGAGATTTAAACAGGTTGTATTTCCACATGGCACTACTTTATACTTCCACATATCTCTATTTTAAAGAAAAATATTTTACTTACCATTCAACTGCATTCACGCTTTTTAAATTCAAGATAATATTACACACATCCAGAGATAGAACTAGTTGCATGTTTGCTAGACACAAGTAAATCTCAAGCTTCAACCTTCAAGTCTCAAGCATGTGAGCAAGTGGTGCGACAGTGGAGGCAGGTAAACCATGGTTGGTGGCTAAAAAAAAAGTTCACAGACAGATCCAGTTTCAAAAAAGGATCAACATGAAAGTGAAATGACATCCTTGAGGTAAGGCTTTTATAAATTGCTAGCCCTTTAAGTTACACAAATACAAAAATCAGGACGGAAATACAGAGGTTTAAACAAATTAAATACTGTAGCTCCAAAGTCTCAGAGGGAAAGCCAGCACAAATGAGCTGTGAAACGGCATTGTTTCAAAATTCGGAACATGTCCATTTTATCATTTATTTGTATTTATTAATTTATTTAAAAATTTGATGCATGGGACATTTTTTATATAACCCCTAGACATTATCTAGAATAAAAAAAAGGAAGGGGCTATTTGAATGTTAGCCTTTCTGTCTGTGTGTTTGTTATTCATCTCAAACATTCAGATTCATTCAAACCGACATGCCAGCATTGGCACAACCATGCATCCGTAATACCTTTTGTACGCCAACTATCTTTCATTAGAGATGCAACACTAATTTCTTAAATTTCTAAATATGAAAATCTGAACTGAAAAATCACAAATGATGATGTCAGATTGATTTCATTTGCATTAATAGTATTGATAGTGTTTTCTTATTCTGCAGGTTCCAGCATTGAAATCTAAATCAGTTTCAGTGATCACGCACAATTTTTCCAGAAACTACATCTTCAAGTTGAACACCATTGCTATTCAATTATAATAACACAAATATTCCTAGGACTGACCAGTATTCAATTTGCTTCAGGAGACCATTAGTCTAGTTGATTAGTATACAGTACATCGTGTGGCCTGTGCTTCAGTGTGTGAATTGTTTATGCCTCACGCACACTGATTTCCTAATACTGGGTCTCATACGGTCATGAATTAATATTTACTGCAGTGCGGGGCAGCTGCGGCTTAGAGCCTCCATCCATTAATCAGAAGGTCGGTAGTTCGATCGCTGACTCCTTCAGTCTGCATGTTGAAGTGTCCTATGGCAAGATTCTGAATTCCAAACTGCTCCTATGGTTTGATCAGAATTTAACGAGTTACAGCAACATGGGAATCCTAACTAAAGTAGATATCATCTAAATATCAAAAATGCAAAGATTACAAACTAACTTATCAAGACATGTTTTAAGAGAATTAAAATGTCAATAAAATTCAATGAATTTACTTTTTAACAACTGAAACATAGTACACATTTTATAAATGAAGTAGGCCACAAAAACTAAGCAATCACCACCAATCACACACACACCAACCCTGACGTAATAATATCCAGAATAATTCATTTTTTTCCATAAGTTCATAAGCCGAACAGAAAAAAAATCTACTGAGAGGACAGGACAAGACCGGACCAATGACTGATAGTGACTGTGTTCCTTCCTTCTGAACTTGAATCAGAATTTTGATGTCAGGAATATTATTGTTATATTTTGTTATTGACATTTTTGATTTGTTTCAGTAAAATATTGCGTTATAGTAACTTTGTTAGTGTAAACCCTACTGTTGCTGCTCTGGAAAAAGATATTTAGTTTTGTTCAAATCAATGTATATAATATCTTCTTTGTATTTGTATGTAATTGTGTTTCAGCTCTCCTGGGAATTCAAAATCAGGAAGAAGATGACTGTGCCTTCCTGTCTGGGCAAGTTCCGACCACTTGTGGGCCAGTGCTGCCACCAGTGCACTCCAGACAGCCTGGTGAGTGTGTTGTGTGGAGGCCAAAGACGGGCAGAGAAAGAAAACGAAGAGAATGGGACTAATAAAATGAGAGAGGGTGACAGTTTGTTGATACCACCCATAAAACTTGATTTCTATGATCTGGTGCTGTTGATTTGCTTCCAAGGCCAAATTGCAACAAAAGAATATATCACAGACTGAAAAGCTGACCTTCTGTGATACAGTAAGCATATTCAGTGATTTTGATGATGCTATCCTTCAGCCGTGTCTTTATGGAATTGCTTTCTCTCTGACAGCGTAAGAAATTCGGACAAAGCTCTTCCCTTGGCTTCCATAACCTTCTGAGTGTCAACGAGATGCACACGAGGTATCAACAGTATCTACATATACATTTAGACAAACACGTACAAGTATGTCCTCTAGAGCCACACTCACCCTGAACAATTTCTGCCTCATCGTTTGGTTTTGTTTTTTTGTCTATTATAGGTATCGAGGCTGGCTAGTGCGGAGGATATGCTGTGCGCTGTTTGTGAGTGGGTGCAAGGTTTACCCAAGTCCTGTTTGTAGCAGACTGGAGAGAGTCTGTCAGAGCAACAGGTACCTGAGGGGAAACAGAAGGAGGTGGAGAGGAGAAGAGATGCCAGGGGAGAGTAAATAAATGATAGGCAGAGATACTGAAAAAGAAACGGGCTCCTGCAGTTCTGGGGAGAGGTACAGAGAAAGAAAGTCATCAGATAAGAGACACAAATGAAGATACTGAAAATAAAGGCTGTCATTGGGTCCGGGCAGTGTGAATGAAGAGAAATGGGACCAATCGGGACTGTCGTCACACTTTCTCTATCTTTGTTACAGTCTTCAGTTCGTATCTGTTGTTTTCTCTCCTTCGGTGTAATTGAGTTTAACCTTTGTGTAACCTCTTTAGTCAAGGGTGATGTTGTTGTTGTTTTACTGGAAGGTGGGGTGTTTTTTTTCCCATGTGCAGCACAAAAGAGACTTTGTGCCGTTTTAACCCTGCTGTCCTGTGACCATGTGTTTCAGTGTGAGGGAGGCTCTCACAGCAGAGCATCAAGCACTTGAGGGGGGAGAAAGCCACGGGCAGCTCAACCACCTCTCAACATTCCTCCCCCTCATTAACACCTGCATCTCCCCTGGCCTCTTACGGTGTGTTTGTGTGTGAAAGTGCGTGTGCACGCATACATGTGTGTGTATGCTGCAATATCCAACCAAGGAGTTACAAGACGTTATAATGGCACATCATGAATTGTCAGTCTAATAATAATAAATATTGTTTGTTTTGCACCCTTTATACATAAAATTTAACTCAAAGTGCTTTACATTTGAAGCGTTTAAAAACAGAAACATAAAGATAAGCACAAATGGATAGATAGCTTCAAGGGATTTAATGGCTTTTTTTGATGAGGTATTTAAAAAAAATGGGATGTAAGAAGGTGCTATGCCACTTAAAGCTTTGTAAGTAAAATAAACAAAACTTAACTTTATATATATATATTAATATAGTCTCGCACCTGAATTCTCAGAGTTCCATTTTTTTTTACCTTTTTTTGGAGATCATCACATTGCAATCCATTTGTTTAATCAGCTTATAATAAAAGCATTCACCGAATTCTAATTGAGGCAAATATAGTTGCAATGTAGTTTAAAGTATATTTTACTAATGGAAATTCTTAAGTGAAAGTTTTCTGTTCATAACATGACAATAATGTGTGTGGTGTGTGATGGAAAATCTACATTCAGTTACCAAGGCAGTGGATTCTGCAGAGTTAGAGGCATGTCACTATCATACAGATCATATGGGAGTAAGAGAGGCGAAGATCTCTTACAATCAAGGCGTATATCTAATCTGCCTGCACACGAGTAGTAGTAGACGTTTGCTGATGCATAAATTTGTCCATAAGCAGAGGATCATATGCACACTACAAATCGCTCCAAGCTTAAAAATACATGCTGTATTTTAAATTGAAATTGTGTGTTATAACTGTCTCATATCTTAAGAGCCTGTAGCTACAGACTGTTAGATTTATGTTAAGAAATAAGCTGTGTTCTTTCATTCATCTTTCTCCTCTTTTGCTCCTCTCCTTGCTTTACTCCCTTAGCCTTGTCTCTATCTACAGCTGTCACCCTATACACACCTCACTTTATTGCTCTCCATTTTGCTTCTGTTTCTTTCTCATCCCCATCCCCTTTTACCTAACTTTGTCTCCATCCCATCTATCTCATTTACATGTTGTTACACTTGACTCCATCTTCCATTTCCCTGTTATATCTTCCTTTCACCGAATCAGTCAAGTTATTGGAAGCTATTTTTTATAGCTTCACCACTATCTGTCCATTATCCCCTTTCATGCATTGTCCCCCTCTCTTTTATCGCCAGTCATTATTTTTTCTCCTCTCCTTTAATATATCATCCCACCACACTCTCTGCTCCTGTCTAGATTTGTGGCCTGGGTGATGCTGAAGGTGTTCTCTTCCATATTTGGCAGCATTCAAGTTAATCTCAACCATCTGCCACCTTTGCACAGAGCCTCACAAGAGGTACACCTGATCACACACTCGTGTACATATGCTGACAAAATATCCAAAGTTTTTTTTATTCACAGATGATTAATTTTGTCAATAACTGCTACTCCAAAGGGTGCCAACTTTTCCTGCAAACCATGTAAAGTGCAAAGTCATCTAAAGCTGGGCTCAGTCATCTAATGAGATGGTAAACAGCCCTGGTTATTAAAATCCATTACAGCTCATCTCAAGATAAGCACAATGTTTACATTTTTAGTAAAATTTTGAAAAAATAAATAAATGTCTCATTACTTTTGAAAGTTGAAAATTAACTTAAAATTGAAAACTTTCTTTACTTGCCTAATTATAATTAGGCAAGGAAAGAAGTAAGTAACTTGCCTAATTATAATTAGGCAAGTTATAATTATTTTTTAAGACTTTTTACTGAGGACTACACAACTCTAATTATATGGCTGACTAAATAAATACAAATAAATCAGTCTGAGCAAAGGATCAAGATGGGCCTGAATGAATTTGGTGAACACTGTTTTCAGCTGAGTTCTCACTGAAATGTGGTCTAATAGCATAAATAAAGACAAAACCACCAGGAAATTAATCTAGTTAGACATTTTTAGTGTTTTTTTTCCAGTGGCAGCATATCTTCAAGATTTCTTGCACCATTTGTCCTGAACTGAAGTGCTACGATGGTAAAGGACTCAACGTGCACTACTAAGATCAGAAAACAAAGTTTATTCCAGGTAGAGATCAGTACACAGTAAAGGAGTCAATCCAAGCAGAGATTTCCAAAGACAAGGTCAAAAAACAAGCAAGATTCAAAACACAAAAAAGTCTGTGGCTGAGAAAAGAATGCTGGAATTTGAACTGTGAAAAACAACAAACTGGCAATGAAGAGGAATATATAGAGAACTAGTTGGGAGTTATCAGGCACAGGTGCAGGAGGCACAATCAGGTCTCAGGTGCACACAGGCGACAGGAACCTAGAACAGGGACACAGGTGAGTGTTCCAAAATAACAAAGAAAGACCAGACATGAGACATGAGGGAAGGAATTAAATACCTAACTGAGATATGACACCAGCATTTTATCTAAAACCCCAAATTTCCAAGGGCAGGATGGCGGGGCTGTAGTATGTCCGAATTGTGCTTATTGGTTAGTAGGCATGCCTACTGAGGTACACAGAAATATGTGGACTCTATAAAAGTGGGTTTTGACCATGATCACTATTAACCCTCAACTGAAATCAGAATTTCCAGTGGAGCCCAAAAGGAATAAACCAAACACTGGCTCAAGATATGGCCTTTTTTAGTGGCCAACATAGGTTTTCCTACACGTTTGGATGCTGTGTGATTTACAGTATACAGTAGGCAACAGTATAGGTATGATTCCAACTAATGTGTCCCTAACAGAATCATTCCCAGTTTTCATAATTGGAAAATAATGATTAGTGAACAAAATAAAATAGAACTATAGATACATTTTAACCATGGGTTCAAAGGCACTTATCAATATTCTGACTACTTTCACAGTTTAAATATATCAGCCCCTTTACTGCCAAATGTATTCACTTTTTACTGTAGTAACACTATCATATTCACAGAAGTATAATCATGTTTTATACATGGTTCTTAATTGAGTTTCGATAGCAGCTATTCATTTTCATTTCTCTAATAAAAATAGCAGATGCTACTCAAAAGAAAAAAGTGTAAAATACCAAAGAATCAAGTGAATATAGTGTTGTTGACCTTGGAAAAAAACCCTCAGGGGCGAATACACAAAGAATAGATTAAAGGCACTAATAGCACCATAACTTGCGCATAATTTTCACCCACTATTTTCTCTGTCTTAAAGTTCAACTCACAAAAGACATTGCACTACTGATGTAATGGCACAAACACACCCATAAAGTTTAGCAGATTAGTGTAATTTGCTCCTGTTTTTAGGTGAGCGGAGCAGTTTCATGTGTATCAGCCTGTTCTCTACATTTCAGCAGATTGGTCCATAATGAAAACTGCAGACAGAACAAAAGCCTCATGTTGTATATATTAATAAGTAGGAATGCGCACACAGAGCCCTAAAAAATCATGAACCAACTTCTATGTTTTATAGTCCTCCAGTGTTTTGTATACATAATGTAGTAATTCAGCTTTATTTGAAACATGTCTGATTCTCACAATAATATTTTTAAGCAACATCAAACTCATTCTGTTTGGTGCCACGGCTGCTAAAATACAACCGGCTGCAGCATCAGACAGCATCTGAAATGATATAAGCATCTGTGCACGTTTACATATTCAGAACAGCAGCAGTAATGTCATTAACACTGGATTGGTCAGAATCTAATGGGAATTAAAGTTTTGTCTGTGTTTTGTTAAAGATCTACGCAGATCAACTGTTATATACAGATTCCAGGTTTATACAGCAGGCTGGTTTGTAATAAAGCAGATGGATGAAGAGATAGTGCATAGTTACCACTAACTCTCTGATGATGGTATATATAATATGTATATAATATAATATATTATAATAATAATATTTCACAGTCACTGCATGTGGCTATAACCGCTGGTATTTTTGAATGGGATTGTTTTTGCAATGGTGCTCATTTACATTGAAAGGGGAAGATTTCTTCCCATTTTATCTAATTTAAATACCTGCAACCAGCACGGTTGTACAGAGATACAATAATGACGCTAACACGATTGGCATGGTATTTCACCTTTTTCCATTGCTTTGTGAATAGCAGTATTTTTTTTTTAGAAGGTATAGCGTCACAAAAAACATCTGATCGCTTTGTGAATTGCCCCTCATGATATGCTGTCAGCATATAGTCACTCACATTCACAATCTATGCACATACATAATCTTTTGCTTACATCTGAAGTATGTCTGTGTGCCAATTCTACAACATAAGGAATCATGTTAATCCAAAGCTCTTTTTAATCTGCACCACAGGGATCCCTGCTGGTCTATGTGTATGTGCGTCAGAGCATCATGGACGGCGCTCTCATCCCTCTGGTTCTTTTCTGTCACAACCTGAGAGTTCCATACACTGTTTGTCCACTCCGGATAAACTGCTCTTTCCTACGGTATGTGCATTCACACATAAACCCGTACATTAAAGCTGCTATGCATGTCCGATTGAGATAACAAGTAAACAGACAGTATCTTCTCTCACGAGAAATAGAAAGAGGCAGATTTTATTTTCACTTTTACTCACAGTACTGTATTTAGGCCAGTCAATTTAATTTTAAACACACACACACACACACACACACACACACAGCTTGAAACACAGCTCTAAGACCCATCATCATATCAAGCTACTAATTATGAGTGACAGATGTTTCTGTTTATCCCCCAGATCAATCCTGCGAAGAGTAGGCGTCATTCTCCTACCAGCATGTGCACTGACTGAGCAGGATGCTGAGATGGACGGTTTGTACTCACCTGTCATGATCTCTGTAAGTAAAACATGTTGCAGTGCTGGATATATCAGCTTGTAATATTTCTGGTGACTGTATCACTTTGAGGTGTAAAGTAGGATGGGGTATGCTATGTGCTAGGCTCATTTAAAAGAAAAACTGATTTAGAAAAAAGGTAACGTTACATTGGTTTCACAATCTTCACAGATGCATTATTACATATACTCAGCTAATATTAGCAGACCAATGTCTGGGCAGGACCCTGTTTAAGAATTTTATTTGGAATTGGTATCAATCATTTGTAGATAGTGGATAGACCATCTCTTCCAACCATATTAATGTAGACTTTTATCTTCAAATTGTATATTTCAGATTACATTTACCTAAATGTGGTCAATTATGTAACATTCAGGTGTTTAGCAAAGGTCGCATATAGTCCTTTACTCTGACTCAGCTACCCTAAAAATACCCTCAAGTCATTCCTGTCTGACAATTGGAGCTAGTTTTCATTAGATGCTTTTCTGAACCAAAAACTGTCGGTTCACCAGTGGATGAGAATGAAGCACTTAGCTATGAATCATGAAAAATGTTATGTTGCTAATGCATTTTATTAAAAAAAAACTTCATCGACAACGGGTAATTATATAAAATTGCAGGGTAGGCAAAGGATATTCGTCCTTGTAATTTGGCTGTGCAATGTATGTGCATTTGGTTCACTTCATACTAACTCACATACACATACTTTATTTGCCATTTTTTGGTGTTTCTTCCACACACGGCTCCTCGAATCAAAATACAACCTGTCCTTGTCTCTGTCAATCCTCAAATTACTAATGTGCTTGAATTTTGCTACAGAGATTGCAGGCTTGGAGTTGGATTTAGTGTTTAGAGTAGAGTAAAAAGGAGAAGATTGTTAGTTGGTTTATCATCTGCATTTGGCAGTTCAAAGAAGGCTGTTTCTATTTTCATGGGAATTTGTTGCTTTTTTCCCCCTTATTTTTGGAGACTTTTGTGGTGTGGTTTAATGACTCCCTCCTCTCTTCCACCCTTCACAGTTTTCCCATGTACCTTCTTTGTACTCTTAGGCACAGTGTATCCAGTTTCAGTTCAGAAAGTCTGGAAAGCAAAAGACCATATGAAGTGTGATTTTTTTCAAAATCTAATCCAAACATCATTCTGAGGTATTTTAAAATGCAATTCCATTCTGATTTCTACATAAGGGTCTCAGTCCACACGGGCTGACCACTTAAATAGGACTTTTCAAAGTCTCTTTTGCAGCACAAAAATGATAAATGTCAAATCCAGAGTGACAGATGTTCATCAGAGCAAAACCCATGGTGCTACTAGCAGAAAATGGCAAAACAAGAGTCTCCACACTCAGGGCAAGATGTTGAATTTCAATTTCTCACGCTTCCGCATTGGAAAGCCACGTCACCGTCACACGTAGTTACTGACGCCTATGTCATTACCACAACAGCCCTTGCTGATTGGTTGGTGATGTCTAGACACAAAATTGTTTTGATCCCTTGCAAATAACAGTGTGGACAGTTTGCCCTAAAGATCTGATTTGAGAAACAAATCTAATTTTCCTGCAGTCTGAACAAAGCTAAAGTCTGATACTGTGTCTCTGTTTACTTGATTTGTATCAATGACCACCACCTGTTCACTATTAATATGTTCCTGTCTTTGTATTTAGCAAAGCAGCTCACCGTGCTTTGCATCAGTTTGTCTAAAGACGTATTTCATTTTGGGGAGTTACTGGCTTTATTAAAATCAATATTGTGCTATACAGCTCAATAAAACGTCTCAGTCCCACATTAATCCACAGCACTACATCCACAGTGGAACATAAACAGGTTGTTTATGAGTGACGCAGTGAATTTTTTTTTTTCATTGACCATTTGTGTGAGTAAGCGTATTGGCTGTGTGTGAGAAAGCAGGCTTATTTATTGGTTGTATTTCAATGTTAATAGACCTTTATTGTTTATTGAGTGTAGGCCTGCTTAGCTGCTGTTCAATGGTAATTGAATTTTCCTTGTCTGTAAGGGGAAACAGTACTTGGGGCGATGGAAGTATGTCTGAATGTCATGAAGTGTCCCCAAGAGTCCCTTTTTATTTCTGCTCTTTATCCTGCCTGCTTTCTTCATTTTGACCTTTCCTTCCTAAACTGCCCCACAAGCTTTGTGTTTTTGCTTCTCTGTATTCCTGTCGTGTTACATCGCTTATGTGTCTTTAAAACATGCATGCCAAGCATTTTATGTTAATTGCTCCCATACTGCCAGGATTTTCAGACATTTTTCTCTGCCATCTTCCTTTTCCCTCCTCCTTAGCTGCTACGTGAGCTGCTACATGAAGGCCAGGCAATAAGTGTTGGTGTGTCAGCGGAGTCTGGCCGAGGCGGCCAGTGGCTGGCTCGCATCAGACAGCTGATCAAAGAAGGATCTTTCCCCGATGTCAGTCTGGTCCCTGTGGGTATCTCCTATGACTGTGTGCCCCAGAACAACACACAGGTGGATACACACACACACACACACACTCGCAAGCACACACAACCACAACTTGAAATCAGCTATCTGTAACTATAATTTCGTCAGGAGAAGTAAACAGGTTTGATTGAAATAAAAATGGCAGTGATCGTCGTGGGCACAGCTTTTGAGAGTTTTGTCTCACAAAGGAACAATTGTACTAGCCATTGTTTGCTGATTAGTTGAGCTTTGCATTTCAGTTTGGAAAACAATATTGATTGCTATCATTCTCTGATTGTTTTGCCCTCTGTTATCTGCACTTTGAGTGGACAACTGGAGAGTGGGTGTTACTTTTGGTTAATTGCCACGAGGTCCTCGCCTCATCACTTTGTTCTGTCATCCAGACAAAGTGCACAAAAAGTATTGTACACACAATTCTTGTACTCATACACACAGTCTCAGGCTGGCTATTTATCTTGCTGTATATCCTGGATGCTGCTTATTTATGGTATTGCTGCTGTAACAATGTCTCTCCTGAAGGCAAGACTTTATTATAATATTAATGTCAACTCGCTATGAACATTACAACATTCCTATGAATTTGTGTTACATATTTTCACAGGTTGCCTTAAGTTCTGTACTGAAGTGGCTGTGGTTGCTTCTCGGGCGGAGACCAAGAGGAAGTGTGAGAATCCATCTCGCCCAGCCCTTTTCTCTCAAGGTGCACATCTTTAAGAGCATATCATCAAAGACCTACTCATTATTTACAGCAGTGGTTTCCTCTTTGTGGGTTGTGACTTTTGGCAATGAAGTAATGTCTACTTGTAACTTCCTCATTTAATGTTATTAGTAAAGTTAAGTAGTAAAGACAGTAGTTGTTGGCAGGATTTTTCATGACCTCAGGTGTATGTCTCTAGTATTTTACAACCAAAGAGAAAAGAAACTGGTTGAAGATTTCAAATCCTTTTCTCTAATCACACACATCACCACCAAAGGATGTGTGTGTGTTTGTGGTCATAATTGTACTTTATTGCACATGTAACCACATCCCCCATTGATATCAAAGTGTACTGGGCTACAGTTGAGCATCACTACTGTGGTGAGAAGAAGTGGAGGTTAGAAAAGGCAATTTAGATCATTATTGTGACCTATTGTGGCTTCCTGACCCACAGATTTTTGGCTGCTGAAATGTAAAACAAAATCTCTATATGTCATAAATTACACTGACCTTTCAAAGTGAACTCACAGAATTAGCTTGAAATGCATACTAAAAGGTTCTCTTTTTCTTCTTTCTCTTTCTTTTTACTGGAAACTGTTGTGGACCATGGAAATAAAGATGTCTTAAGTTGAATGATGAAAGGAACAAAAAATGTTTCTGAAAACAGTGCAGTAAAATTTACTGCACCAAAAACTACAGCCCTCAAAATAACCATACATCTAAATCAACAGCTCCCTAAAACAGTTTCAACCAAACTAAACTTTATAACCTTCATGAAGGTGGGATTTATCACTGGGCTTTTGTGTAAGACTACGATAGTTCTAGCTAGTTGGTGATGACAATACTAATACAATAATGGGATGGTGCAGCAATAAAAAATGACATGAATTGTTTAACATCAAATTTGGAACTTTGAACATTTGAACTCTGACTACACAAGGCCCAAACATTTATTTACTAGAGATAATACCTTACAGTTCTTTGAGGTTGTATGTGTGCATGTATTATCCATTTTTCATATTTGTGTGTAGGAGATGTGTGAGTCAGGGAGGTGCAGAGTTGATAAACAGCTCCCTCTACAGGACCTGTTGCTGCCTGTTATCCTCAACAACAGGTAATCAAACCTGTGTACCTGTATACATGTTTATACTGTATGCAAATATTCAACAATGGGATTTGGGTTTGGATTGTGTTTATCTTGCATCTGTGAAATTGAAAAGTTACTTTCTCATAAACTTTGAAAAACTTTCTCTAAACCGTGAATCTGGCACAGATATGAAGCAAGCTCTGATGAGTTTTCATCCTCTTAGACTTGGTCCAATTACCATCAACATTACACAGTCTGCCAGTGAAAAAGATAACAGAAAGAAAATAACATCATCACTCAGTCTCTGCTTGGCTTCTGATGAGCAAAGTGGTTTCACCCTTCGTACGTTTAATTCTTCAGGCAGACAGCAGAAAAAACAGCACAAGTGAGCACGATGGCAAGTGATAGATGGAAAGAGGTAGAGATGGATAAAGTGGTTTGTTATCAGCATGTGAGCTGGTTTAGATCTCTTTTGCTTATTTACATCATTAACATGCTCTAGTACTTAACACTCTGTCATGTCTGTCCTCACACTGTCTCTCATGCTCACTTACTTCCTGTCTTTGGCTCCTTCTGCTAAGAATCCAACTTTCGAAGCCTTTTTTATTTCCGTGTATAAAATAATGCTGGGGATGCTGCTATAAATCCTCACATACAAACTCTATATGTCACAGAGCTGCAGTTATTTACTCTCACTAGAGGTTAGAATCTCACTTTGTTAAAGGGCAAGATGGGACATACAGATACACTGCTGTATATCCTTCACTCAAAGGCACAGCTAAGATGCATAAATAAAACTTGTCACACACTAAAAAGCTCATAAAATGTATCACACACCTCCATTTTTGTGTGATACAGCCGCCATTATACACTGCATGCATCTAAGGAATAGAATACCAATCTACAATTTATAATGCAAGATATAATAGCACATTATCTCTTATTAAGAAATCAATCTTGGAAAATGTAATGAGTAAATTGTTTATTTCTGAAAAATCGTATTTATTGAAATAGAATAAAATAAATGCTTTCCATTTATAAAGTGAATACTGAAAACTATAGTTTATTACTATTATTAACTATAGTTAATATAGACTGCAACTCACTTGACAATCAATACTATTTACTGTAACTGTTTTATTGTTAGTTATTACTATAATAAGCCTTAACTTATTCTAACAATAAAGTTACTGTCCATGTTGTCCTTTATAAAATAAGCATAAATTCACCCTAACATCCTTCTCTCCTCCTCCTACTTTTTATCTTCTCTCAAGAACCGACTGTGTGTTTGGGCAGAGGAGGATGTCATGGCTCCTTCCTCCTCATTATGCGTCTGAACTTAAAGAGCTAACTCATCCCGAGAGAAACCTCAGCATTGCCATCATCCTCCACCTCATCTTCTGTAGGTCCCGGATTATGTTCCTCCACTGAATCATAAATGAATCTGTAAAAGCTTTTGTTATAGTAGTATGCAAATTGTGCTGGCTTATCTATGTTCACTTTTTTCCAGCTGCCTCCTCCTGCATGGCTGTGATGTCCACCAGCCTCCTGTCCAGTCTTTTGCTGCACAAACACCGCAAGGTATACGCGTCATCCCTGCATTTGAGCGTTAGCGTTGCTGGGCAATTTTCTGATGCTTACAGTATTAAAAATCCACCCCTGCCCTTCAAATGATGCATCAATACTTTCAGAGCTGAGAGGCTCATAAAACAGAATTGGTTTTTGTGTTAGTTTACGAGAGTGTCGCAGCGATATTCTAAATAATGTCACCAGATGCTTAATGCACATGTTTTTTTTAACAAAAGCTTTCAATCCTTCTCCGCAGGGTGTGAGTACATCTGTTCTGTGTCGTGATGTGATCTGGCTCACAGAGGAACTCTTGTTCAGGAACAAAGATGTGGGCTTTGGGGGAAGTTTAGAGGAGGTTGTTCACTATTCTCTCTCTCTGCTCACCCCGCACCTCATCATTGCTGCAGTGCCATCTCGGTTGGTTTTCTGTCTGCCAAAAGAGTAGACCAAATACTGATAAGTCTGATACGGCAAAATTGTGTTGCTTATCAAAAATCCAATTTTCCTTTCAGAGGAACCTTCTGTCTGTCTTCATTACTGTCCTTTCTATCATTTGGTCCGTCTCTCATATTCTAGGAAAGACCCTTTTATTGTGCCGCGTCCTTCTCTCACTGCCACACTTCACCTCACCCTCCAGGCCCAGGTTGTCACACATACCTTTATATTGGAAGCTGTTGGTGGTGAGTGACTTTACATGCCTGTATTTTGGTTAGCTGATAAAACCTTCTCATTATAACACATAAGCCTCAATGTCATCTTGAGGTGCTGTGTTCTCCAGGCATATTATTTTTCGTGGGTGGTCTTGGCTGTGGTTCTTTCTGTTGGCATGTTATTATGGAACATCAATTTGAAGTGTGGCATTTAAAAGTTTTAGCACTTGATATTCTACATCAGGGTTTCTCACTCCTGGTCATGGAGGGCTGCTGTGGGTGCAGGTTTTTGTTTAAACCAAGCAGTTACACACCTGATTCTACTAATCAACCACTAGAGTCCTTGTTAAGGACCTTCATTTGTAGAATCAGGTGTGCTACTGCTTGGTTGGAACAAAACCCTGCACCACATTGGCCCTCTAAGACCAGGATTGAGAACCCCTGTTATAAATGTTTAATGCAAGCCAAGCTGTGTCAGTGTACTCAACATACAACAGCAAATATATTTTTTTCTTTAAACATACAGCATAAAAAAGAAATGTCACGAGCAAGTGCCCCTTCTATTTCCGTTCATGTCAACACATTATTGCGATAACACAAGTACTGGATACATTTATACTGGTTATCACCAGCATCTCCTCACATAAACATTCAGCAGCTCTAGCATTTCACATTTTAATGGCTACTTACTGTGGATGTTAAGAAATTATAAGATGTCAATATTTTTTAGACGAATAATTTAATCTAATTGAGAGCTGCTATCTATGTACTAGTTCAAGTTTAGTTATTGTCTGACAAAAGAGCACAATACTGTTGTATCACTGTTATGCAGCTGTTTTAAAAGTTCTTGATTCCTCTATCAGCTCAGCCTAATATTCAAAGGAATTTAGTGAAAATGGGATATTGGGGTAATGCACATGAGTAATATATGGTTTTTACCTAATGGCAGAATTCCCAGATCCTAATCCTTACTAAAGTCCTGCGTAAACAGGAGCCAAGAGCTATCTGTTTACTAACTTTCACCAGAATGTGTAGTATCACTTTCCTCGATATCAAGTGCAGACTGAGGTGCAACCCACAGCCCTGTGTTAACATTGTTGGTGTAGGTAAAAATACTCCAGGGTTTAAATTACAGGAAGCTGCTGTTCCTGTGGAAAACAGTCTCTGTTTCTGCATGATTCATCGTGCCTCTATGACTTATTTTGGTTCTATAGGAAGTGAGGGTGGAGGGCGGTGGGCTGTGTACTGCTCTGTGTAGTAGAGTAACGTATAGGTGCTGTCCTCCACTGGTAAAACTAAGAACTTTAAAATAAATTGGCTCTTGATTTTTTATATCTTGCTAAAATGTAATGCAAATAGAACATTTATGTGATAAACCTTAAATAAAGTGCAACTAAACTAAAATATCCACCAGCCTTTTAACTGTTTCCTCTGTTCCTAATACAAAGATGGGTCAATCTCTGGAATGTTTAAACTTAGTTTTCCAGGCTTGAATATATGACAAATAAATGTGAAAATATTTCTGTAGCAATCAGAAAGAAAGGGACAAATAAAGTGACGAGATAGAAACATTGAAAATCCCTGACCCTGCTTATCAGGACAATAACCTCTAATTACCTGATTTATTAACTGTGTTCAATATATTTTATTCACATTGTAACATTTTGAGATGGTTTGTTAAGAAACAGACAAACATCCTCTTTTAGATGATTCTGGTTGTTTATTTGTATGGTAAGGGCATGCAGCTGCAGAAAACACAAATTTGTGTTTGTGTGTTTTTTGTTCTTTTGTTCTTAGCGTGCGCCGTGTCAGCCATGCTGCGTGAGGTGGCCGGCAGCGGCGTCAGCAGCAAAGTGAGGAGTGTTGGCGTGGAGGGAGACGGGGTCAAAGGTGACATGGAGTTTGACGCTGTGCTCTGCCAGTCAGCGCTGACTGAGAGAGCCCTGCAGCTCTGCCATCTTCTGCCTCCAGGCTTTATGCCAGTGAGTTTGAATTCATATTTCACACGCACATAAACACACACACCACATGAAAAAAACACATGCACACGTCTCATTCAATGGATATTTAATGGAGCTGAACACCCATTCATCCATACCTGGTCGGCTGTCTCTATCTCAGGCGGAGAAAGGTTTTGAAGTGTGTGTTTGTGCCGTGTTTGTGTGTGGCGATATATGTACGTGCTCCATCAGTCTGACTTCAAGGGCCCAGAATCTGAGACAGAAATACCATTCCTTTCTCTGTTTGCCGACCTTTCATTTTGTCAGCTGCTCTCTCATGTCCCTCCTGCTTACTGTTATGTTTCTCACCCTATTTCTCAGAAAAATATTGCGCCTATTCTCACAACCCTGGCGGCTATGTTTCATCCTCCTCCTCTGATCTCGGCTGCATCTTTACTACATACCTTATGTTCTCTGTCAGCTGTCTCCTTTTGCACTTCTTGGATATGTGATGGGCTGAAGTTTTTGTGCCTGTAACCTAGCTGACCCATTTTCTCTCTTTCTCTCTCTCCTCTCTTCTCGCCCTCCCTCCATCTCCAGCCCTGTCAGTCATCCCAAAGTTTCGCTCTGGATGCAGTTGACAGTCTGGTACGCTGTGGCATCCTGATCATGGAGGAGGTAAGATCAAAATGTCTAGAAGTTTAAGTGAACCTTAGTATTTGTGATAGAACTTTTTTTTTAAAAAGGTGTTGCAATACTGCATATAGACCTATGAGACAATTGGAATTTGTTTTTTTTCATTGTGTGGATCTCAGAATATTGAGGACAGGTATCACTGTTGGACTAACCATTGAGTCAAAAGCACTGTGTGGATGAATATTTCAATGTCATTGACAAAGACTTATGTGACTACATGATGACACAGTAAATGAATGTTTTAACTCTTGACTAGAGTTAAGAGTTAAGACCAGAATATAACTTTTTTTGTTACATCAATGTATATGTTTATTTTTTATTGGTTAAATAAATTAAGTTAATTTTGTATTATTTTTAATTAACTGTTTGTTTTGATTTTGTGTACATCAGGTCTCTCTTGAAAATAAGATTTCTACCTTAATGAGAGTCACCTGAAAAAACGATTATGGAAATTAAATGGAACTGGTGTTACATTGGTCTCAAAATGTGCTCATATAGATGGAGATAATCTGTTTACCAAAGAATAATAACTGGTACTAATTGCTTTCTTTTCTACCTTCCACCCTGTGTAGATTCCCAGAGACATTCCTATCTGTGATTTCTTAAAGAGGGAAGGAACTCTGGCCTGGACAACCACAGATGAGCCGTACCAAAGTGACTCTGACTGTGAGGAGCAGGATTTACTTTCCTACAAGGTACAGAATATCACCACTGAATGAGTAACTTCATTTATAAGTACAAAAGCACTTAACACAGATGAGTCATGTAACTTGAATGTCAATTAGCAGCATGTCAGATAAAAAGAAGCCAGCTGTCATGTCTATCATGTGTAATTTTTCAAAGCAGCTTCAGACAGCTCACCAATTTCCGAAGGGGCCAAACATTGCAGGTGCATCAGTCACAAACTCTGCAATGTGACTTAGAGGTGACAGCTTCAAACAAAGTACATCAAAAAAGCGTTCACAAATCAAATCACACTGACATGGATAGACGTGCCCTTTACAGAACATCTTCACTTTTATCAATCATCAATCAAGCACTTTTTCTCTTTCTCAACATAGAAAATAAAATAGAACTGAATATTGTGTATAAAAAAGCTACCCTGAGGAGTTTTCACTGTAAAACTGTTATTTATATCAGTGTTTCTCACAGACACAATTTTCTAAAGATTTAACAAATGTTTCTCTTCAAAAATGTTATCAAAGCCTTGGCTGCAGGGGACCCTGTGTTGCATTCAGTGTTTATTTCATCTTGAGGTAGTCCATTTACTAAATATTACAAACTCCTAATGCGTATTCCTTCAAGCCTCTTTCCAGTGATATAAAGTTTATAGCCTCCAGCCTATTCTATGTGTTATTGTAGTTATATGTATCTGAGTTTAGGTGGAGCTGTCTCATAAGCAAGTATATATGTGATACAAATTCAGTAAAAACAATGCATCCATGTTGGTGGTAAATCCTTTCTTCAACTTAAGGCCTCTTTTCCCTTTGTCCATTCAGTCTCTTAACTTTCTCCTTCTCTGCTGCTCTCAGCTCTGCTGCCATGAGGTGCAGAACAAGAACAGAAAAACATCTCCATACCAAAAAGAAAAGACAATATTCCCATAGCTCTTTCTCTACTGACTTTACCTTTAGGTCCAGCTACATTCTCCTTACAAAGCAGTCTGTTGGTAATAAAAGTAAGGTACCCATTCTGTAGAGAGACATTTCATACACATTTTATTGCTTCATATCAAGTTATTTATTTGTAAAGTTTATGTACAGATATCCTGTTTGTAAACTTTTAACATACAGCATCATCTTTGCTTCCATTTCCTACCTATTGGCTGATATACACACTAATACCAATATATCTGATAATCTAATATTGGCTGATAATATCTGTACTTACCGCCATGTTCCTTTGGAGCCATTTATTGTTTCATAATTCTGCTTACTGGGCTTATCTAACCGTTATGCTGCAGCCAGAAGTGCATCTCAGCACATTTTATGCACTTGTACATTCAATCTATCATTAATTTTCTTTCCATCCAGCCTCTCCGGCTATATTGCCTTTTTGTAATGTGCTTTACTAACAATTATTGTTCAGATGCTCTTACTTCTCTCCTCTTTCTCTGAATTTCTACTGTTTAATGATGCTTTTAAATGCTGTACATTCACATAATGCTTGTTTAAACAGACTGAATTAGCATTGTCGACTCAGTGGTGACATTCAAAATGTCATGAAATATTACATCATTTTAACATCTTGAAATGTAATAACATAACAATAAAACAAGGGTCACTGAGTAATGGTCCAAAAAGTTTCTATCAACTCAGATGAGTTGATATATGGACGAAAACTCTTCAACCTATAAAATCTGCTGCAGAAGATTCAGTATGCTGTACCACAATGAGCATCCATCCAAAGAGAGAGAGGGACATAATATTTCATGATAGTTGATCGACAAGCTGTATTCAACAATATAAAGTCCATATATTTACATATCACATGATATTAGTGGTCTCTATACAAACTGGTAAACTATTTTTAGAGGACTTCTCTGAATCCCCAAGCCTTTCTGTCTCCATAATTATGTGTCCTCATGGTAAATGTTTAAATGCATAATTTCAGAAAATATAAATAAGTAGATTTCCAGTTTCTGAATGCCTCAAATAGGTGTAGCTATGCTATATATGGTCATTGTTTGTCTAAGATGTTTATTTTTGTTAATACCGCAGCATACATATACATTTGAGATATTATTGTGTTTATAACAGTTTAGAAAAGGCTCTTTATTGTCTAAACATGACACTGCCCTCATGCACAAAAGAAGACCCATAAAGACATGGGTTTGTGAGTTTGGTGTGAAGAACTTGTCTGGCCTGCAAAGGGCCGTAACACCATTGGGAAGAACTGAAATATTAACTGTGAGCCAGGCTCACATCAAGATGCGAATGTGCTTATAATGATAATGCTAGCATCTTGATGTTTAGCAGTATCAGTATACCGGTGTAGGATGAGAACATTTTTCTAATGAGCAAAAACACATTCAGATATTCCCAGCTGATGAGAATTAGACATTTAGATATGTTCGGGTGTGAGTGAAACTTTAATCTGCTGGTGGTGCAAAAATGTATCCTTTAATGTCCATGAATATCTGCTATAGAAAGATGAAAGGAAACGTCAGGGAACCAACAAAGTCATCAGGATTTAATCGTCTGGGGGCCATGCATGTAATGATCTACCTGAGACCAAATGTATTCATTTAATTTATTTAGTTGACACTGAGACAATGCTCATTAATCAATATGGGTGGAAACAGAGATGTAAATAAGTCAGATTTAAAACACTTATTTTCATCCATCGTCCCTGGCCAGGTATTAAAAGGCAACCTAAAATTAAAATATGGCATCTTCAAAATTCAAGGTACAAAACATTACTGTGGACTTGTTCCTCTGCATCAATGCCTTAGTAGAATTTACGCAGTGTTTAGGGTCATTGTCTTGTATAAATACTGACTGAAATCCCTCAATTTAACAAGATTGCCAGTAGCTGCACAGGCCACTCAGCGCCACAGAATGATGAAACTACCATGAGACTTGACTGTGTTCTTGATCCATCATGCACACAGCCCCTTGTTACGTTCAGATTACTCAATTTTAGTTTCATCAGTCCACAGAACCCTATTCCAAAATGAAACTGGCTTGTCCTAAAGTGCTTTAGCAAACCTCAAGCGGCCGTTTGTGGCATCTGACGGAAAAGGCTTCTTCTGCATTACTCTCTCATACGGCATCATCCCCTTGTGCAATGTGTGCTGAATAGTTGAACGATGCACAGTGTCACCATCTGTAGCCAGATCATGTTGCAGGTGGTCAGAGCTGGTCTGAGTTGAGTTTGACTCTTCTTAACATCCTTTACCTCTGCTGATCTGAGATTTTAACAAAGTTCTTTTAACTAGAACTGTGCCTGTGGTCCTCCTTTTCCTCATAATGGTCGGTCTTTTGGTTTCAGGTGTTTTCACAGATGTCTTGAGGCCGAGAAGATGCAAAGAGGAGAACAATATGCAATTTAGCACCTTAAATACCCTTTCTCATGATTGGCTTCACCTGTGTATGTAGGTCAAGGGTCAGTGAGCTTACCAAACTAATTCAGTGTTCAGTAATTAATGCTAAAGGTATTCAAATCAATAAAACATCAATTTCCATATATACCACTGTATATAGATAAAGAATAAATTGAGATTAATATAGATTAGTCAACATAAATCTATCTATAAAGCAAGGACTGTCTGTCAGTCTGTGTCTGACTGTTTGTCGGATCAACCTCAACTCTCAGATACAGCTCGTGCATTGCACAATGATGTGTATCCTCTTTGTGAAATTGTTTGGATAGGTAGTCAAAACATCATTATTATCATTATTATTGTTAAAACTTACGCCATGCATTTTCCGTCATGTCTAGACCCGGGGTTGAGTCCGAGCTGAAGAATTCCTTTACGTCTATATCATAAAAATTCTTTTACAAAAAAAGGAGAAAGTGAAAAACCCATACTCTTACCTATCACACCACTATCCTGCAGCTATGTATCACAGCAACTATTACTCATTTCACCATTTACACATTACAAACCGTGGTTAGCAGAGCAGTGTGTGGGACATGTAAATCACATCCAGTCTATCTAGTTTTTTTATAGAAATACATACTTTCTACAGCTACTTCATTAATACATATTAAATTCAATATATAATATATAATACCAATTTTTCAAGGTTAAAACACAATTTTAAGATGAAATATTTTACTTCTTTATTGTAGCTGTGTCTTTTTTCAGAAGGCCGCCTGACATTGACTTTTCACTATCTGCTTATAGTGGCAGAAAATTGTCTTTTGTTCCTGGACTCCCATCAGCCACTCACCCCCGTTCCTCCTGCCGTTTCTGACCACTTCTACACACTCTTCTGTTCTTTTTTCTTCTTTTTAGATAAGCCAGCCAAGTCAGTGTCCTGAGATGCTGTTCTTCCTCTGCAGTATGCTGGCTGGATATCTGAGGTCGTTGTGCTGGACCACCGCGGGGCTGGACCACCTACACACACCTCTGCCAGGTGTGTGTATGTTTGAGGGACAGCGTTCCTGTTGTAACTCTTAAAATTTGCTGATGTGTGACAAGTTTCTTGGCAAAACTATTGTTTTGTTTTATTTAATGCACCTAAAAAGAGGAGAATATTACATTTAGGATTACCTAATTTTCTTTTAACAAACTGCAATAACTCTTGCATACATGCCACATTAATTCAAAATGCATGCTGGTGTTGTACTTTATGTCTCCTGTATCCTGCCCACCAGTCATAAATATACATTATGAGAGGATGCCACTGAACCATGACTGAGTATATTTTATCTTGGTAGACTAACTAATCGTTTCTATTTTCATGTCTTTCCTCATGCAGAAGCAGAGTTTGTGGCTCAGATATACCTCCATCTTTGTGACACAGCAAATCAGGAGAGAGAGCACTATGGTGAATACAACCTGACACCCCCTCCTCCAAACAACCACACTCAAACACAAAAAGATCTTCAGCTCCTGTGTGCTGTCACCTTGCCTTTTTTCCCACTGATTCAGTGTGTGTTTTAACAATTCAGTAGAGACGGAGGAGAAAAGCTGAGCACCTTTTCCACTCACATTACATGCTGTCTTCTTAAAAAAACATACAAGATCAACAGAAACTACCCAAAAGACACCCCTCAACAATAGCACAGCATCAAAATTCAATCAGTCACCCTCGTAATGGCTTTGTTCTGTTGTCCTGACCTAGCTTTTCTATATTGGATATCTGTCTCTTCCTTTGATTCATGTGTGCCTTTGCGCTGTATCTCACAGAGAGCTGCTCAGTGGAGGCTGCACGCACTGCAGTTAGAACACTAATAGACCTGGGGGTGAGTGACGTCCTCTATACGTGTGTGCGTGTGTGTGTGTGTGTGTGTGTGTGTGTGTGTGTGAGAGCATCTGTCTGTCTGTGGAGACTTAGAGCTTGACTGAGAACTAAAAGTTTAGGCATACTCTAACTTTTTAAGAAGTCCAACATTTATCTGATCCCAGTTGAGGTGTTTTTCAACAATAATTCTCAACAGTGTAAACAGGAATCCAAACAGCTGCTGCTGCATTTAGAGATAAACTTGCCTTGAGTGAGCATATCCAATTATGTTTGAGGAAAAATATCAGTGTTGGGTAAATTCACTGGAAGGAGGAGTCAAGTCACTCAAAATCAAAAATTAGAAAAGAAACATTTCCTCTTAGTCTGTAATAAAGTGGCATTTAACTCTCCAGTCATATGGACATAGAATAGAATTATCTTTTATATGTAGACTAGAGGTACTCTACAACTGATTTTTTTTATGTATAAACTATCTATAATGTACTTGGTAGCTTCATCTTTGCGTAAAAAACCTAAAACTTCAAATATGCAAATAATATTAATTTCAAAATTGGCTTTACTTTGCTGTGAAGTCTGTTCTTATTCTACATTGGACGCTTCAAGTTTCCACATCACATAAGTGATGAAAGCTGCGGACATGACCAGTCGTGATGTCTGATTCACACCTTTGGTTCAAGATTTACAGCATTAACATTCAAGTGGAGCCACAGATTAATTGAAAATTTAGATGAAACCAGATAAAATCCTCATGTTTATTGTGGCGCATAATCACACTGCTGCAATTTTCATGCCCTTGGTATAAGTTGTTTGTCCAACAGTGCAAGAAGCAAAGAAGCAAAATGTTTGTTTTGCAGGTAGGAATATTTATTATCTCCATCTGTACTGACTCTTCAACAGCTGCCAGGAATAATGAGAAGGACAAGGGCCATCTAATAAAACTAAAGAGAAACAACCATTCTAGTGAAGGTTTAGCTCACAGTAGAAAGTAGAATGATAGACGCTCACTTACAACTTCAGTGCCATCTTTTTATCCATAAATATCAATCGGTCAATCAATTTTTATTTATATGGCACTATTCATATAGTTCAGTGCAACGACGATAACAAGACAAAACACGTATAGACGTTGAAAACAACAAAAGAACTACATGAAGTAAAGTAGACCGTCTACACACCCATCAGTCTCTATCAGTCTGTGGGTTGGGAATCGCTCCCTTCAAAAATAGAGTGTCATTGACCTATATACTTTATGTCTGCAAAGATCTCACAAGGCAATAATTAACTTTGTTATCAAGGTTACAAGTCAGAAATGGTTGTTACCTCGCTTGTCGGCTTCATTTTTAAGTTCTACTGGTCAAATCAAAAGGGAAATTGGTTCATGCAGCTTTTACACTATATGTAACATCTGTGAAGCCATTTACAAGCAATTTATCTAACTTTCTCAGCCCATGAACAGATTTTTATGTGAAGGACATGGGACATTTTCAAGAGTTTATATGCACTCTGAGTTCTTTGCATCTCTCTCCCGCTACAGTCAACAAACGCCCCCCCAGCAGCGGACTAAAAACACCCTACAGATAGTAGCTCTATAACTAATGATCTCTAGCCGCCTCTGTCAACTACCACACATTTCTAAACATCACGATGACGAGTCGCCCACTAGACACACACACACACACACACTTACCTAAACCAAAGGAGCATGAAAGCAGCTCCAGAATGGTAGCAGAACATGCGCTATATTGCCAAAAGTATTGGCTCCCCTGCCTTGTCTCATATACAGCAGGGGACATGCTTTGCCAAAAGTTTGGTGCAAAACACAATGTTAAGAGATCATTTGTGTTAAATATGAAGCATAGAAAGATGAAAAACAATCACCAACATGGCTTAACAGCCCTCGACCAGGGCCAATGTTTAATGAGAAAATCCTAATTATAGACAGTCTCACCATATAGCCCCCCAGTGTCTCATTTCACCTCTTTATTTCAGGCCTCACTAAGTAAATGATGAGGCTCAATTTTATTCATGATTAGCTTTTTCTCTTTTGAAGCAGTTTTGTCTCTTACTTCAGGGTTTTTTTCTGGACTTGGCCACTAAAGATAAGAAGAGTTCAGAAGCCACAATATTACTGAATAAGGAGCACTGGAGTTGTCCTGATGGTGCCGTGTTTGTCTCCAGGTCCTTCTGGAGGAACGGCAGCAAGGAGGCGTCTTCCTCAGCGCCGGCCCTTTGTTCCAGCTGTCAGAAAACAGGCAGAAGCTGCACCGCTTCATCGCACAGTACCTCTACAATTAATGTGTTTAACAGAGCAGCGTGATTCAAGGCCTTCACACTGCTTTTTTTTTTTTTTTGTCACCATTTTAAGCTTGTGGTCATGCTGAGCCCGGATGCTGGTGCCTTCAAGATTTTCATTTAGATTTTTCCGTGATGAGACATTGATTCTAAGTTCAACTATTAGCATAAAACCACAGAGGACAGGGATTATGAGGTCCCTGTAATCAGCTGTGAGGACTCGCTGTATGATACTGATAATGCGTGGTGTTGTAGCATGTTCATGTTGTAATGAAGGCTGCTCATGTTTTCTTTCGGAGGAGCTAGGATATATTTAAGTTCTGCTTTTTGTAGTTTTTTACAAGTTTGTTTAAAGTTGACATTAAAACTCAAAATATCTTTCTTGTAGCCATCATTTACCCAAGCCACTCTTCCTTTCGTAGATTCTCCTGACTGAAATATGCAGACCTCAGAGCATCTGCATGTTTAACCTTTTGACACAGACGCTTTGAAGGGGGCTTTTTTCTGGCAGATCTAATATTTTGGAGTTTACAGCTGTATGTTTGTAGAGTCAAGAGTCAGAGCAGCTGTTTTCTGTCACTCCTGCAGCAACCAAAGCTGGATCATCTCTCATCCACCGTAAAACTCTACTGCCACCCAGTGTCAAATGTGTGTACACCCAAATCCTTAGAAGCATTCAAAATTAAGAAAAAATCGTTCTCATCATGTTATTCTTTAGGGGCAGCTTGTGCTCAAGGTGGCTGAGCAGGTGGGTAGCTGGATGCTCAGCTCCTCTCAATGTCACTCAGCAAGACAATAAACCTCACAATATGAAACTGACAAAAAAAACACAAAAAGATCTTCCAAATGAATGCAGAATAATAACTATTTTTAAATCGAATTATTTTGCACATTATTAAGTGAGTCAAACGTAATTACAAGGTACAAAATGTCACATCATTGCGCTGCTGCAAAAGATAGCTGGGTCCATTTCATGCAAGGACTTCTCTAAAAGTCATCTCTTTCATTGAAAGAAATGAGCTCAGCAGACAGGAAAATGAAGCGAGGTACATCAATCAAACCCTAGATTGGAGTAATTATGAAGAATTTCTCTCAAGCAATGAAAAGGACTAAAATTTGAAGAGAGCATAATGTTAATGGAATTACATTCTCCCTGAAAATGGAAATGTGCTTTCTTTTTCATGAGAAAGCGGCTGTTTAAATCCTCTTAAGTTAGTAGAATGTTGTCTATATAATTAATCATCCTTATTAAACATAACTTTTTTGTTATACATTAATAACATCAGTCGCTTCACACTGTGCATAGATGTGAGAAGTTGTGAGTTTCAACAGGAAACAAAATAATTTTTCTTCCACACAATTACTGCAGGTTTTTTCCTTTTTTTTGCATTTTATTCAATAGCTGACATCCTTTTTTAACTCTTTGTTCGTAATTTAGACTACTTTATTTATTATAGAGCCTATTTGGTCAATTTGACATTCCACCATGTCTCCTTTCTGAAAGAGAAAACAGATAAGCACTTTGTTAAAACACGCCATTTAGGTGTGGCTACAAACACAAGAATTTGTGGAATCTACTTTTTTTTTATATCAGCTGATGTATGAAATCACCTTCAGGAAGATGGGGGGCTTCCTGAACACACCCACGCCTGGAGGAGTGCCTGTCAGGAAGACGTCTCCTGGAGTTAACGTCACAAACCTGACGGAGGGAAAAACAGTGAAGAGAAGCTGATTCAGTAGCAGGAAAGAGACTACTTTATGATTAAAAAAAGTATTTAAAAATTTATCATTAAGATGAAAAATCAGGACAATATAGATAAATCTGCATTTTCTAGTCTTTTCCAGTGCTTTATTTGAGTGAATGAATATCACCCATCGCACTGACAGCTGTCAACACAAGTAGATGTATAACGTATCAGAGCTAGAATGTGTGGTGCACTGTGTCGACCCGACAAGGTTAATTAGAAGTTCAAGCTACTGCACAATACTATGACGTTACAGAGAAGTTAATGAATAATTAATTCAGGCTGGGGGGGGGGCTTCCTGCCCCAACAATCTCAAATCAGAACAGAATGATTCAGAACTTTATCCCATTATGAACTTATCTGTGCTTAAAACTCTCTGTAGGTCAAAGACACCATCATGATGAGAAGTGGACTTACTTTGAGACCCAGGCGACCAGCGCCGCCGTCTTGAAGATCATCTGATCAGTGTTGCTGCTCTGGACTGTGTCTCCATTAACCAGACAGCGAATGCCCAAGTTGTGAGGATCTGGGATGTGAAATGATATCAAAAAAGTTTATGCATGTCACAAAAATGTCCACAGGTCACAATGACTTGTGGACACTTTCAAGACCAAGAACCGCACACATGTCCTTTAATAATAGAATAATACAATATAATCTTGTATAACAGATTTCCTGGTAAAATAAGACACCATGTACGGATTAAAAACCTGAAGCAATCCACATTATAGAGTTATAAAGACCACACCTATCTTCGATGTGACTAAAGAAACTTCATGCATGCATGCTTCTTCTTCCTCTGTCTTACTGGTGTTACTCTGGAACGTTTTTTTCTTCAGGGCCAGTTCTTTTGTTGTGGAAACAGGAAAAAAAAGGTGGTTCCAAATGAAGCACCTGGCCCAGAACCAGCACAGGAACTTCTTTGGTCGAAAAGGGCCATCTGTTCTCTGTACGGTGCAGTATTTTAACTACTTTGGTAAAATATTCCCTCCTAGACCTTCTGTCTCATCCAGGAGCACCTTCACATCATGATGACCCAGATATCACACTGTTACCTGCTCTGCATGTTGCACAAAAGTCTACCCTAGAAATTACTTGTCCTTGGTTGATTTCCTAATTTAGACATGTTCATTTTTTTCAGTCTTATTAGTGCTGGAACAGAGGTTGCATAACGACAGCTTCTCCTGGGACCAATAATTTAATTCTCAGTGCTGAGGTCTCATTCTCCAGGCGTAACTATTCCCTATTTCATTGTTCAGCCCACCTTCTCCTGGATGTTGGCACTGAGCTCCTTTGTCCCAAGCTTTCCACTGTGCCACACTCACACATAATAATCAACTTAAATTACACAGTGCTCCATGACTACCCAATTTATGCATATCTGATGCCCTACATGTTGATCTGATTTAATTCAATAATGTGCATCAGGACAACCTGACCATATGGAAATCGTGGGGGCGAACCCGAACTGCCAAGTTACAAGTGGATGGCTAGTCAATGAGCTGAAACCCATTTAAAGATCTGTAAATAGTCTAGGCAATCTGTGAGAAAATTGCATTCAATCCAGAATTGCAACAAAAATTAATTTTGTTTTTCCTAAACCCATTTGAATTACTTAAGGTCCAAAAAATCCAAGTGGAGGAACATTTTCAAAATTGTCATAATTTGTGCACTGATTATAGAAATGTGTGTCCAAGTCATATTTACTAGATCTTTCCTGGATTATGAGGCATTTGGTCTCAAAGTTGGGTCCAGTGACTCCCATTGTTCCTTCAGGGGCTAAAATGGGAACAGTGCCACTGACACAGATTTATTGTGCATTTTTCAATTCAGTTTTCCAGACAAGTTCCTAAAATTTAAGGACCCCTAAATCACCTGCATGCCTGATAAGATTTTTTCGTTTAGACATTTTGTTGCAGAAGCTCATTACCCAAAACAGCATACATGTGTTACAAATTGATTGAATTATAGTGAGGAATTGATTATTTCTATTTTTGCCCCTGAGGGTCCCCTGACCCCATTTTTAGAACCGTTGCCTATAGTACATGATACGTGATCTGCCTTTTACATGAGCTCATTTACTAAACATCTTAAAATGTGTCTTTTAGTCAAAATTCCAGAATTAAATACTCATAAACACTCATGATTATTTGTACTGGAAAACAAGAGGTGTGATCTCATGTGATTATGTGATATGAGCGGTTCACTCAGCACTTCGGAGCAGGATTCAGCAATGTGCAATGACACCGACGTGCAATTCACCAGGACTTTACTATTTTAAAAAATCAGGCAACATAACACCAGCAAAGAGAACTTTCACAATCACCAAAGCACTTCAGCACAATACATCATATCAGTCATAAACTGGATTGATATCTGCACCATATATAAATATAATAAAAGCCCTTAGGATTGCTTTTACCACATGAATCCATTCTGACTGATATTTTTTATATAGTTGTGTCTGTACTGCTTCTCCAACACCTTCCACAGAACTGCTGCTTGTTAACTCTGATGCTGCTATAGAACAAAATCACAGATAATTGTGTGATTCACCAAATTGCCGTTAATTTCCCTCTTCTGTCGCTCTCTCCCTGCTGTTTCCCCATTCTCACCTTGCACGGCATCCGTCGTCACTATGGCGGGGCCAAGAGGACAGAAGCTGTCAAACGTTTTTCCCAGCAGCCACTGCTTCCCGTTGCGCTTCATCTGCCAGTCACGTGCACTCACGTCGTTGGCCACGGTGAAGCCAGCCACATATGAGAGAGCCTCCTCCTCCTGAGCAACAAGTGGGCTTTAAATGAGAGTCGTGATTTCCGCCTGTGATTGCACGTACATTTTAGCGAGGCTCACCTTGATGTGTTTTCCTCTTCTTCCGATCACAAAAGCCAGCTCCACCTCCCAGTCAACCTCCTTCAAACAAACAAGACAGATAGTATCATATAAGTGTTTGGCTCAACATGTGACAGATGCCTACAGACGGATTAACTCAGTTTTGGAAATCTAGTTTTGAGTTTCATTTTCAGGGTTTCTCCAGCTGCTGCAGGCCCTAATGTTACGGGGGGAAAGGTGTGGCTGCCACTTCTTTATGAGCTTGAAGGTCGAAGCTGTTAAATGGAAAGAAGCTTCTCTTCCTACGAGAGATCATGCAGCCATTAAAATTAGAAAAGAGAAGAGATGAAATGTGTCAAAATATTATGTAAAATAGAAGCCATTTTTATATTTAATGGAGTGAGTTCATGCTCATTCGTTGTTTAATTTAGTTTAGCTTATAATGTAGATCTTAACCTTCTTTCTTTTAACTATTACAATTATTGTTTGCCTCTTTTTACTATTTCCTCATATTTTTATTAATATTATTTTTCACATCAGTTGAGCTAACACCTAATGTTTGAGTAATAAAGTTAGTTCATGCTTGAGATGTAACAGATTTAAGACTAAAAAGAGTAAAATGTGTGTGCTATAGATTATATTGACCAAAAATGTGCCATGTAATGCTTTAGTTTATATTAAATACGTAACATATTAAAAAGCTAAAAAAAATTTACCGTCTATGTTTGGGCAAAACAAAAAACTAAATATTTTTAAGAACTTCTCATAAATACACTGAGTATAGCTGAGTTTTTTATTCAATTACCACCTTTTTTAGACTAGAAATTTTAAATTCCTTGTCACAAGCATTCTACGGGTTCACCCCTGTTGACGATTATTGCCTCTGAACACAGTCAGGAAACTTATTGTGAACTTTGAACTTTGATTCTCTCTACGTTGTTAAAATCAACAAAATCCAATAAAATATAAAAGCACTCAAATTAATAAATTATGCATTGGTTCATTAAAAACAATTTGATTGATTTACAACCTCATCGAGGCCCATTTCCAGCAACCTTCACTGTAGTGTTCTAATGGTACATTGTGTTTGCTAATTACATTAGAAGAATAATGGATGATTGGAAACCCCTTGTGCAATTATGTTAACACGGCTAAAAACAGTTTAACTGCTTTAATGAAAGCGACGTTTGAACGAGAAAAATGTTATTTCACTTAAATATCAATATGTCTAACCTTATCAATATCTTGACTATATATTTAATTTTGTTGCAACTCATTTAGACATCTAGACTAACAGGTCTTTTCTCTCTCACCTGGCTCTCTGGGGGTAGAACAATGTCCTCGTATGGTCCTGTGATGGCACTGGGGAACTTGCTGAAGATGATGGGTTCTTTGGGGATCGGGGCGTTCTGCTCCAGGCAGTGGTCCCGGTAGTTCATCCCCACACACACCACCTTCTCCGGCGCCAACACAGGAGCCAGCAGCCTGATGTCTGAACGCTCCACCACACACTGACCGGACGCCAGCGCCCTGAGAAAGATGAGGGAGGGCGATTGATGATGATTTGGAAAGACTTTTGTTTGAAGGGGGCACTAGAAGTAGAAGATATATGACAATGATCTGTGGGATGGAGCTGATGTAAAGAGAGATTTGGTTTTATGGACAAAAAATGATTCCAGTTTTCTAATGTAGAAACCCATCAATGTGTGTTTGATACCTCTGTGCACACTCCAGACCTTTGTCTCCCAGTTCCAGCAGCTCCCTCATCGTTGAGGGCATGGAGGGGTCGAACGCCCTCAGGTCCACCACACCGAGCCCCTCGCCCTGCTCCACTCCCACCCGGACGCCGCCTTCATCACCATGGCGATGAAACTGCACCAGACGCATCGCTGCACCGCACACGCCTCGCCTCTGCAGGTCGGCTGCTCGACTGTAGGATGACAAACTCCTGACGATGCAAAAGGAGCGGAGAGGAAGTCTCATCTGTTGAGTAAAAAGGAAGTCTAAGTCATGTGAAGACAAATCACTGATGGGCAGAAAAAGAAGTGAAATTTACAACTGTAAGTGACATAATTGTGCAATTAATCATCCAGAGCACATGTTGAGGATCCTTAGTTTGAAGGTTTTGTACTAACCGTTGAAAACTTAGATACTCATGCATTTACAATAAAATACAACAGAAAAATTTAAGACAATATCAGAGTATAATGTGCTAATTAATTGATGAATTAATAAACACATTAAAGACAATTCTGGCATAAGGGGAAAAAAAGTTTTGTTCAAAATGCATTCTTAATGCACTCTTGAAATCTTTTTCCCTGCTGATTTGTGGTAGACATAGAATCAAAAAGAGAGACTAGAATGACTAATGTTGATCTATATCTACTTTACATGATTAGTTTGTAAGGCTGAAGTTTCAGATCAGCGTCATTGATAAGCTGAATAACACAGGGGGATAATACCAGGGGACTGGATTTTGTGCCTCATCTCATGCTGTGTGCTTTATAGAGGCAGTGGCAAGTATGAAGAGGAGCAATGATTATGGAGAAAATGTCATTTGGACAAGTGCCTGTTGCCTTACATTTTAACTTGTCAGACATTTCTTTAAGTAAAGCTCACAATACTCAAACGTCCAACGTATTCCTCAGCTTGTCTAATTGCCATTGCCTGTTGTCATTTGATTATATTATAAGTATAACTTCATGGTGATAAAGTCTCTGACCTGCAGGAACAGCCTCAGTAGCTGGTGACGTTTTGTCTATCTGCAGTTCTAGCTGTAGCTTTGCCAATGTTTCTGAGATAAAATGCCATTTACAGAAGATTAGGACACTCTAACGCCTTTCTGCATGACTGTTTTTGCCCTTTGTACTGCCTCTGGTTAATACTCACCTCTGCTTGTGCACCGAAACACGTCTTTCAACTACTTCCGGTTAACGTTTTTCGTCCATATGATTAGTTGTATTTAAAATTTCAAAAATTACTTAACGAACGAAAAATACATTGTGTGGCCATGATATTATATTTAGCAGAAAAAAGCAACACTTTACTACTCTCCTTAATGTTGCGTTTCATGTTTTAATCTTTTTTAGAAACTACATTTCCCAGCCTGCAGCTGTCAGTGGGAACAAAAAGTGTTAAGTAGGAATTGTATTTTTTATATAAACATACATTTAATAATACTTTAAAAGAAGGAAATCAATGCATAAATGTGTCAATTCGAGTAATTATATCACAATAACATTTAAATTCGTGAAAGGTAGAGTTTCGCGACTTGGATTTTTCATTATTAGCCACATAAACGCAACCATTTATGACGGTGGCGTCCAAACTTGGTCGCCATCTTGTGTCGGTCCGCCGAGTATTAAGTCTATAGCGCAGGGATTATTAAAACAAACGTAACTTAATTTTCAGTTTATTTCAACTACTTATGTTAATCAAGAGCAGGAAAACATGGAGTAAAAACGCTTTGTTATAGTAAATAAAATTGCCATAACAATTAAATTAGGCAAAAAATGAAATTCTAAAATATTCAGTCAGCCTCAATGATTGCTGGGCTAAAAATGAAGGACAAACCTAACAGTTTCGAAATCGTTAATTTAAATTTCAGCACATTTTGAGTATTTCTGTTTGTCCGGATCTGTCATTATTACGGTTAGAGAACCACATTAACCACATTGGACCGTTACAATATGGCCGCCGTGAGGCACGTCCGCACGTGGTCCCATCCGTTGACGCTCTGGCGGCAGGGAAGTGACGTATGACGTAGAGCGCCTCTCCCTGTATTTAACGGAGGAGCTATTTGCCAGCCGCTATCAGCTGTCTTTTCAGGCTGAAGATAACAGAGGAGAACTACAATGAGCATCAGGTGAGATGAAGTGGTATTAACTGTTTATTATACAATTTTTATAAAGTTTTTTTTATTGTTTTAAGTCAACAGTTTTCTAAGGTGCCGCTTTCCAGGCGCTGTGCGCATTAAATCAACACAGGTTTGTCAGGAGGATTTTCTACATGAAGATTCCGTCCTCACCAGTTTTATCATATAAACACGATTCCCTGTTAAATTTGTTAATTCACCTGCTTGTGCATTCACAGCCCAAAGTAAAACGAATGTGTTCTCATGTTTTACAGAGGTTTCACTTTTGTTATCACTGAACATGAAGCCGTAAATGTATCACTAGTCAGAATAAGGCGTAACTACAGTTACACAACGTTGTTCTGCTCATTGTGCTGCTGTTGCTGTCCACAAACGTGCACACCAGGGTCAAAGTTCATTCATTTATTTTATATTAATTCATATATTTTAGTCCTGTCCTATTAATGTTTATTATTATATTGTTTGCCTTCATGTTTAATAGGATTATTCTGTTTTTAATGTTTGTCGCATAAGTATTGAATGAACGTCTTGAATATGCATTGTTATTTGTACTAAGCTATTTATTTATCTGGTTATGCAATCACAGCCAGTCAGGGAACAAAATGTTTTTGTGACTGCAGAGGTTTCACTTTCAGTATGATTAAACCACCCACTCCTCTCTCCAAATATGTTTTTTAGACTACTTCCTGTTTTTACATTCATGTGCTCTTTGTAATCACTTCGTCTCAGTGCGTTCCTCTGAATAGCAGTTATCAGATCAATAAAACATGTCAGGGTCTTTGCACAGGAAGCAGTTATTTTTCTAAAGCAGAACAAAAACCATATTAAATAATCCAAATGAACACAGTCCAAACCAGCCTGAACTGAACAAAGGGTTTTCAGGTTTGTACACTACGTTATCATTAACCTGCATTAGTGACTGAGATAATTGCTTCACCATATCAGACAAATGCTGACTTTGCTTATTCAAGCGACAAATAACTTTTTTTTTTTTTTCTTTCTCCAGCTCCCAGCCCATCGACTGGACTTCTGACCTAAAGGACAAGGCGTGAGTATCAGGAGGAAAAACGCCCCACTTCCTCTTCATCTGCAGATTGAAGAGGCTGTAGAACTTGACAGCGGCGTCGGATGACACTGTCGTCTTTTCTCTCTTAGATATGATGGCATCGTCTTGGTGGCTCAGAGCCACGAGGAGCTGCCTGATGAGCTCGAGTGTCTGAAAGACGCTCTGCAGGACTACAGCTCTGTAAGTGTCTGCTCCGCAACCAGAAGTTTGTGCAGACCGAGTCACATTCATCATGATCTGACGCCTAAATAGATGTGTTCACATGAGAGATGGATTTTTAATTTCTCTATTTGCTCTCTATCTAGGTGGACCAAGGTCTTGGGGGAGAGGTGGTGGTCCTGAAGGTCCCTGATCTCCCTGGTAACCGCCTGGTGTTTGCTTCCACGGGCCCAGTAAACCGTGACTATGATGACGTCAGGAGCTTCAGTGATGCTGCCGTCAAAGGCATCAAACGGTCCGCCTCTATTTTATTTTTCTCCATTTTTCTCATTAAAGATGTATGTAACTTCTCGTTAGTGCTGCCCTCGGTGGAGGCTGTTCAGTGAGAGGTGGTGGACAGAGGCAACAAGTCGTCCTTACATCGCGTTTCTGGGCAGATCACACATTTTTTTCTGTGGTGGGTGCCGGTTGTTAGCTGTAGCACGAAAGAGCCAAAAAGAATTGATACTGAGCATTTGAAAATTTTTTTTTTTTTTGTAACACTTCTGGCTATTAAAATTATCTAAGAAAGTAAATTGCTTCACAAATCTTTCTGAAAGTTGCAAAGGGCAACTTTAATGTTTACTGGTTTCTCTTCCACATTTCTTGTTCCAGGGCCTTGATAGCAGGCATGCAGAGACCCCTCCTGGTCTGTCCTACACACAAGGAGTATAACAAAAGCACTTTGGTGGCTGCACTCGGGGCCCTTCATGCTCTCTACATGGTGAGAAACATTTTTTTGAGGGGGGGTGAATATAAAATTGACACATGTCTGGAGATCTGACTCCGTATGGGCAGTATTTTAAAATAAACTTGAATAAATAGTGGCAGATTGATTGTAATATCAGCTTTGAACTGAGGCATTTTTCCAACTTATCTTACATAAAACCTGTAGCTAGTCATTGTTTTGATGACCGATTGATTTCGAGGTTCTTTTGTTCATCAATGGATTGTTTTGCCTAGTAATGTGCTAATTCAATTTTATTTATATAGCCCCGAATCGCAAAGCGCACATTTGCCCCAATGGGATTTACAGTTTGTACGAAAGCAGCACAACACTCCCTGTCCTTAGACTCTCACATACAAGGTAAAACTCCCTGTGAGCGACCGACGTGGTCGCCCCACAAAAGGGATCAGGGCAACCAGAAAAAGAAGTGGAGACAGGAGGCAAAGGAACTCACGTAATAAAAACATGTATTGTCGGCGATACAAAAAGAAGACCCAAAACGCTCACGCCAGCAGGGAAAGTCCACCTCGCACCAGGTGGACCAGACAGGCAGTCCCACGCGTCGCGTCACTTGTCCCGCACGCAAACATATCCGGGGGGAAACTCTCTCTCTGCTATTCAGTTCCCCCTTATAACCAGGTGAGAAGGGGAGGGGTCATCACCTTCTCACACTCCCTAAAAAAAAAAAAAAAAAATTAATAAGGGGGGGGAAAGAGCTGGAAAACCCTGGATCCCTCTTCAAGGACAGACAGGCGTGCAATAGATGATGTGTGCAGAAGGAAACCATACATTTGGAAGAGGAAAAGTTCATATGACGTGAAATAGAATAACAGAAATATAATGAATTGTGTAGTTACTGAAGCAAATTATTTAGCAAAATGGGTGCATATTAATTTTCTTTTGACTAATATTGCAGCTCTAAACCTGTATACCTTTTTATAAGAGGCTTTATGTGTGGCAAACATACTAACTTTGTATAATCTGTTTTCCCCAAAAAGCCCCTGGAAGTGAGGGAGGCGAATGTTAAGGAAAAGTACAAGGTGTCTGTCCTGGGGCTCTGGGTGCCAGAGAAGGCCCAGGGACCGAAAATGGTTGAACTGGCTGATGCTCTGGAGAATGGGAGGTGGGTCCACTGTCGCCCAAGTCCCTGCTGAGATTTCTCATATTTTTGTTCACTTATTCAGTTCTTTATCCCCCATAGGCTGGTGTACCGTGACATTGGAGGCTCAGACCCCGAGCGTATGGCTGCTCCTCGTGTGGCCGAGTATGTCCAGGAAGTCTTCAAGGACACGGCTGTGAGGGTAAGAGATAGAGGATCTCATCATGTTTCCAAACTGAGTCATACCCTCCTACATTTATCCTAATACTCTTGCATTTATCCACATAATCAGGATTTTGTAATAAGTATTTTACTCATTAGAAAGAATATAAATGCAGTCTGAGCCAGGGCTGTGCTTGTTTAGCTTTTTAATGAGTTAAAAGTTTTGATATTTTATTGCAATGCTGATTGTTTATTAACCTGTAGGTAGAATTGGTGAGCAACGTGAAGGTTCTTGAGAAGGAGTATCCCTGCCTTGCTGCAGTCAACCGCTGTGCCAACAGTATGAGAACATTTTATTTCATTGTTATTATTAACATGGTTGTGTGTCTTTCTGTCACTGTTACACAAGCACAGAAGTCTAAAAGTGGATTTTAAAGTCACTTACACTTGTTTCTTCCTGTTACAGGTGTACCCCGTCACCAGGCCAGAGTTATCAACCTGCTGTACTGTGGAGAGGGAGAGATCAAAAAGACACTCATGTTGGTGGGCAAGGTAAGCAGAAACGTTCCTTACCTCTTCAAGCTGACTGAAAATCCTGAAAGGAAATGTTAATGTTACATAATTAATATCAAATGATTGTTCAAAGCTCTGATACCCTCTGACCTCTGATGACAATACTGATAATGCCAAGTAAATTTCTCTGTATTCCACAGTGTTTATTTATTTATTTTTAATTCTAGTGTCTGTATTGAGGCTCCTGCTGTCAATCTGTCCTTTTGGCAGCAGACACACCAGACTTGCCTCTTGTGGATAAATTATTTTTTTTATCTTACAACTCTTCTAGATTCACCACGTGTTCTCAGAACAAACAGATCAAATTCTAAAAGTGACACGAGTCATTTTGTATGTTGTGCCGTTCCAAACAGCTTCTCCAGAGTTTTACAGCCACACCAGTAAAGACAGAGGCTACAGTAGAGCCTATGATGTGAGCACATCAGCACTATCTATGTAATCACTCTCACTTCCTCCAGAAGGGAGAGACAAAAGCTCTGAGACTATCCAAAATATAAATTTATTGTTCAACAAACGTCATCAGCAACCTAGTAATGTGGTCATACACAGCACAGTGAGATTTAAGATTGTTGTTGTTGTTACACATTTTCAGAAATTCTACTGTATCTGTCTGTGCTTTCATAGTAAATTATTATGTGGTATTTACAGGGAGTCACTTATGACACTGGTGGAGCAGACATCAAGGCTGGTGGCGTGATGGCCGGGATGCACCGGGACAAGTGTGGAGCTGCCGCTGTCGCTGGTTTCTTCCAGGTGAGAGAGCACCCCTGCAGCTGAGTAATAAAACCACAAGGCGATAAAGAAACCAATCTCTTAGCTGGGTTGGAATCAGCGGTCTGGATGTTGCTGAGTCATGAGTGTACAAAATTTAACGACAACTATAGTCGACATGCAAGCTTTTCCTGTGTTCCTAGTTCACTTGATAGAGATGTTCAGATAAAAACAGAAATTTGAGCTTTAACAACTTCAAAATCTCCCCCTTACCGTCTAGATCTTGGCAAAGCTGAAGCCAAAACATCTGAAGGTTGTTGGCTCGATGGCCATGGTGAGGAACAGCGTGGGTGCAGGTCAGTGTTATCCAGCTGTTCCACTCTTCATGTTCCTGTTTTCCAAGGAATGAGACTGTCAGTCTTGTTGCTCCCTCTCTCAGTTGTATACTTGTTCTTTCACAGACTGCTATGTGGCTGATGAACTGGTGGTTTCTCGTGCTGGTCGCAGAGTGAGAGTGGGCAACACTGATGCTGAAGGCCGCATGGCGATGGTTGACCTGCTGTGTGAGATGAAGGAAAAGGTCAGAACGTCCTGTTTATAATGAACTCTAGGTCCTCATCCTTGTCTTTTGGGTTTTGTTTTTTTTTTTCTTCCCTCACACCTCGTTGTGACCGTCTCATCTGAACTCTGCAGGCAGTCTGTGAGATTTCCCCTCAGTTGTTTACTATTGCAACCCTGACTGGCCACGCCATCAGAGCCATGGGACCCGACTACTCTGTGAGTACAACTGAAATCTTTAATACTATTGAAACCAAATGAGACAATGCAATAAACAAACTCTTTTTTTGTTAGATCATCATGGATAATGGTCCAGCCCGTCGCTCTGGAAATGCTGCTCAGTGGCAGAAAGGTGAGACGATGCTATAGATGTATTTTTGCAGAAGTTGAGGTTAATTGTGCACCTTTTTAGAAAAAACATTTTACAAAACCCTGATTTGAGTTCCACTTACTATCTCGCAACCACATCAGTGACTGTTGTTGTGGTTACTCAAGTAGGAAACTTCCGTCACATAACAGGTGGTGCTATATAGCCTGTCTGATCCACCTTCATGACTCCATTAAAAGTTCTAAGAACAATTAACTTGACCTTGAGTAAGATTATTCTGTTAATTACAGGTGATTCCACATTTTTTAGATGACAAAACAATCAATTAAAGTTGAGCTTGTAAGCAGAAGGTCATTAGTTCCATCCCCTGGACTGGCAGGATAGATCTGGGTGGCGTAAATGAACGGTTCCCTTCCCTTAATTTTTAATCTCAGCTGCTCCAATGGTCGGTCGGTGAATTCTGGTCTAGCACACTTGTTTTGAGGTGCAATTTCTAAATACAGACTGTGCATTTCTATGTAAATTGAATATTTTGAAATATGGTAGAGTAACACCTAAAATATATAATAATAATAATGAATTTTGAGAAATGTTCCTGGGGAAAAAAAAAAATCTCAGTGAAATGCTAGGATTGCCTAACACAGACATGTTCTGTCGTGCAGCTGGAGATCTTTTGGGCGACATGTTCGAGGTGTCCAACATCAGACGAGAGGACTACGACTTCCACAAGGGTAAATCTGAGTATGAGGATATTCTCCAGTGCAACGATCTGCCATCCTCTGCTACTCCTCGAGGACATCAGACCCCCGCAGCATTTCTCATCATGGCCTCTGGACTCGACAAGGTGCAGACAGAAGATAATTTATCTATATTTTGGAACAATATATGCAAGTGCAGTAATTAATCTGTGATATTAATTTTCTGTTTGACTTCCTAACGCAGCATGGTGTGGATTCAGATAAGCCTCTGCCGTACTCCCACATCGACATCGCTGGGTCCAGTGGTCCTTTCCCTGGTGTGCCAACAGGAGCCCCACTTCTTGCCATGGCAACCAACTACATATGTGATGGTCTCTAAGCAGATAAATTCAGTAACGGTTTCTAGACTCTGTCCCAGCACTAAATGTTAACCCGTCCAAACACAAATGAAATACCTGCCACCACACATAATGCAAAATGTGCAAATTTTGATTTCTTTTCATTCTGGAATACCTCAGCCTGCTGTTCTGAAAGAATTTCTCTTTTCCTAAGCACTATAACGATATACTCATTCTGTGTCAATTATTAATGGGTGGAGTGTGGCCTTTTATACTGTAATTAAGTACATGTGACCCATGACCCTGAGGTGTTGGACCATTGAGACACTTAGAAACTTAACTGTGTCTAAGCCATTGGTATATACTCCATAATTAGTTCAGCCAATTATGTCTCTGGCCTCAGGGGAGCTCATGAGTTGTCTCTGTTGCATCCAATATTCTCTACAACAGATCTAATGACATTCGTCCTATCTATCATCAAGTGTCTAATGACACTGTTTTTACATGGCCTGAATAAATGTTATCACTCGGGTGTTAAATAGCAGAATAAAAATCCTATCATTTTTATGTATCTTTGATCTGTGTGTGTATGTTATAAACTGGGGACATGGTTTTCTGATGATTCTGTTGCTAGTCAAACAGCACATTGCTATTGGTCAATAAAAACATACTAGAGAGGGCACTGTGTTTCTATGGGTTTGCATCTCATTACAGTACTGTTGGATCAAGTACTGTTAAAAAAAATAAAGAATTAAACTTGAAGTAAGCCTTTTACAGCATTATAACAATCATTTACTTTTTAGGATTGCTTTTTCTATGACCTGCTTGTGAGAAGGTGAAGGATTTGCATGACTGCAGGAAAAGATATTTAAGTAAAAAGTTGAGCTGATTCATATGTAAATCCACGAGCACATGAAATAGATGAATGTAGACATGGCATATGAATTTCATCAAATCATTCCTGTTTGTTCTGGCTGTATCTTCTATTCGTGTGTTGGATTGTGTTTGTGCACGTACAAAAGAAAGAACAGTCTAACGTCAGTTTTAAGTAGTGATATAAAATAATATCAGAAACCCTTAATATTCTGGTGCTGTATGAAAATACTTTCTTAGCTAAAAGTTTGAGAACAATTAGCCAGTATTTAAATATTTATATATATTCGAAAGAATAGAACGATAACAGATTTTAGTAAACATGTAGGTGCTATTAAATGTTTTAAAATAATTTTCCTTTTGTTTATAATTTATCTGTTAACAGATTTGTCCTCTCCAATATGGCCGACCGCTGGGTCCGGTTTGTCTTTTGCGTCGTTGAGACGCACCGGACACGGAAATGACGTAAAGACGCAGAGTCTTTAAATTCTCATGTTAGCGCGCGCTTCAGCTCAAACCGCTTATTCATCTTCAGTGGTGGTTGTACCCACGCGCTGCTCTTCAACCGGCAGCAACAAAGACTCGCGTTTTTTGTTGTTTACGGACCGACTTCAACCTGCAGCCTCTACTTTGAGGACGTAACATCCTCCGTTTTTCAATCTACGCAGACGTGAAGCGACAACAACACAGCCACCATGTTTGAGGCTCGCCTGGTGCAGGGATCCATCCTGAAGAAGGTTCTGGAGGCTCTCAAAGACCTCATCACAGAAGCCTGCTGGGACGTCAGCTCGTCCGGCATCTCGCTGCAGAGCATGGACTCCTCTCATGTGTCCCTGGTGCAGCTCACGCTGCGGAGCGACGGCTTCGACTCGTACCGCTGCGACAGGAACCTGGCCATGGGAGTCAACCTCAGCAGGTGGAGCGAGCACGAGCACTTTTACACACTCTATATACGTAGGCACGCTACGAGGTTCACTTGTTACTTTACACACAAGTTGTACTCGTCTTTTTAATATCCCAAGCTGGTGAATGAGTTGGCCATCATGGCGGATTTGCCCGGGCATGTCTCTCACCGGCCGAGTTAACTCTTTGCTGTCAAGTTTTTTCTAAATGCGTCATAACCAGTTTTGAGTTTGGTGATAAGTAGTTTGTGCGTTTATTCGCAAACGTATGTTCTTATTAATTTGACTATTGTGTGAAAGTGAAGCTTGGCGCGTTTTGAGGCTGCGCTGTGATCACGTAGCGACGTCATTTAGCCGCCAAATTCTTTGCTTGGAAAGTTGGCGGGAACTGTTGTTTAACCCGGGAACTTCCACTTCCGGTTGTGAGTCACTTGCCTTTTGTTACACCGGTGGATGCCATTCAGATCAATCTGTAGATTTCTCGGAACAACATGAATTAATAAGTGTAATGTTAAATATCGGTTCTGTTAATTTACATTTAAGCTATTGAATAAAGTACATGTTAAAGCTATTATAAGCTATGTCGATAATGCATACTGTGTATGCGGATCATCAACAAATTCTGCGAATTTGTACATTGTGTTGTGTTTTTTATTTTTATTTCTTTATAGTTTTTTTTTTATCTTCAGCTTTATTTTCTTCTCTTTATCTGTAACGCTGCAGTAACACAAATTTCCCCGTTGTGGGATCAATAAAGTTTTATCTTATTCCTTTAAATACACCAGAATGGTAATATATAGTCACGTTTCCTGTTATTGAAGTTTGTCATATTGTTATTACATATTAATGTTATGTTTTACACTCGTATTTTGCTGTTTTCTTTTTGTTCTGTTTTTCCCCCAGTTTGACTATGTACAACACTTTAAAGTTGTTTTTAAAGCAATAAATATAAAAAATTTAGTTGAGTATATAACCACATATATTTGCAGCTTTGAGAACTAAAATCATTTAACGTCACCCCCTCTTTCAGGAGCTCTAAAAGACGAGGTCGTTTTGTCTCATAAATATTAACGAGGCTCTCCTCTAATTGGCTGACTGGCTTACCTATATAGTTGTGACATCACAACTTGATGGTGTTTATGACTGCTTGTTTTAAGGCATAGTTTCTGAAAATGTGCTGTGTGGATTGAGAGGTTTGAACCATTGATCCATGGCTTCTTATATGACCAAGGTTTTAACATTATCCTCTTCTTTCTATACAGTATGTCAAAAATCCTGAAGTGTGCCGGAAATGAAGACATCATCACCCTCAGAGCAGAAGACAACGCAGACACACTCGCTCTCGTTTTTGAGACACTCAGTGAGTTTTGAGTTTGCTGCTGGCAATAACAAATAGCAATTATAATCAACTTGATGGATACTGTTCCACAGTGTTTTTTTTAGTGTTTCTTATTTGCCACTTTTCTTTCTCTCAGACCAGGAGAAAGTCTCGGATTATGAGATGAAATTGATGGACCTGGATGTGGAGCAGCTGGGTATTCCAGTAAGTGATCAGCACCTTTTCTTCAGCTTTTGTAGAACTTCTCCTTTAGACACGCTGTCACTGACTTTGCTCTTCCCATGTCTGTCCCTCCCAGGAGCAGGAGTACAGCTGTGTGGTGAAGATGCCCTCTGGGGAGTTCGCCCGTATCTGCCGTGACCTGTCCCAGATCGGCGACGCCGTCATGATCTCCTGCGCCAAGGACGGAGTCAAGTTCTCTGCCACCGGAGAACTGGGCACAGGAAACGTCAAGCTGTCCCAGACCAGCAACGTAGACAAAGAGGACGAGGCTGTGAGTATGACTGCTGGATTCTGTTAGAACAAGGATGGGGTTGCACTGAAACAATTAGAACATAATTAGCAGTGACTTTGGCCACTTGTGTTTAAGTAGATACCAGCTCGTCGTGGCTTCACAAATTCTGTAACCTTTTCCTCTACAAGAAAATTTTGACTATTTTTATGATCAAATAATCATTTCAGTTATTTCAAACAAAACTGCGCCGTTCATTTCAAATACAAATTGTCCACATTGGTATGCAATAATTCTATATTTTGTGGCCTCTGAGAAGTTGCTAATGACAACAGATTAAATGATTAGATGAAAGCATTGGCATATTACCTTCTTTGAGTTAAGTGATTATATCTATAGTCTATAAAGGATAATTGTTTTCAGTATCATACTTAATTTCTCTATTGTATACTCCCAAAGATATTTTCATAAATCACAATTTTAAAAAAAAAAGTGACATATTGAAGTAGCATTACTTTGAGTAGCTTTTTGCTACCAGTACATTGGCATTAATCAATTTTGGCTTTTCGTGGATATTGACTAGAAAGACAAATTTTAGTTTTCATATTTCATATATATATCAACATATTTTCTAGGTTACCATTGAGATGAATGAGCCGGTTCAGCTGATCTTCGCCCTCAACTACCTGAACTTCTTCACTAAGGCCACACCTCTGTCAAAGACAGTCACCCTCAGCATGTCTGCAGATATTCCCCTTGGTGAGTGCATCCCTCTAATATTCATCTTTATTTAAATTTTTGCATGCTTTCCCTTTTTTCAACATGACATGTTTTGGCCCTGACCATTATTTCCATCTCTCCACAGTGGTTGAGTACAAGATTGCTGATATGGGACATGTCAAATACTACTTGGCACCGAAGATTGATGAGGAGGCTTCTTAAATGATATTTTACAAACCAAAAAGGGAGAATAGAGAAAAGCAGGGGACTGGGACTTGTCCTGAGTGAGGAAAGGGCAGGAGGGATGTTGTTGGGGGTTGATGATCATTTGAAGTTTGTGGTCTCTCTACCTGTCAGAGATCCATAGCGGGAGGTGCAGTGTCAACTTTCATAAACCATCAGCTGTTTGCATTATGGATGATGACAAAGCTTCAGTGTTTAGACTCTGCAGGCGAGTTCAGAGCAGCTGACTGGTACGACCAGCTCTCCAGTCTGAGTTTCAGCACTTTTAAGCCTTGCTCCCTATTTTTCCCATTTTTGGTAGACCGGTATCAAGTATCCCATTTCGTCTTGTAGATACACATTTGTAAATACTTCCTGTGGTTTCAGTCCGCCCCAATTGTTTTGTATTCAATGATTCAGCCCAAAATAAATGATTCCAGTTGTTTCCAAAATATCTTTTTTCTGACTTTGTGTGGACATCAACTGCATGTAGAATAAAGATGTAGTCCAATACGCAATGTGTTTAATAAGTAGGACACAGCTTAATGATAGCAGAAGACTAAAGAACTGATGTGGAACAAAATAGAAAAAGTTTATATTTGAGAAGTCTCTTAATTCTTTCCGAAAAAGATACCCATTTTAACAATCATTACTTATTGGATTTTTCTGTAGAATGACTATTGTATGACAATATCTAGATCCTGAAACCAAGGCAGCTTAAATGTATAATTTATGGTTGTATTACCCTTACATAGTGACCAAGTTTTAATCTGCAGGTTTCCACTTTATTTCCAGACTGTTCCAGACAGAAACACATTAATAGCTCCATGTTATAGAAGTGTGTAAAGCAGGTTGTGACAGTCGTCACATTTGATTTCCTTGGGAAGCAAAGCAGCGCAGTAACAAAGTGTAGCCACAAGGTGGGGCTCTTCTACTACTTCTCAGTCCTGTCTGACTCAGAAATTCCCTCTCAATTTCCATATTAGTTTCCTCCAAAGGATGAAAGATTTTAGCAAATCCAGATGGTTGAGTGTTTTATTCTCTTAAAATATAAGCTACCTGTCTATTACACAGCATCAGTGTGGCCATCCCTCCTCTGACTCTTGTATTTGTATGTAGTTACATCACAGAAGTCCTCTGTATTTGGCAGCTTCAGAACTGCAGCTAGCTGAGGTTTGTAAGAAACATTTTGGTAGAAGGCTTATTCACTCTTGAGGTCATTGATGGAAACGAACTACATTCATTTGAGAACTTAAATTACTTTCAGAGGCAGATTTGATGCAATGGATAATATAAGATAAACCACTGGTTCATAACCTTTTTGTCTTTCAATGTTTCGCAAAAAGCAGTGTAGTCAAACGTCTGATGTCACATCTCCTTCTCTATCAAGGTTTCGTATCAACACCTGTTCAGATGATCCAACATTTCACCAAAAATCAAATTTTGGAGACAGTCCAAAATCCAAGAACCTAATGTTGCATAACATTTTTTGTTCCCTCCTCTCACCAAACGCCCTCATGACCCTTCAGATTTATCTGCTGACCCCTCAGAAGGTCCTGACCCCTAGGCTGGGACCCGCTGACCTACACTAGATAACTCTATATAAAGGAGCTGGAACTAGTTCCAACAGTGACATGCTGCCTACACGTTGATGCTAAATAATAATCTAATGACATCTGATGTCCCCCTATCTGTCCAACTTTCATTTTTATATTAAAATATATTATTGTCATCAACAGACAATAGTCAACTTTAATCAATTTGAGTTTTTTTCCTATAATAAGTATGAATGATCATATTTTCTGTTCTTTTTGTGTCATTTTTACAAAATGACACATTTTAAGAGTAAGTCAGAAACCAGCAGTTTCCTATTTACATAGTGGTTTTATTTACATTGTTATTGCACATAATTTTAAAAGATCCAATGATGTGATGGTGGTGATTGTTATTCACAGCGGCGGTATCTTCTCGGCTCCACTGCCTGTTTAAATAAAGAATAAAAACAGTCCAAAGTAGAGGCAGCAGCACATAGATGGAGAAGATTAAAGCCTGAGCCTGTCAGTGTAATCCCAGACACCCATCTGCAGAAAGGGCTGAACTCTAATCAGCTTGCTGCACCCATGCAACAAGAAAAGAGGATTTCATTTTTTTGTGGATTTATTTATACCAAATACACTTGATAAATGTATTTAATAATTTATAAAGTCTACGTTCAGTAAATCCATACCAGCGATCGCACAATTTCGAAAAGCGCAGCATACTGTGCAGTGGCCACGGATCTACCTGATAGAGCTTCAGATAACGATGCAGAGCAAGAAAAGAGATGGAACTGTCATCTTAGGAAGGGGCCGATAAAGCGAAGTGACGCTGCAGCCATTAAAGATGCCTAAATATTTAATTAACCACTGCCACCCGGGTTCAGACTAATTACTTTCTGGAACATACCAGAGAGGTTGGACCTGAGTGGGGTTTCCACTTTTGAATTGGATGCAATTTCCGACTGCGATACCACACATGCTTCATAATGATGAACAATGCCTGTGCCTTAATTAGGAGTTACACTTGTTAGCAGAGGTTTGGGGTTTTTTTGTGCATCAGAACTCAAAGAATAATAAGAAGAGACATTCTAAGTGCGACATCCTGGATCGATAAAACACATCTAAATGAAATTATAAACCAAGTATTTAATTTGCATTATCTATACAAACATATGAGGTCTTTAATATCATTTCTGTCCTATTATGCTATTGTTTCTCTCTCAAACATTAATATGTGGAAATAATCTAATCAACAGAGTTTCTTTGAAAAAAACAATACCTCACTGCATGTGGCTCAAGATAAGATGTAATGTGTGTGCGATAAAATGTGAAAAGTCACTTTTTCTCCTTTTTTTTTATATATATTTTCATGCATTTTAATGTACTGACGAGGCTGGAATATAGCATGTTTTATTCCGGTGAATCTGATCTCCAGCATGTTATCATGAGGTTGCATCCCTGCCTCTCTCTCTCTTTCTCTCCCTCTCTCTCTCTACTTCTCCTCTCTCCGTCTGGCCTTTAAATTGCTTTCTGGAGGCAGGGGATTTTGGCCAGGGAGATAAGGGGAATGGGATGAAACACTCCGCTGGCTGTCTATCTCTGTCTTTTTTGTGCCAGGCAGGGGGAGTCTACTGAGCGGTACATTTACCCAGGCAGAGGAGAGAGCGAGCAGCTCCCGCTTCATCCCTCAGGTCAGCGAGGATGAGGAGACGGCGTCTTTCAACCCCATCAGCAGCCAAACTAGGAATAAAGAAGTAAAATCATCGACAGAACAAACGTGCACCAAAAGTTTGTTTGCAGACGCTGGAGTTTCACCGCTGTAACAAATGTTTGTGAATGTTCTAGTGGTTCTCTCCCTTCTTGTCAGGTCCTGGAGGGTCGATGCCGACTATCAAACCTGACACTCTCTTACATAAGCCCTCAGTGCTCTGCTGTCTCTCCACAAGAGCAGGCTGCATGGATTATTGATGCCAGCACAAAGTGAGCGGGGCCACCCATGGCAAGGACACACAAGTCATACATGCTGCAAGATCCACTTGCTTAGGAAAAGAAAACCGATATTTCAGGTCTGATTCCGTCTTTTGCAGTAATTTTTAGTGTAACACGGCGTTAGGAGTTAGGGATTCCCTCTTCACAACCGCAGCCACACTCTGCGTTCACGTTCCCATCCTCCTCCCCGAGCTTCGGCTCTGTGAAGCGCACCTCACGCTTGTCACACATGTATTTGTGCCTGCGCTCCTCGTGTCGAAGTCGTCCCCGCGTGGATTAGCATATTAATGGGATGTCCCCTTTGTCCCTGTTTTCTGTCACTCAGATTTCACAGCAGCAAGGGCGAGGACGTGCTGGTGTGGACGGAAGAGAGAAGGAGGACGAGAGAAGGAGGGAGGGAGACGATCGGAGGGCGGTGCAGAGGTGGTGTCATGTGTTGGGGTCACATCTGTATGTCACGCCTCACTTTATCTTTACCTGTCGCTCTTTGGTGGCGCTTTAAAGTTGTTTTGGACTTATTTTAAATTCTTGTTTCTATTCTGACTTCCTGATTATATTCATTTGTTTAAATAATTTTCCAGTGACCAGCAGCACACTTATTACATACAGAACAGTATTCATTAATCTCTACTGATGTTTTTTTACTACTTCTGCAGCTAGAATAAAATCTACAGGTCTGAAAATGTAAAGAAATGAGGTCGTATCATAACTCACCTCATATTCTCTGACTGAAATGTTGGCTAACATTGACTTGCTATAGCTCTGTTTTCAGCTTTGCAACAATTTCAGATATTCTAAGGGGTTGTTTCTTCTAAGAAGCAGGAGGTGCACATTAAAAGAAAGAATGAATAAAGAAAAAATAAAGTAACTATGAAGTAACATCTGCTATTTTCAGTCGCACTACTTCCAGCTTCTCAGTTAAAAGCATTCATAGTTTTGTTTTGACAGTAATTGGAATATTTTTAGGTTTGGGGCTTCATTGGGGGAAAACTGCAGCAATACATCTGAATAAGATGTGTATGAAACAGAACAAATCAATGTTAAAACATGCCGATCAGCTGGATGTGGCGTCGTCATCGCTTTCAGGGAGAAGAGGCCAAAAATGAACTTTTACTGGAAGCGGCTGCACAAACGAAAGCTCGGACAACCAAGACAACGCACACTTTTATGACATCATGTTGTGCTATAGAAAATTGTGATTGACATTTTTTCCACTGGACAATGATGCTGCAGAGTGTTATTACACACACACACACACACGTGTAATTAATTAGCTGGTGGAAATCTGAATGTGTCTGTCAAATATTCGAGACATTTTTTTTTTTCCTTCTTTTCCTGGCCTTTGCCTCCCGCCACGATCTGATCGTAGTCTCTTCTGGGTCCAGGAATGCCTCAGTTTGCTACTTAGCAACTGTTTCCACGGCTACAAAGTTGCTCCCAGTCTCAACCCAACCCCGCCTCCACAACAAGTCGCCGGTGTCCCTCCGCTCCTCCGTGTCCACTTCCCACAGCCTGGTCCCAGCAAAGCTGAGGAAAGGTTATTGATGAACGGAACGTCCTCTTGAACACTCCCCAATTACGCTCGGGCCCCTCTCTCCATCGAGTGCCACAGACCAGGCGCCTCAGCACTAATGTCACAGAGACAAATTGCACTTCATTGCCCACACTTGCCCAGTAAAGTGCAAAATGTTTCTGACTGTAATTGACACACACACACACACACACACACACACACAGACACACACACATACACAAGAGGAGAGGAGGTGAATCGTGGCTCTGTGATTTTGAAAAACAGCCCCACAGAGAGACACACGCAGATGACAAAACAATATACAGTAAGAGCCGCCAGGTACATTTAGACATGAATGCGAGCTTTGGAGCTACAGAAAAATCTATTTATATCGCCCCTATAAATAGACAGGCTTCTCCATAGAAACATGAAATCCTTCAGAGGGACTGAATTACATTTGAGCTGCTGCTGCTGCTGGTGTGTGTGTTTTGTACATGTGTGTGTGTGTGTGTGTGTGTGTGTTTGGTGCGTGTGTGTGTGTGTGTGTGTGTGTGTGTGTGTGTGTGTGTGTGTGTGTGTGTGTGTGTGTGCGTGTGTGTGTGTGTGTGTGTAAGTTTATGCATATGTCTTCTGTGAGTTCTCCTTCTGTTTCCTCCAAAGGTGAAAGCAATTACAGACTGTATCATCCCAACTGTAAGGCGTTTTCTCGGGGAATCTCCATCCTCTGTCTCAGCCTGCTGCAGACAGGATTTAACAGGGCTTTGATGAGCACACACACACACACACACACACACACACACACACTCCGCCACCCCCTCTTCTTCCCTTGTTTTAACAGTGATGAGCTTTAAGCTGACAGGCGCAGCGTAGATTCCTGCACATTAGTTTACAGTAGCGAAGCAAGACGTGCCTGAATCTGTGGCTAATCTGCTCAGCGAGGCCTTTGTCTACTCGATATGGAAAAGACTGAATGACATGAAACACGGCGACTTCTAGCTTTACTCTGTCGAGACAAAAAATGTGAAAAAAAAGCCAGACGACCTTCAGCTGAATGTTTAACTATTAACAGAGATCATTTGGGTGATTTTTTTGAAGATGATTTTTTATTCCCCAGTAAACAGGTGACACGTGCTGTTTGGTTTATCGCCGGCTCCGTGCTGAGGCCTTGAACTTGTGAAATAAAAAAACACTCTCACCCTGCTGCGACACTTTCAAGTGCCCTCGTTTCCTTGGCTGATGTCACACAACACAATCACGGGTTAAACAGTCCATCCATCCATTTTCTATCCCGCTTATTCCCTTTCGGGGTCGCAGGGGTCTGCTGGAGCCTATCCCAGCGCATTTATGGCGAGAGGCAGGGGGATACACCCCAGATGGTCGCCAGCCAATCGTGGGGCACACACACCATTCACACACCATTCACACACACACTCACACCTATGGGCAATTTAGATTTGCCAATTAACCTGAGCATGTTTTGTATTGTGGGAGGAAGCCGGAGTACCCGGTGAAAACCCACGCAGACACGGGGAGAACATGCAAACTCCACACAGAAAGGTCCCAGACCCAGGCCCCAAGGCGGTCTTGAACCTGCGACCTTATTGCTGTGAGGCAACAGTGCTACCCACTGCTCCACCGTGTCGCCCGGTTAAACAGTCAATAAATAAAATAATATGACAGATCTAAACTGTCCGTGTTCACCATCTTGTCTGTCTCTTGTAGGAACACTCAAGGCTTTGACTCGGCTCACAGTGACTTTCCTGTTTGCCCGATGCTATCACTCCTCCTCGGCAGAGATACGGATGTCCTTGGGGAAGGGGCTGCTGCTGATTCAAAGGACCCGACTCAACCCTCTGAAATCCCCCCGGGAGCCGAGAGCCGCTGTGGATCTCCAGCCACGGCGGCTTCCATCATGTTTATTCTCTGTGAGATGGCGGAGTTCAGCTGGAGCTCAGTCCTGCACTGATTGTTTGTCCTACTGAGCCATTCTCTCTGATAACAGCCCCCTGCTGTGAGGATGACGAATCCAATGCCTAATGTGTGCGCGCGTGCGTGTGTGTGTGTGCGCGTGTGTGTGTTTTCATGGGTAAGATGGAGACTTAAAGAATGACATATTGAAAAACAAAATATGGATAAAGGCTTGAGACGGAGTGAGTGTGTTTTGTTTGCACACGAGCCAGCGAGGCAGAGATAAAGTGGGAAATAAGTTGAAGGTGGGGGGGAACAAAGATAACGAAAAAAGACAAGAATGTTGACAAGGATTTATTGTTACAAAAAATAAATCAACTTTTGTTTAAGTCATTTTGAAGATAATACAAGGCCAAGGCTGTACAAGAGCATATGTAAGATGGTTTTATCATTTAATCACTAACCTGCAGTAAATCTGCAGGTGTTTCTGTGTTTGTGCTGAAATATTGTACTCAAAGCCCTTGTTATCACTCGTGACTGGATGTTCACTCAACCCTGGAGACCTTGAGCTGTGTTTAGCAGCTCAGAAAACATACGACGATGTTTCGTTCTCACCCAGTCGTCGCTTCTTTCTCCTGCCACGTTCCTGTTCTTCAGCCCCGTGCGGTTCACAGACCCACTCAGACTGCTGCAAATGGAGCTGTTTGCTGTGTCCGCCTCAGTCAGTGATTTAAATGTTGAAAAGGTTTATTTTGCAAATAATATTCCTACACATGCAGTGATATCTGTGCAACAAGATAAAAAAATACAACTGTAGCACAACTGGCTCCAGTGCACAAATACTCTGTTGCAAGTAAAAATCAAAAGACATATGTATTGAAGTCTTAATATATGTTTAACTTTTTTTGTATGATATGCAAAATTACTATCACTGTCAAATAAATCTGGTGGAGTGAAAAGTGTTGTTTTTAACAAAGTGTAGTGAACTAGAAACTAGAATGATACCTCAATATCTACTCGTTTCCCACCTCCCTGTCATACACCACTGTTTCCCTCAACAGTAGACTACCTTTAAAAATTAAACCCTGTGTGAAGATATATTTGCTGAAAATGACCAGACTCATGTAGGAACGTGTCTCCAGCTTCGGTGGCCAATAGGAAGCGTGTTTTTTATTAGACAGATGGACTTTCCTTATTCATCCTGCAGGCTATTTACATTTGTTGGCTGCTCATTATGTAATCGACGTGATGTGTGAGAATGCTTGACCTGGCTTGATTATTTAGTAACATGGTACAGTCTCTCTCTCTCTCTCTCTCTCTCTCTCTCTCTCTCTCTCTCTCTGCTCCAGGCAGCTGCACAGAAAGCCAAGGACGCTTGAATTGATTCAGTTTCTCACTGAGCACACAGAATCTCCAGCAGGGCTTTAATTGCATTTCTGTACCAATCACTCTCATGACAATTATGTACTGTAATCTAATGCAACACACACACACACACACACACACACACACACACACACACACACACACACACACACACACACAGGACCTCCTCCTCTCATCTTGACATGCTTTAGCCGCACTGAGAGAAAACAAGAATGAAAAAAGAAGCCAATTATACGAATTTGTCTTCTCTTGGACGTGCTGCTTTCCAGCACTGCCGTAAATCACATCACCCGCTATATAATAATGTCAATTTAATGCAATTACAACCCCACCAATTAGGCTTGATTTCTTTTATCTGACAGGTTTTTAACGTTAAAAGCCCCACAAAATTGATCGCAGGCCTTCCGAGTTGAAATGAATTATTGACAAGCGGCTTCATAATAATAAATCGACTTTCATAAAGGATTCATAAGCTGGAGGCATCGGTCATGGAAGGATCTTGTTTTTAACCACTCATTGTCGATCAATCAAAGCAATAATTAAAAACCCTGAACTAAACTATTAGTTTGACTCCAGGAATGAGGGATTTGGCAGGAGGAACCCTCAATGGTCACAGCACAGCTTTCCATGGTGGTCTGATGTTTTAGGTGGGTAGAGTCAAATCCAGCCCCACTGACTCTTCTGTCTTCCCATCAGTAGGCTGTAAGAGAAGGAAGTCCACTTGTTCCTCCCCCTCCCTCCTCCCCCTCCCTCTCCAGTGTGTGCGCATTCCTTCGCATCCAGAGGAGCTGCAGTCGGAGGTGGAGGCGCTGAGAGACTGAATCCAGCCATCGGTGTCGCCGGGGACAGCACAGGACAACATGCAGGTGAGAAATCTGACCAGTGTGGCTTTTTATTTTATTTTTTAGTTTCCCGCTGCAACAGCAAAGCGAGCGGAGCGCGTGGAGCCAGGATGACAGGAGCGCACCTCAACTTCAAACCAAGTATCGGCTCGGCTCGCGCTACTTGTTGGCTCGTTTCCGTCTGCTTTTGTTTCTTTTTTTTCTTTTTTTTAAATGTATATTATTATTCCTTTTCGTTGCGCATCCGCTCACTCTTTTTTGCTGGGAGCTGAGTTTCAGTCTGAAGTTATGTAATTGCGCTGCAGCTCCGCTCCTGCAGGCGCTTCACAGCAAGTGTCACTTGGCATCATGTCACGTTTGCGGCGCGCGTGCGTGCGTGCACGTGCGTGCACGTGCGCGCGCTCTATCCGTCTGGATGACACGGGGAGACCTCCTCGTGTGGCTCCGAGTGATTCACGCCCGACTTCAAATCTCTACATTGGTCTGGAGCTTAAAAAATCCCCCAAATCCCCAGTTCCCGGCAGTGGCTTCTGTTTGTAATTCTGCCTCTGCTTGTTTTCCTCCGGGCTGATGAATCAATTTAGCAGATCAGTCCTTAGCAACAAGCAGCCTCTGAGTCTAAATCCGAGGTAAACAGAGGGTAAAGTGAAAAGCCAGCCTCCCCAATGTGACTCCCAGCACCTTGCAGGGCAGTGCTCAGTAAAGCTCTCTGGTTGGTTTCTTTCTGGCACACTTTAGCCTCTATTCAGGTTTCTCACAGTGGACTACAAAATAATGCTGTTCGGGCAGATGCAGGGGAAGTTCTTTTCTCTCTGCGCGGTCGCACGCCATCACCCGCAGGAATTAGGATGCAGACGGTGTGTATTTAGTTAAATCTGGGTGTTTACCTGTTTGCTTTTGCACACATTTAAACATCGAGTCACTGAAAGGAGACAAATGGGGATTTATGATCACACCAGACACCACAGATCTGCATGAACAGGCCTCAGTGGAATATGCTGCTCAGATCTCAGAGCTTGTTCTTCGCCTTCCTCCGTGATTGACAAGGCTCATCATCAATCATTCAGTGAGTCAATGAGTCAGTAAAACAGTCAGTCATTCACACGAAAATAATCATACAGAGCTGAGGTCGCTATGCTTACATGAATGTGCATGCATTTTCTTAAAACTTGTGCACTTTTTAAACATTTTTTTATTATCTTTTAACTTTTTTTTGAGTCATCAGCTCACGTTGTGCCTGATGGTAACAAATTCAACGTTTCTTTGTTATTAAGGAGGCAACATCCGTTGGTTTATTGATCGATTGCTTTGTCTATAAAATGTCAGAGAGTAATGTGTTCAATGGTGGAAAAAAAGCTTATCAGGCTTTTTTCCTTTATAGCTGTGCATTAGGTCTCGCGTTTATCCAAAGCGCTTTACAATTCATTGCTCATTCACACACAATCACACTCTGGTGACAGCAGGCCATGATGCGAGGTGCTAACCTGACCATTGGGAGCAATTTGGGCTTTAGTATTTGGCCCAAGGACATTTTGAGTCTTGGACAGTCAATCCTGAGATTAGTGGATGGCCTGTAGCTCCTGAGCCACAGCTGGCCTGTTAAGTCGCTTGTTTAGTCAAAACAACAGTCAAAAATCTAAAAGATGTTATATATATGTAGATATTTAGACACTACAATCAGTGGTGTGGAGCATAATGACTACAGGATGACACCTCCTTAATGAACATATAGTTATCATATTATTTTTATGGCTTGTAGTTTTCATGGGTTTATTGGTGGTTACAATGTGTAAAGTGATAAAGTACACAGGTATTTTTGGTGCATGGTGCACAGGCATTAAAGCATATTAATGTCACTTAGTTGAAGGAAACGGCCCTGCAGCCTGAGAGGCTTGTGTTTCTGTGTTTTCAGGGGAGCGAAAGTGGTGAAAAGGTGTAAAAACGCAGCAACACATTGATGTGATGAAGATTAATAGATAATGCAAACAACAACAACGTTTTATCAGATATTTGTTTGATAACTCAAAGATCCTGATGCTCGAAACTGTCAGAGTAATTCTCTATTAGGGAGAGGAGTGTTATCACTGGTAGTGAAGATGTGAGTTGTGTGAGTGTGCAGGATATTGTCAGTGCAAATGTGTTTTTAAGTTGCTGTGAAAGCGGACATTTTGTGTTGTGCCAGGGAGCAGGGTGAGCGTGAATGTTTAATGTGACTCGCTAGTTGACCATGCAGCATCCATGTTGACGTGCTTTTGCTGCTGTATTCAAATAAAAGAGACAAAACAATTATTATCAAACACTTAGAAGACTCTTTTCAAGTCCAAGCTTGTAACATTTATATCACAAAAGAGAAAAAAAGCATCAAATCTAAATCCATAAGATCCAATCCATTTATTTTTCTTTGCTTGTCGCTCGTCACACATACGGGAGAATTACATCCATGAAAATACAAAAACATTCCATTATCATAATAATAGTAATACAAAAAAACTCCTATAGGTTCACTGCTCACCTTCCACATTTGAATTATTTTTTCTTTCCCCCTCTTCTCTCTAGATATTAACATGCAGGCGTTTTAATAAAATCTCAGTGTGCAGCATCTGGGTGCCTGATGTTTTAGTTGGGGACTGATTTCAGTTTTTTTTCTTTCATGATGGAGTCTCAGTGATACCTTTTGTTTTTAATCCATTTCAGTCGCATTTATCATCGATTGCCTCAACAGTTAAAGGATAAGTGTGGTCATGTTTTTTTTTAAATATTTTGCCAATAAATCCCAAAAGATAATTTGATACCACTAACAAGTATTTTCTGCAGCCAAAGCCTTGTTGTAGCTTGTTCTTCTGTGTTGCAGAGCTCCATTGTTGTCCAAAAAAAGATAAAAAATACATCAATAAACCGCACTGTTGCGCTGCGTGGCACGTTCCCTCATTAAACGCCATCCCATGAGATTGTGCTGTTGCTCATTACGATGTACATGGGCACCGTATCTTATTTTGAGCAGATCCCACATTCACTATCCTGCTGCTGTGTGTATTCACCAGAGCACCATCGGCAGCTGAAAATACTTTACTCCTGTCTGAAAAAACATCAGTACCCAGCTGTTATGAGAAATAACAAAGCTGAAAAAAATGTAAGACAATAATAACGACCAATTTTATAAATTTAACTTATCTGCAGAGCGGCTGGTGAAGTCAAAAACTGTGACTGCCCTTTAACTATCACCTACAATTCCAGGATCACCTTCAGTAACCTTCAGACAAGAAGATTGAGCTTTAAGGATTCCTGCAACTCTCTGATCCTGCAATACAGATCAGTTTAGAGGATTCTATTGTCATTCTATCGTGTGTTTACTTATTGGTTGTAGTACATGTAGAGTGGAAGGTGAGAGGCAGTCGAGCGCTAGGAGCCCAACAGGGGCAGAGTTTATAATAAAGGGGCAGGAGGTTTACCTGACCTTTTCTTCCTTCACTGAGACACACCTGAGAGCAGCTGATGAGCAGGCCGATTGCTCGGCTCCTTCATTTCTGCCTGCAGCCTTTATTGGGGGCCATGCCCATTCAGGAAGTGGCTGTTAAAAGCACTTGTTGCTGACAACTGCCAATCCAATTGAATTTAATTATGATACTGGACTCCACTGGATCCTCAACAATGTTCTCACCAAATCTGAAGCGAATCAAACGCGCCTGTACGTAGTTATGGCTGAACACTTCAAACATACCCAATGATGTGCCCGATACCCATTGAGGTTGAAATAGTTTAGCACTAAAAATTAATTTTTCAAAATTTCTAATTCAGTTTATTCCTCAGTTAGATTCCTATCAATCGTCTGCCTTGATGTGTATTTTGTAGTCATCCACATACTATGCAATGCTGGTTTCAATCTAAATTAAAACTATATGTTTTGCGAACATTTATAACCGAAGCAGCTCCAGACATATTCCATGTGGTACTCCATAACTCACAGACCCAGTCTCAGGATAACTTCCATTAATATATACATTATATTATCTGTAGTATATAATAGTCTGAGAAACACCTGTATAATAAACAACACTCTGGAGCTAGATTGAATCTCTGTGGGCTGATCAGGGGCAAGTAACTTAATACTGATTGTTTCAGACAGAGGCTGTCAGGGATCTGGACAGACGAGGACCACAGGAGCAATACGTTTGAACAGTTTATTGAAAGGGGTTGGGGAATGGGCGTGAGTCTTCGTGTGTGTGTGTCCCAGCGGCTGAGAGGCGTAGAGTGTAGACGGGGGTTGAGGGTCCAGGCTCTCTCGCCAAAGGGGCTGGAAGTCCTGGGGGAACACACACACACAGCAGGAGAGGAGTGGCAGGGCAAAAGTACCGACAAGGGTAAGGCAGTATCGTGGTCAAAAGGGCAGAAGGCAGGTCAAGTTACCGGGATTGTAGAGCAGAGGGTGGTCGGGCAGGTCCGGGATCGCAGGTAGGAGTCAGAATAGTAGCAGGTAACAGGCAGGACAGGCGCGGGCTTAGCAGGCGATCTGACGAAGTGTGCTGGGAAACAGGACTCTTTATATATGGCATGGTTAGCAGGAAATGAGGAGCAGCTGGCTGGTTAACGAGGGAGTGGCAGAGAGAACAGGTGAGAGTAATCGGCAGATAATTAGTGCTCCTACCAGGCAGAGGGAGAGGGAGCTCACGACAGAACCCCCCCCTCAAGGGACGGCCCCAGAAGTCCCAAAGAAACACCGCCAAGACTGGGAGGGCGGAGGGGGAGCCGGCGGAGGGTCAGAACTCCTCAGAGCAGTCGGAATCCATGGCCTCATCCTTAGAGAGCCCCCCAGCAGGGGTCAGGACGGGTCCCGGGACAGGGGCCAGGCCAGGTGCAGGGTCAGAAACTGGGTGGGTGGAACGACGGGGTCCTTTAGGACGACCCCGACGAATGGCTGGTTGGTCTGGATGCTGCCGGTGGAAGTCAGCGATGAGGGTCCGATCCAAGATCCGGCTGGCAGGCACCCAGGTTCTCTCCTCAGGACCATACCCTTCCCAGTCGACAAGGTATTGGATGCCTCTACCTCTACGTCTGGATCGGAGCAGACGCCGGACAGTGTAGACTGGGCCACCCTCAATGAGGCGTGGAGGAGGCGGGGGGGGTGTGGCTGGAACCAGCGGGCTCTCGTGAACCGGTTTAATCTTTGAGACATGGAACGTGGGATGGACCCTCATGGACCTGGGCAGAAGGAGCCGAACAGCAGTTGGGCTGATTACCCTCTGAATGGGGAATGGACCGAGGAAGCGAGGTGCCAGCTTTCGTGATTCCACCCGCAGTGGTAGATCCTTTGATGACAGCCATACCTTTTGTCCAACACGGTAAGCGGGTGCAGGAGTCCTGTGACGGTTGGCTCCAGTGGTGTAGCTGGAGATGGACTTGAGGAGTGTGGCACGGGCCTGGGCCCAGGTGCGGCGGCATCGGCGGGCGTAGGCAAGGGCAGATGGACAAGTGATTTCTCCTTCCTGGCTGTTGAATAGGGGTGGTTGGTAGCCGTAGACACACTGGAAGGGTGACATACCGGTGGCAGAGCAAGTCAAGGAGTTGTGGGCATATTCCACCCATAGCAGTTGCTGGGACCAGGTGGGAGGATTACGGGATGCCATGCATCGGAGTGCCTTCTCCAGCTCCTGATTTGCTCTCTCTGACTGGCCGTTGGACTGGGGGTGGAAACCAGAACTTAGACTGACCGTGGCCCCCAGCAGATGGCAGAATTCCTTCCAGAAAGTGGAGGTGAACTGCGGGCCCCGGTCCGAGACGACATCTCTGGGTAGTCCATGTATTCTAAAAACATGCTCCAAGACCAGCTGGGCAGTTTCCTTGGCAGATGGCAGCTTTGGAAGGGGAACAAAGTGTGCCATCTTGCTAAAACGGTCCACAATGGTGAGGATTACAGTCATGCCATTGGACTGGGGCAGTCCTGTGACAAAATCCATGGAAATGTGGGACCAGGGCCGTGTTGGTACGGGCAGGGGTTGGAGTAATCCGGCAGGTGGCTGGTTAGATGACTTGTGTTGATTACAGGTCGGACAGGCAAGGACAAAGTCTCGCACATCCCTCCTCAGTGATGGCCACCAGAATCGCTGAGAAAGCAGATGGCAGGTGCGAGTGGATCCAGGGTGGCAAGCCAGACGGGAGTCGTGTCCCCATTGTATGACCTTAGACCTCAGGTGTTCAGGAACGAAGAGACGGTCAGCAGGGCAAGCACTGGGGCCAGGTTGGTCATGGAGAGCATCCCGCACTTGTCTCTCAATCTCCCAAGTCAGGACACCTACGACACAGGGACTGGGCAGAATGGGTGCAGGAATCTGGGGAGGGGCATCCTCCTTCTGGAACTGGCGGGAGAGTGAGTCTGGTTTGATGTTACGTGATCCTGGACGGTATGACAGGGTGAAATTGAATCTGGTGAAGAATAGGGCCCAGCGGGACTGTCTCGGGTTCAGACGTTTGGCAGAGCGGATATACTCCAGGTTCTTGTGATCCGTCCAAACCAAGAACGGGACGGTGGACCCCTCCAGCCAGTGACGCCATTCCTCCAAGGCCAGCTTGACCGCGAGCAGCTCACGGTCCCCTATGTCGTAGTTGCATTCTGATGGGGATAAGCGACGGGAGAAGAATGCACACGGGTGGAGTTTGTTGTCCTCTGCAGCTCGTTGTGAGAGCACGGCCCCCACTCCCACATCAGAAGCGTCCACCTCCACAATGAATTGCCGATCTGCATCTGGCATCTGGAGGATGGGGGCCCTGGAGAACCGAGCCTTGAGGATTCTGAATGCCTTGTCAGCTGCTGGGGTCCAGGTGAAGGGCTGTTTATTGCTGGTCAGGGCGGTGAGAGGGGCAGCTACGGAGCTGTAATTGCGGATGAACCGTCGGTAGAAGTTCGCAAAGCCCAAGAACTGCTGTAGCTTCTTGCGGTTTACAGGAACCAGCCAGGAGGTGACTGCTGAGACCTTGGCTGGGTCCATCTGGATCTCTCCCTCTGCCACAATGTATCCAAGGAAAGCCACAGTCTTGGTGTGAAATTCACACTTCTCTGCCTTGACGTAGAGCGAGTTCTGCAGGAGGCGGTGAAGGACTTGCTGGACATGAAGGGTATGTTCAGGCTGGGTTTTGGAGAAGATCAGGATATCGTCTAGGTAAACGAAGACGAACTTGTTTAGGAAGTCCCGCAGTACATCATTCACCAGGGCCTGGAAAACCGCTGGAGCGTTGGTGAGGCCGAACGGCATCACAAGATACTCATAGTGGCCGGTTGGGGTATTGAATGCCGTCTTCCATTCGTCGCCCTCCCGGATCCGCACTAGGTGGTAGGCGTTCCTAAGGTCCAACTTTGTGAAGATGGTGGCCCCCTGGAGTAGCTCGAAGGCAGAGTTGAGCAGAGGCAGAGGATACCGGTTCTTTACTGTGATGCTGTTAAGGCCACGGTAATCGATGCAGGGGCGAAGGGTTCCATCTTTTTTCCCCACGAAGAAGAATCCGGCGCCAGCAGGGGAAGAGGACGGGCGGATAATCCCAGCAGCAAGAGAGTCGCTGATGTATGTCTCCATGGCCCTTCGTTCAGGAGCGGACAGGGAATAAAGACTCCCTTTGGGGGGAACAGAACCAGGGAGGAGGTCGATGGCGCAGTCGTAGGGTCGATGTGGGGGCAGAGACGTGGCTTTGACCTTGTTGAAGACCTCCCTGAGACCGTGGTAGCATTCCGGGACATTGGAGATGTCTGGGGCTGAGCCGGGGGGTGCCGGGTGAGAGGGTGGCATGGCCGCAAGCAAACAGGTCTGGTGGCAGTCCTTTCCCCACTCTCGGACCTTTCCAGTTGCCCAATCGAGGTGAGGGTTGTGCCGTCGGAGCCATGGGTAGCCCAGGATGAGAGGTTGGCCTGGGGAGTGGAGCAGGTGGAACTGAATGGTTTCAGTGTGGTTGCCAGACAGCATCATTTTAACAGGGGTGGTGACCTGCGTGACTGTGCCAAGAGGGTGACCATCTAGTGCCCGAGCAGGGACGGGGGGTGTCAGACGGAGGGTCTCCAGTCCCAGCTGGTGAGCGAGTTCGGTGTCCATTATGTTGGCTTCGGCACCTGAGTCCACCAGGGCAGCCAGTGTGTGGGTGGAGTCGGGAAGATGAAGACGGACCTGCACCAACGGTTTGTGGTTGGAGGACTGGGTGGTCATTGAGCTCAGCCGGACTCCTCCTATGTCTGGTGAGCTTGGGCTTTTTAAAGGGCAGTTGGCAACACGGTGTCCTTCTCCTCCGCAATACAGACACAGATTGGAGGAGATACGGCGCCGACGCTCAGCAGGAGAAAGAGAAGCCCGGCCAATCTCCTTGGGTTCAGACGGGTCTGGTTGGTTTGGAGGAGTAGTTGGGGAAGACGGCTGGACAGTCGGGACGTGACGAGAGCTGGTGGCTAGGGGATTTTGGCGCCCCCTATCTCGGCGGCGGGTCTGGATCCGTCGATCTATGCGCACAGCCAGGGCGATGGCGTCATCAAGGGTGGAGGGCCGTTCATGAGAGACCAACTCATCCTTGATGTAGTCGGCCAGGCTGGCGAAGAACACGTCCACCAACGCTGCCATGTTCCAGGGGCTGCGCCTTGCCAAAGTCCGGAAATCGATAGAGTAATCTGCCACCGTCCGTCGACCCTGCCGAATACTCAGAAGATCCTGGGATGCCTCTTCAGAGGATGAGCCCAGATCAAAAACCTTGAGCATCTCCTTAGCAAACAGTTCAAAGGATGTGCACGCCGGGGTCTGACGCTCAAACTCCGCTGTTCCCCAGAGTCGGGCTCGGCCTGTCAGGTGAGTGATTGTGTACCCGACCTTAGCCCCTTCTGTGGCAAAGGTTCTGGGTTGCAGAGAGAACTGAAGGCTGCAGCTGGTCAGGAACGGGCGCACTTGATTTGGGTCACCGTTGAATCGTTCTGGGTTGCCGATTCTAGGTTCCGGGCCTCCAGCGGCAGTGGCCTGGGTGGGTGACTCTGGAGCGGTGCTGGCGGGTGGGCTGGCTCGGGCTAGACCGGAAGGCAGACCGGCTGTGGCTGGAGTGGCAGGCAGGCTGGCGGGGGCTGGAGTGGCAGGCAGGCTGGCGGTGGCTGGAGTGGCAGGCAGGCTGGCGGTGGCTGGAGCGGTGGGCTGGTGCTGAGGAATGAGTTGGGCAAGCAGTCGGGTTATCTGAGCGAGGTGATCCTGCTGTTCGTGAATCCGGTGTTGTTGCTGTTGTATCAACTGCTGTGTTTGCTGCAGCTGCTGTTGCTGCTGGTTGCCAAGCTGTAACAAAGAGGAGACGTCAACCGTCATCCGATGGATGTCCCTCTCAGCGTTTCCCAGGCGCTGCATGGCGGTGGGGGGTTCTAAGTCCATGTTTTGTGAAACGTTCGCTGGGTCCATTATGTGGTCAGATCGTACTGTCAGGGATCTGGACAGACGAGGACCACAGGAGCAATACGTTTGAACAGTTTATTGAAAGGGGTTGGGGAATGGGCGTGAGTCTTCGTGTGTGTGTGTCCCAGCGGCTGAGAGGCGTAGAGTGTAGACGGGGGTTGAGGGTCCAGGCTCTCTCGCCAAAGGGGCTGGAAGTCCTGGGGGAACACACACACACAGCAGGAGAGGAGTGGCAGGGCAAAAGTACCGACAAGGGTAAGGCAGTATCGTGGTCAAAAGGGCAGAAGGCAGGTCAAGTTACCGGGATTGTAGAGCAGAGGGTGGTCGGGCAGGTCCGGGATCGCAGGTAGGAGTCAGAATAGTAGCAGGTAACAGGCAGGACAGGCGCGGGCTTAGCAGGCGATCTGACGAAGTGTGCTGGGAAACAGGACTCTTTATATATGGCATGGTTAGCAGGAAATGAGGAGCAGCTGGCTGGTTAACGAGGGAGTGGCAGAGAGAACAGGTGAGAGTAATCGGCAGATAATTAGTGCTCCTACCAGGCAGAGGGAGAGGGAGCTCACGACAGAGGCTGAACTGAGGGGCTGCATAAAGAGTCAGTATAAGACAAACAAGGAGCTAAAAATCATGCAGAGATGTTCCAGTAGATCCCCAGAGGATAAAGCTTGGAAATGATATGTCCTCTTGTCTGAGATGTTTAAACTTTCATCGTGGACATTTCCCCTAAGAGACTCAGTGACACCAGACCAGACAGGCCGATAGTAATACCAACACGCAATGCATTGTGCTGCTGCACCTGATATAGTGTCTGAGGGACCCACCTGTCCAATAGGTGGAGTGATCGGTAGAATTAGATGTGTTGAATAATTTACCACGTCTGGCATCTAATACCTCAAAGTGCGAAGGGCACCACCAACTTCTACATTAGAGAAAGGCTCTTCTGCACAAAAACTGAGCAATATAAGGTAGGACAAGCAGTGGAGAAAATTCGTATTTTTCAAGGACAACTTTATTTAACATAAATTTTCACAGGGCTTCCTGCTGTGTAGTCTTGTACACATTTGTTAATAATGTATCCTATGTGTGGACAGTCTTGTATTGGCTGCAGATTTTTTTTCTTTCTTAGTGTGTATGGTAAATTTTGTGCACACAACACGAGCCAATTTCCCTCTGGGAAAATAAAGTTATTTTTATAGGAGGACATATTTTTAACCATGGTAAGAAGTACCAACTTTAGTACACGCTGTGGTTGCAGCCTGCATAGAAACATGAAGGTAACCGCCCTGACATGATGCACCCAAAAAAACAAACAAAAATGCAGTGAGGTGAAAAGACGCTGCTGCATCAATCTCTGATCAAAAAACTCAGTGATTTGATGTTCATACAATATCCTTATCGTCTGTCAATAGACCTCATGACAGAGAGGAATGACAGAATAAGACAAAGTGTGTGTGTGTGTGTGTGTGTGCGTGTGTGTGTGTGTCTCCTTATGTGAGAGAGGAGGAGCCGATAATTGAAAAATGGCTCCTCTATCGGTCTGAGCCTCCCCAGAGTATTAATTCTTTCTCCACATGATCGCTCACACATCAATATAATACTCTTTCTCTCGCTCACACACGCTCACACACAAACACAGACACACAGCACGCAGCCCATATGGACGCAGAATCCTCCCACAGACGCACTGATTCACACTGACAGCCATACTGAGAGGCTCAAGCAGTCAGGACACAAATAGTATCAGCTCTCAACCATCAACCCTCACATATGTTTTTTCAGGATGCAGCTGATTCTACACGGAGATTCAACCGATTCTTAATTGGGTGGTTTTGTAAGGCTGCAGCTTTGCAACAAATTGACAACAGAAGATGGCTTAGTTCTAAAATTCATCATCTCAGCTCTCTATTATGCATCAAGCTATTAAACTAAACTGCACAAAAAAGTTAGGAAATTTATGTTAGGTTGCTACTGGGACTCCTGCTCATTTTTTCAATGAATAAAGCATAAAATTAACAACATGTGTTGCTTGTACCTTGTTAGAGTTCAATCATCTTCAGTCAATTTGGCATTTTCATGTGGAATTTTACCCATTTCTCAGCTATGCTGCTCATCTCAAACTCGCATGATCCTTACAAATAGGACATCATTGTAAAAGGAAATGAAGAAGCATTCCAATGATATAAGTTACAGTGACAACAGAGATATCATTGACCAAACAAAAATATATCTTATATTGAATTAAGGCCTGTTTAGGGTGAAGGGAGGCCGCTTCTCTTGATAATATTTTAAAGTAAAGACTGTAAAGAGAGAAGAGAGATGAGCAACAGTGGTGGGAGAAAGAATAGGACCAACGACTGTGGTGACACAATACGCTGTGATTCAGGACAGACAGAGAGCGGTTGTTGTGAGAAAAGCTGCGAACAATATAAAACACTAAAGCTATCATATTCTAAAGTACTCATAAATAACCATCAAACCATGAAAAGATGATTCACTGTGGAGACAGATGCTCTTGGATTTGTGCTCTCGCCTCATAACGGAAACTCAGCAGTGAATATAAAGTATTAAAAGTATAAACTGGACAAAGGGCTCAAGGTTCAGTAAATGAGGAACATGACTGACCAATCAGTGCTCTGCAGCCAACACAGCTGGTACACAAGGAAAAGTACCCGCTACCAGGAAGTAGTACCTGGTCCCCAATGGGAAAAAAGAGTTGAGTGGAGCGGAGCCATTATGCGCTGGCAGAGCGACACAAGATAATGTCAGGCTGTGTTTCCACCCTGTTGCTGCTCCCACGTGGCCATGAATGAATGTGTGTTTGAATGTCTACTGCAGCAGTTTTGTCTTTTCCATCTCACCAGAGACTGATTAAAACCGTGGCACGAATCGTAACAGCGGCCAACACAGACTTTTATTTCCTATATGGCTCAGAACTCTGGATCCTACATTTCCCTTGATACAACTTAATGACATCTCCTCTTTAGACCTTAGACCTAAAAATCCTTATTTTATGCTACACATCCTCTGTTTATACCAAACCGCGATGGCTGAGTTATTGCTTCTTGTCCTAAGACTTAATTATCGTACCTTTTCCACAGCCTGAGTCGTATCACTTGTCACTAGTAAACTAATCTTCATGTTTAAAATTAGATGAGCTCCTTTTTATATCTAATATCTCTTAGAGAAGCGCAGAAGCTGCTGTCCGTCGTTTGATGACACCAGCGGGGTGTCACTTTATTCCATCATTCAATTTGTGTCTGTCTGCACGCAGTAGCAACGAGATGAACTACAGTAACTCTGAGTGAATCTCTGCATCGTTCTCACGCTGTTTAACACCTGCACGGCAGAGATTTGAGGCCATCTCCCTGTCACACACAGCTGGGCTCCTCTGCAGGAAAGCCTGGGTAGCAGGATTTATGTGTGTGGGTTTTCATCAAGTATTTACTGTATCCCTCCCTTTGTGCTGTCAGTCTTTGTCACGGCGCTGCTCCTTCTGCCTGTTCGGCTCATTTCTCTTCATACCCGAGCACCCATGGGTTTACAGGTTCACACACACACACATGCACACACTCGCTCTCAAAGAGGCAGCCTCCCTTAGGTTTTAGATCCCAGTTGGTATTTCTGCTTCACCTGGAGAGTCGTCTGGAGACAAGAGACATCAGTGAGAGGGGAGGAGGAAGTGTGTGTGTGTGTGTGTGTGTGTGTGTGGTGTGTGTGTGTGTCTGTGTGTGTGTGTGTGTGTGTGTGTGTGTGTGAGGGGGGGGCTGATGGACAAAGACGAAATAGTCAAGTGAAATAAATTGGATGAAATGTTGAGGTGAGAAGATGGAGGAATAGAGAACAGATTTGTGTTGGGCCCCAGGGTGGAAAAAAACAACAAATATGGGGGATAGTGAAATGTCTCTTTGCTACTCAGGTTTCCCATTGTGTGTGTGTGTGTGTGTGTGTGTGTGTGTGTGTGTGTGTGTGTGTGTGTTTCATCAGGAATGGAGGTGTTGTTTCAACAATGAATTGATGTTGAAAGGGAAAAGAAAGAAAACGCTTGTGACTTTTTTGCAAGAAAGAAAAAAAGTGATTTCTACAATTCTGTACCTTTTAAAGGTCCAGTGTGTAAGATTCAACAGGATCTAGTGGAACATATCCACAAGGATATTATAATTAGCATGTAATTCAATCCAAAAATAAGAACTGTTGTGTTAATCAATACTGAAAGTAATCTCCTGACCTCTTGGCCAACAACTTCTTTGGGTTGTAATTTTCTACCCTTTACTTTCTGGCAAACGTTGAAAGGTTAACACGATAAGATTGAGCGAGATGTGTCTCTCTGCTGTGGCCTGCTAGACCGCTATCACATATCATTTATTAATGGTATCGAGACAACAGCTCCCTCTTCTCTCGTCTTTCTCTTCTGCATCACTTCTTCTCAGTCGATATTCAAGTCACTTCAGCTCTAATTCACTCATAACTTTATACATATATATATATATATATATATATATATATATATATATATGTCACTTCAGTTTTTTTTTTAATTCTCTTTCTTCTTATCATTGGAATGCCCATAAATAATAACAGTATATTGAAAATTTGAAAAACATACTGTTTTTGCTTTCCCTAGCCTCTCTCACCACCTTCGTTTCTCAGTTTCAGTGAATAAAATAAACTGTCAAAGATAATTTCTAAAAAACAAAGCTATACAAAGCTTATACTATGTGATGGGCAATTAATACTAACATGTGCATGGTATCGTTTCATGCTTTGAATGTATATGACAAGTTAAGTTATGTAGTTTACCACTAACATAATGAAAAGAAAAGAGTACAACATTTAAATACAGAGCAGGATAAAAGAACTCAGAGAGCAGAGTTTTATAGGGGCTTCAGTACAGTATTGTGTTATTCTGCTGGTTTCTCCCTCAGGCTCTGACATATTTTGCTGCTTCCGTGGTGATGTTAGCCCCCCCCCCAAGTAAATATTGAATTTTGCTTTGCTCTGAAAGTGTGTTGAACTCATGGAATTGGTTTTGAAAAAGAATTTGATGCTTTGGTTTATACAAGCAGGCATTGATTGCAGGGGTGTTGGTTTGCTGCTACCTCCCGTGGTTATGGTCCCTGTTGAGGCCTTCATGACATTTAAGTTTTTTTTGGTTGGTGTCTAGTGGTTGATGTAGTTTTTTCCCCCTCAGTTATAAATAGGCAGGTCCAGACTCTCTCTCTGTCATACAGTAGACTAGTCCATGTAATGAGGCCAGAGTTGATGCTTCATGTAAACCAACATGCATTGACCCAACAACATGGCACCATGGATATTTAATAATTTATGTCAGAGTATAGTGAGCTGCACAGCGTGTCGCTGCTCTGCTTTCGCTCCGAGCGTTATGGATATATGTAATGCCTTATAGGTTGTGTGTGTGTGTGTAAGAATGTTGTCAACACATCACAGGGTGGAGTGCTGCCCCGGGGCAAAGCCAGCTGAAGCGTTAATAAGAAGCAGAAGATAAAATAAAAAACTAGCTGAAACCGTGTTTGCATTCTTTGCTCGGTGTGGGTCTGGCTGCTCGTCCAGCAACAAATAACGCAGCGCTGAACTTTCCCGTGTTAACTCAGCATCTGTCTCCATCAGTTTGTCTCCTCGTCTTTTTTTTTTCCTAATTTGTGGCTTCCGATGAAAAGCCACATTAGAGAACACGTCCCCCTCCCAATTTTCATCTGAGAGGAAGCGAGTCACTACTGAGCTCGTTCTCTGTCTTTTTTTCCACATTACTTCTCACTGCTGTGCCTCTGTTGATCTGTGAATAAATAGATGTTGGGATGAATGGAATTGTATCCATTCATTGCTTTCCATTTTATTGCATTGTCATTATGTCATGATTCAGCAGCTCTGTGTGTGTGTGTGTGTGTGTGTGTGTGTGTGTCGTAGTCATCGTAGTCCCCCTCCTTTCCCTCCTTTCCCTCCTCTCATCTATTTTTTTTTTCCCATTTTATCCATCGGCTCATGCGGAAGATGCACAGAAATAGCCCCTGCAAATGTATTCCCCAGCAAAGTGCTTTCCTATCTCCATCCTCCATCCTCTGGTTTTCTTCTCAGATAGGCCACAATTCATTATGCTAATTGACTTCAGTTCTTCCAGGAACATGATCAGACCTTCTCTCCCTCTCTCCCTCTCTCTCTCTCTCTCTCTCTCTCTCTCACTATCTCTCTGTATTTTGTCTTTCTCATTCTGTCTTGATATTTATATATATATACGTATGAGATTTGCATGGTCAAACTCCCACAGGATCAAATGGCCATTTAAACCCCCCCCCCAAAAAAATGTCCCTCTTTTCCTCCCCTCCTCTCTCCCTGTTATCCTTTGCTTTCCTCTCCTCCCACAGAGTCAACAGAGCTTCTGTTTGTTCTGTGTTCACCTCTTTCATCTTCCTGTCCACACTTGGTCCAGTGCACACACGTATGTGCATGTGTGTGTGTGTGTGCATGTGTGTGTGTGTGTATTTTGCATGTTAACCAGCAGGAGACGCCTAATAGAGCTTCTTGAATATTTTAAGACAATATATTGTTGGTAAATCAGAAGGCATCGAGTCAAATCCACGTTCACTGAAAAAGAACCCGAAAAGATGCCAAGGCAGGAAATTGGAAAATATATGCGAGCGACGTATATGACAACTTGATGCCAAGCCTATCTCCACTGATGAAAGGAGCTGCACGTTGAATGTGAATGAACTGAGGTGGATTGGTCTTGCATAGTAAGAGTCGCTGTGAGAAATTGGAGCTGACGGGAGGAATTCCGAGATGTGATGCTGTATTTAACAGAAATATTAAAGTAACCCCACTTCATGCTCATGCCCTTAGAAAGTCAAATGAAGACCGCGTCTTTTTTAAGGTCAGTGGGTCAATTTAAAATATCACAGGGAGGGTTCATACAGATATTAAAACAACACACATGGCTCTAGATGGCGAGCTCATCGTGTCTTCACCTCTTACTGAGCAGGATGGTGGAGACTTTTGATTTAACACTGAGCTACAGTAAAGCCGGGGTGAGGGGCCCTGGCAGTGGTCATATATAAAGACAGATTGCACAGAAGTACACAGGTAATAAATGCAACAGATATACTGAACTCAACTCTTTTTGAACCTCTAAAGTGGCTCTGACACACCTCCAGATTGGGGACGAATCATATTTTCCAGTCACACTGCTTCATTTTAAAACCTCTGCCAGGCGTCTTTGATTTCCATATCGACCTGATCTCTCCTGCTTTCCCTCCTCCTCCTCCTCCTCCTCCTCCCTCCAGGCGGATGGCAAGGTGGTCGATGGCAGCCTGCTGGGAGATGCCAATGGCGTCGAGCCCGCGCCGGGCAGAGTGAAGGATTCTGGGAAGTGGCAGAAGCCGCGCTTCTCACGGAAAGCCCTGATGAAGTGCTGCCTGGTGAAATGGATCATCGCCAGCACGCAGCCGCAGGACAAAGGTGAGAGGGGGCGAAAGCGACCTCGTCCGTTGTGAGTGGATGTGGGGCTGACACCGTGCTGAATGCAGTGACAGCAATAACAGTGTTTGAATTGATCGCTGGATCGATTTCTTTGACCTTTCCCGACCTCGTGCGCTCCCTGGTGGGGAAGACTTACTTACTGTGCTGGGTGGTTGCTCCCAGGGTCAAGTGCCCAGAGATCATTCAGACCCTTACTCTCATTTATCAAATGTCTCAACACCTCCATCCACCATTAATACTCTTCATCCTTTTAATTGCCTGTAAAGATTTACCTTTTTCCTCACGTACACACATCTACTGGGTGGTATAAACTCTTTTTACCCTTTTGCACCATTACTGCAGACTTGAGCTGTTACAACAAAATGTCCTCATCCTAAACCTGCCTCATAATGGGAACAAAATGTTTTGTCTTTTAATTAGCTTCAGTAGCGTTCACAACAAACAAATATCTGTTCATCCTTTTCAATTTCAATTCCAGTTTGTTTGCGTAGTCTCTCTGGTGTTTTTTTTAATAAAAAATAAATTTCTCATAAAATACATGCTAATTTTTGGGGGTGAGGGGATGTCTCAATGGTGAGCAATAAAATTAGCATTTTAATTTTAAAGTATCAGAAGAAAAGGAAGGAAAAATATCACTTTTGGATCCCTAAGGGAATACATATTTTTAATTATATTTGTTTCACCCAAATTGACAGACCAAATATATTCATAAATTTTATGAATTTCGACCCATTCAATGTCAGTTAGGACATCCTGAGTTTTCTTTAATCCGCAGCTGCAGTCCTGGTTTATTCATGGACAGAAGTCCTGCTGCTCCACCCAGTGGTGCAGTGGTGGCCATGCAAATACGAATTCGCCTGAGAGGGAATAAGTGTTTTCTATCACAGCTTGTGCTAAGCTCTGAGAACTGCAGCATGCTTGTATTTAGTTGTAGTTTCACCACTGCAGTTGCTACTTTTTTTGCCTCATCTCGGCAGCTAACGTGTACAAGATGCTTATACAAATTTGATAATACATTGTCACTTTTTTGTAAAAAAAAAAAGAAATGTTGAAACGTACGTCCTTCAGTACCTACCTGTCCCTTCTTATTGTACTCTGTTACTCCTTCCTGTCCTTCCCAGTCTTACTACTTACTTCCTTCTTTCTCCTATTTCTTGCCTCTTGTTTTCTTTATTATCAACTTACCTTCTGTTCCTTCCTTCTATCCATCTCTCCCAATCTTATCTTTTCCTTCACTAACCTTTTGTTCCCTTTCTTACTTTTCCTGTCTGACCTTCTTTATCTCTCTAAGTGTATCTTATGCTAATAAAACCAGGGAAGCAGGCTGCTGGCTTTGAATGCCAAACATCTGTAGAGTTCTCATCCAAAGTTAACTTCAGTGGAAGGCAGAATGACAGGATGTATCTGTCTTTAATATCCGAGGTCAGTTCAGCCTCATGTAGCATGTAATGGTGTTCTGGCAGGTCCCTGAAATGTGAGAGCTGGACTCTGTTGTATTCGACCTGTCCTTGTTCCTTAGCAGGAGACCCTGTATCACACAAAGACACACCCTTTATATCAGATGGGTGTCTCCTCTCCACCCTTACCCTTGGGATTCCAGCAGCAGCACCTTATTAAATGCTGCAATTTTTTTTTGACAATTTCACACTATGATGGACCCAAGTGGCAACCAGAGGAAGGTCTTTTTGTTGTTTGAAAGTTTAAGGGATTGTTCAGGAGGGAACTTGTTGCATCCTTAAACAAGCTGAACTACATCTCTTCAGTCTTATGGGAGACTGCTTTTTGCTGCACAAAAACGTGCACAAACAATCCACCTGTAACAGAATCAGATGACCTGTAGGTCTCCTTTTCCTTTTTTGTTTGCAGAAGCACTGAAAGGCTCTTTGTGCAGGTGACTCAATGGGTAAAAAAAACAACACACACACACACAGACACACACACAAGTCACGCAGAGGGAGAAAGAAAAGCATCGGCCGTGATGCAATCTATTTCCTCTGAGCAGTGCCGAGGGAAAAAGGATTGAGCATTGTCGGTGGGTAAGCCCTCACCACGGTAATGGCCAGCTGCTATAAATAGCAGCGTTGAGGTGGAGATGTGTATCAGGGAGAGGTGGGGCGGTGTGTCGGAGCAGATGCCGGGGTTTACTTTAGATTCCAGGGTTCAAAGACAGCGAGCGATGATGCAGGATCACCACACAGTTTAATAAGCTGCAGGACATAAAGGGGTGTGTGGAAAATTGACAGAGACAGGTAGGATGCTGCTGTTGGAAACAGAGGTGTGTTTCCACGATAAGCCGCAAATAGACTCTTACCTGCAGTTTCCTGTTTAAAGGAATAGGAGTATGCAGGGGTTTCCTAAAACAACTTACATAGTCTCACACAGAAGTGATCCCACTCGTTTTCTACATACACAAAATAACCATTACTCTCAAATATTTTCCACAAAGGAGTAGGCCAACATTCCACAACCAACAACTGACTGACAACAGTACTGACTGCTGTTCTGAGTCCCAAAACTGCATGTTTCAGAGTGGCCTTTTATTGTAGGGACACCTGTGATAATCCTGCTGCTGCTGTCTGACCGGCATATGCCACATATGAGGAGGGATTATCTCACTATCACAGATTTTGATTTGTGAACGATATTTGAGAGAAATGGTTATTCTGGGCATGTGTGCATGTACATGTGTGCATCTCAGTAAAAATGGGAGCAAAACCAAAAGTGTTGAATTTATATTTTTGTTCAGTATAATTGTTTATTGATCTATTGGTATATGGACACGATGGGGGGGGGTCATGTATACCAAATATGTGGACCTTGGTTTTAAGTAAAACTAGGTTCATTGCCATACAAATTGCTGCACACTTACCCCCTCTGGTTTATTTTTTTCTAATGCCATCATCAGTGCAACATTTCAGTTTTCCAAATACTTTGGTTTATGACACATGAATCGTTTGAAGCAGCTTTTTCTTCCACCCACACATGTCAATGCTGTCACACATCCAGCCTTGCTCAATATTTTAGATGAACATGGAGAAATTAGACGGATCCTAGTAAAAAAAAAATGCACAAAGGTTAAGTTGAAAGTAAGTTCCATACCATAGAAAAAAAAGAGCCTGATAATGAGGCCTTGTGGGGGAAACGGAGAGAGATAGGGACGACTATGATATGAAAACTGTAATAGGAGCCGGATTAGAAATGGAAGCCAGTGTAAGGAGGGAGGGGGGAGCGGAGCAGAAAGGGTCGGTCTCCTCACGGAGCTGGCAGATTTTCCTCCACCAGCTCGTGTCTGCATGACTTCTGCCCGACAGGGATGAACTTCAGAGGGCGAGCGTGCCCCAGTGACCAAGTGGCTCTGTGGCCTACTGAAGGCTGAAACAGGAGGAGCGGTGACGGGTGCCGGCGCTCTGTGTGTGTGTGTGTGTGTGTGTGTGTGTGTGTGTGTGTGTGTTGGGGCTTGTCAGGGTCGGTCAGACGAAACGAGAGCGATCGGAGCTTCAGGTCGGACCCAACTTCACGCGATTGGCTTCACCTCCTGCGAGGTGACAAGGGTAGACGAGAGAGGAGGAGGGAGTGAACATCACCTGTGAGCAAACTGGGGCGCCCGTTTAAATAGCGCGAGTGTCCAAATTAAAGCTTAACGGGCGACAACAGACCAAGGAAACAACCGCCGGGAAAGAAAATGCAACTACAGCCCATCGTCAAGTATCGCTCTTCTATTTTCTATTGTCCAATTTTCCTGGTGAAGTTTTTTGAAGCCTCAATTAACCTTTGGCCCTCAAGCAAACTCAATTTTTGAGGAGGGCATGTTTTGACTGTTTTGAAGGAGTCACATTTTCCTCGTTTCTACGACATTTGCTGCTTTTTTGTCTCGTCAAAGTTAAGAAGATGAATTCATGCAGGGCAGATTGTGAGAAGGAGATCACCAAACTGCTGCGCTGCTTCTTTGGCTTCATCACTGGCACGATGGTTAAAGGTACCGCCGCTTTGTGCTTTCTGATCCTCAAACAGCAACCATACTTGTTTTTGTTGTTTTCTGTTCATTCAGTTAAACTTAAAGAAAACTTTTTATGAGTGTTGCTGACGTAAACTTTTATTGCACTTTGTCCAAACAGTAGTATGTTCTCCACTAAGACTATTTGTTTGTGTTTTGAGTGTTTTGCTCGTCTTTTTACCAGCCTGTCCTTCTTAAGTCCGTCTTCGTCCTTCCGTTCATCATTGATTATATGTAAGTCTATCCCCTGTCCTCCTCCTGTGTCCTTCCATCCATAAACACTTTCTTCATCACCATCTGAATCAGCACTCAGCGTTGCTGCATTTTACCTCCTCATCCTCTCGTGTGGAGATGATCATCAGTACCAGTCTGTGTCTTTGCTCCAGATTCCCCTAAAGTTTGTGAAGGCAGGTGAGGACACCTCGGGGTGCAGTGTTCAGCGCTGTGACAGGACCTGATGATGAATGTTCTCTGCGGGAGGAAAAAATGGCCCCTGCTTCTCTCTCTTGCCTTGTTTAGCCTCTCTTTGTTGTACCCTCTTCCTGACAGTTCCCATGAATCTTCCAGAATGCGGTTTTGGTTTTTTTGGCTACATTGCTTCAACCTAATTCTGCCTTCGGGGGGGCATTTGGGTGTTAGACGAAGACGAATGAGAGGAATAAAGAAACATCCAGGTCAAAGAGAGGAGAAAAACTTGAGCTTTGATTAAGAAGTCCTTGTTTTAATTACACGGCTCAGGCTGCCTTTGAACCTGCCCGGCTGAGGTGGTTTTATGAACAACGGGGATTATCTCATAAGGAAGTGAGACTGGGTTCGGTCTTAATTGGAACAAGTAGTTGAAGGGGTGAGGCAGAGATAGCAGGAGCAGGAAAAGCCTGAAAGAGCTTTACCGCCTTTCCCCTGATGACCACTTATATATTCGCAGTTCTTCTAGAAGGTTTTTTTCATCTTCAAACCCTGGAGCGGGTTGTTAGGGAAGATATGAGCATAATAAAGACACGAATGGTGCAATGTAATCAGATCTCCTTACAATGTTCAGACTCCTCCAGGCTCCCTGTGTGATAAGCCTGCTCTGTGCACACATTGTCAAAGATATCATGCTCATTTTCACTCGTCTGCATGATTACACGGCTTTTGTTTGAGCAGGCATTACAGGCAGGCTTCTGTTCATATGGCTTGTGGCTTGTCTTGTCCATGTATCAGTTTTTCCTAATCGATCGTATCCCTGTGAACTGATGACGTGACAAACTGCACGCAGCGTGCTGAATAAGCTTATGTGATCTCGCAACAGTCCCTGAGATTTGATCTGTTCTCTCGTGTTTCATTTTCTTTCCCTTTTCTGTGAATGAGCGTGAGCTGCTGTGTTATACAGTGTCTAGTGTCATCTAGTGGAGACAGGAGATACCACACATGTGTCTGTGTGCTGGACATAAACCAACATTTTCTTTTACGTCATCATCAAGACAATTTATTATAAAACAAATTAAACATCTGATATTGATCTTGTTGGTGGAGGTCCTACATAATATGAAGTTTTATTGTTTGTGAATATGGCATCATGTAAATAGAATTAAATGCTGGCTTTGATATGATAGCTTCGGAAGTTGAGAATTTAATCTGCAACTATGTTAATGATTAAAATTATTTAATTTCTTGGACCTTATTTTTCTCAAAAGATGTTATAGACAAACCAGTCAATCAGCAGATTAATCTGTAATCAATATTTTAAAAAGTCATTAGTCGCTGCCCTAGTATTAAATCTAGACATTATCTTTGAACTATTACTTTAGTCCTGCTCGTTTGCAGTATTGTAAGTTTTCATTGTTTAATTGTATTAAAGGGTTTCTATCAGTAACAATCGTAAACTGCTATAATCAATGAGCTGCTGTAAGAAGCACCCCAGGGTTTGTGTTTACCAGGCAGTTATAAACTCTATATATAACTATAGAAAAGCAAATATAGATTCCAAAATAAAACAGAAAACAATTACAAAAATACAATTGAAAAGATCCTGAAGGGCATTGAATTGAAAAAAAAAATGATGAAAAGCCCTAACACCATTGCAGCTCCTGTTATGAGCTGCAGACGTTGTCCCTGTTCACATATTGCATGATTTGTCTCATCGCTGACAGCAACAGGAAACACTCACACGCTCCTCCTGCTCATTAAAATGTCCCATTTACATCAAAATTTCCATTTACATCATAATGATCGACCGTAAATGCAAGATGTGGACTGGTAAAAACGAACATATACGGGTAATTACAAACTAATATGTGGGAAAATGAAGCCAAGATCCATTATCTTCTATTTGTCATGAACTGCAGCTGCGTGTGTGTGTGCGTGTGTGTGTGTGTGTGTGTGTGTGTGTGTGTGTGTGTGTGTGTGTGTGTGTGTGTGTGTGTGTGAGCTGTAAACTCATCAGTGGTCATAATCAATGCTATATTGACAATTATGGCTTGACTTAAGGAAAACAAGAAGGGTTTGCTGCAGTTTCTTCAATCAATATTTCAATTGTATCACTGGCAATGTGTCATATCAGCTGCGTTGGTGTTTTGCTGCTCAGCTGCAACTTCTAGTTCTACATCTCAATAATTAACTTATTTTAAACTATGTGAAAGAAGTGATGTTTAAAAGCTGCTATTCAGTGGGTGTTACCTGCAGACTGAACCAGGCTTCCTGGTCCAACTATTGCAATAATCTGCAATAGTTGGCTTGTTGATATGGGCAAAATACATATCTGAATATTTTTTACTAAACTGACTATTGGTGCTTTGACAAATCATTTGCACAATGAGATTTTTGATTAATAATGATTAGTCATGTGGATATAATGACTAAGCACATTTAAAGAGTGATATAATATGGATGAGTTTCAACTTTTTATATGAGCTTTACTATACTTTGTTTATAAACAGATTACATTACTTTTGTGCACTTTCTTTCTCATCTGTGTATTTTGCAGCTCTGCCAATTCCGTTATTCTAGCCTGATGTTTACTAGTGAGAACATTCTGCTCAGAAAGTCTCCTTACTGTAATGCAGCCGTTAAAACCAGGAAAAGATGACACCTGCGGCATATTAAGATGTAGAAAATCTAAGATGATATCTAGTCTGTATATCACAATATGATATCTCTATATTAATCAGCCCAAGAACAATTTAATTTGTCTGCTTTCCAAATCATTGTTATCAAAAGTAATGATATTTTAGAATGTTATATTGCTTTGTTTGACCTTGGTCTGCTTAGGTTCACACTTAAAACACTTGATTTGATTTTTCGAATAGATGGTTGTTTGGTTAAAATGAAAATGATGTTTTGGTCATCTAACTTTACTTCCATAAACTTAGGTGACCTTTGTTTTCATGGCTTCGATAATAAAAGCAGCGTTAAAGTTTGCCTGGAATTAATGTATTTAGATTAGATGCCAGGCTGGTGTAATTCCTTTTTTTAGAACAGTAAGCAGGTTCCAAAAATAGAACATCAATACAACATGCAGCGTGATACTTATCTATGATTCTAGAAAATGTTTTAGAGTTACTGAGTTCATTTGTCAGCAGGAATGAAGCTCTGACCTGTAAGTGAATGCCTCTCACTAACCCCACCTCTTCCCACTGGGAAACTTTGTCAATATATAGCATATAGTGGTCACATTATTTGTCCAAGTCAATTTCTGGTTGTTGTATTTTGTTGTTGGCAAAGGAACATTTTCAGTTTGCCATAAATGCTTTAAAGGCCTTTCCCTGAAAATCTCTTGTGGAGTCTGAACAAATAGAAACAGTGCACCAATTAATTCTGAATGAGCAACGGCCAACATGGAAGTTCCAGCTCTGGTCCGGCCACATCAGCGATGTACCTTCATCAGTGAGTCAGTGAGTCAGTGACGGCCTGATGGCCGTTAGGGTTCATAGATCCGACCTGGACAAAAATAAAAAGAGGAGATGTGCAGTGTGTGTGATGTGAAAGGTCACGATCTCTGCAGTGCGGTTTGATCCCTCAACCTTTTTTTTTTATCTCTATCACTGTGATGTGGTGTCAGGAACTCAAACAGATTTTAAAATGTGGCCTCTGACAAAAGCATGCGTGCACAGATACACACACACACACACACACACACACACACACACACTCACGTACACGCCACACACTGCAAAACTGTCTCACCAGGCAGTTGCTTTTGTCAGTGAAGTGAGGTTCAGACAGTTGAGGTAGTCCTCTCCGTGTTACGGTCTTCGGCTGTACCCACAGCGGATCAGAGCCCCGTGTTGTTGTAGTCCGGCTGCGTTATGGGAGCTGTGATGGCTGCTCTGTCTGTGGAGGCGAGGAGGCGTCTGTCTCGGCCCAGCTGCCTCTCTCCCTGCGGCCACAGTGCAGCCAGGTACCATCGCTCAGGTAGGCACTCGTACGGTTTCTCCACTCCCTTCATTTCTGTGATGTGAAACACTCTTCTTTTCCGCTCTTTCACTCTCTTGATTTCGTGAAGTTTAGTGATATAAGGACAGTGCTGAGGTTCATCTCCCACTTGCTGCTTACATTAACAGAAAATACCAGTGGTTTTACATTTATTCAATACTATAATGAAGTAACAGTTCTGAACATGTACTTATCAATTATACTATATTATTCTACTACTACACCACTACTTTTAAGCTATTTGAATTTTTGCATAACTTAATTTTTTGACAGCTATAGATATGAGTTTCTTTCAAATTATGATCAACACACACCTGTACATTTAGAAAATGTTGATTTATTGTTATAGATTAAAGGTAACAGTTAATTGCAAAGAAATTCCTAAAACTGTCCAAACACTATCATAATCATGATGACGCCTGTCATGAAAAATAATGAATGTCATTAAACATCATTTGGTAAATTATGTTGCTTTTTGATGCAAAGTTGACACTGGTTTCCATGTCTTTGAACCAAGACAAAATAACCACGTCATTAACATGACATCGCAGACCTTTTTATTTAACCTAAAAAAAAATATCGAGCTTAAGCCATCATAATGAAGAGAGAAACATTTAGGACAAAATCACAAGGACAGCAAATGTCAAGCAAACCATGAATGACAGTTTAATGTCCATGTAAGAAATAAGCTCAATCGTTTTTGTAAAGCTGGGAAGTGAGGTCTGCTATGTTGTGTTGTGTATTTTGTCTTTTGTGTTTAAAGTTGTCATAACAAAAAACATTTCAAACAATGTCAACTATGCAACAAAGTGACCTAGTTTAGCCACAACTGTCATAAGCTTTCATTAATGTTCATGTATAGACATAAAAACACAACAAATCTTATGTTTATTAATATTATAAACTAATAAAAACATATTTACTTACACACTGCTCAAACTCAGTGACATATTTTGCCTTGTTTTACAATATTCAGTACACTTGTTCTACAATTAACCCAAAATCCAATGAGGGATGTTCATGATATTTAATTTCCATCCCAATTCTCTCAAAAAGGGAACATTTGGAAATATCCACCATGTCCTTGTTCTTTTTATAATCTGCGATACACATTGTTATGCAGTCAAAATGCTTTTCTGTTCTGGTTTCTTTGCTTTTCATTTCAAGTTTTCACTCTGTGAGCACTGTGGCTTTTCTCACTAACTCTACATGCATCAAATACAGGATTCCACTATTGTTAAATAGATGTATCATAATGTAAGGCCAGACAGCCAACGTGGTTGTGTGTCAAAATCATGTACAATAAAAAAGAGTATATCATGTGTAAGAAAGCTCCATTTCAATATGTGATGATATCCATCCAGATCCAAAAGTAAAGCTGGTGCCGCTATAATCCAGACGAGGTGTAATGTAACTTTAGTGAAGAGGTGGTCTCTGCTGATGTGTTTGAGAAGAAACAGTCTTCCTTCCCTATTTACTGACTGTTGTGTCAGCAGGCAGAGCCAAGCCTACCTTTTAAAAGCCTGTTAGTGTCCTAATGGCCTGCCCAGAGGAACCAACCCACCCACACACACACACACACACACACACACACATAATAGACAGCAACAACTCACTACACTGGCATCCGCAAATGCACGTAAATAAACGGCACCAGAAACGACCACATTTACCTCTAAAGCATCACAAAATGCTCCAGATACCCACATGCACGGTGTGTGGTGTTACTCTGCTTCACAAAGTGGTGACTGAAATTTGACCTTCAGGGTTCTTTATCTGCTGTAAACATGCAGTAAACGCCGCAGACTCTCACTCATGGAGAACAGTGAAAATAGATTTGTGATGTCATGGTTGTAGAATTTTTGGTAAGTGCAGAGAGGAAAAAAAAAAGAGGGGGAAGCTCACCAACACCGCCTCACCACAAAAGATATTGATCTCTCACACTGGCCGCCCATCTGTGTCTCCTATCTCCAACCAGGTCAATGCATTAACACACACACACACACACACACACACACACACACACACACACACACACAAACATCTTATCTTAATGCATTAGCAAGTGCTAAGTCATCAGTTATCCTCTTCTGACCTGCAAAACACCAAAACACACACTACTGCATTTATACACACACACACACACACACACACACCAGTAATATTAATAACACAATTATAGATTTGCACCCCCATTTGGGTAATTTGACTTCACCCCTTACCCGCAAACTGTAGCGACTGAGGAAGGTGAAGAAGAAGAAGAAGAAGAAGAAGGAGAAGAAGGAGAAGAAAGCAAAGAAGAAGACGTGGATGTGCTGGGGAAAAGGGGGACAGGAGGTGTTGGAGTGTGGGGGGGGAGTCTGTGGTTGGCCAAAGTTATGGAATGACAGAGGAGACGGAGGGAGGAGGAGGAGGCGGCGGGCTTGGGGTGCAAAGGCGAATCAGACGGACAAACGGAGAAAAAAGGGAGGAGTGCAGCGGAGGAGGGAGAGACCACGGGGAAGTCGGGATGGGTGGAAGGTTTAAGGTAAACGGGGCACTTTGGTTTTAAGCCTCGGCCGGAGTGAGCGCCTGCGGAGGGAGTCGACGGGAGGGGAAAAAGTTGCGAGCAGAAGCAGCAACAGATACGTTCAGGATACGGATGGAAAACTATGCGCGGAGGAGGTAGTCCCTGGAGGAGGAGGTTTCAGCTCCTCTCAGTTTCTCAGGATTTCCCTCCCTGGACGCCGTTGCTGCTGCTGCTGCTGCTGCTGCTGCTCTGAGCGTCTCTCCAGAGCCATACTCTTCCATATCTGGACCTCGATTTGGACAAACAAAAAAAAAGTGGACTGCACCAGATGGGACGGCAGCACAGAGCGTAAACTCAGTTTGGAGTTCTACAGTTTTTGTATTGCTTATGAAATTCTGCTCTGTGTGTCTTGCTGTGCACATCTGTTTTAAAAGATTATATCCTCCTGAACACTGTGAGCAGATGCCGTCAATACTAGAAAGTTAGATAGTGCTCAGTACACAGACACAGAGCGTGTACAGTACGTTTTTGTTCCAGAGCTGAGGACTCAAAAATTACTCATCTGGTTGGCGCATATAATGGGGTAATTTATTTATAATTGCTAATGTTGTTTTGCAGTTTAATGGCATGGAAGATGAGAGGACTTCCACGGTATTTCACATTCTGTTCGCTGCTGTTCTGTATTTCAATAAGCCAGTCGTATTCACCCGGACTTTCCCCCACCTAATGAAAAGATCTGGGACCAAAGATGTGAAAATGGACACCGCGGCTACACCGACTCATTTGCTTTCCCCTAAAGACATTTTTATCTAAGCCCAAAATGTGATTTATTGGTGTAAACTATGACGTGAGGACTGATAATAGCTGTTTGGATTAAGAGGGTGAGCAGTAATCTGTCCGAGCTCCTGAGAGTGTGCGCGGGGCGAAAGTCTGGAAAGTGACTCGAAACGTCTCCTTTAATGCACTGTAATAGATGGCTCGGGACACAACCCCTATTTTCCCTCATGGGTGAGGGAGGCTTTCCATATATGTCGGCTTCCACATATTTTCCACTTCAGCATCAGTGTTGACATTAAAGCGGCCTCCGTCCAGCTGGCGGGCCTGGTTCTCGTGTCGTCTCAGCGGTCCTGGGCCCGGATACAAACCCATGCAGGCTCCCGAACTCCTGATCGCCGTCACCCCCTGACTCACCTCTGTTGAGAACACTTGTTGTTGACGTAACTCAGGCCGGCCCCCTTCCTTTCATCTCTACCCAGGGCCAGGCCTTGACGTGCAGGCTTGGCCCTGAGTGGGCCCCCCCCCTTCAACCAGAAGCCATGGGGATCCAGGGCATGGAGCTGTTTGCCATCGGCGTGGTCATCATCCTTTTCATGGCAGTTCTCAAACAGTTCGGCATCCTGGAGCCCATGTCCTCGTTTGAAGGTAAGGGCCGTGCTGGGCCCCTTCTCCTGGCTAACAGGTACCCGCAGTTGAGACACTCTACTTGTGATAATTTAATAATGTCTGTTTATCCGTTAAACCGCAGCATCATTAGTCTCTACAACAACATATTGTCTATCTCCAAATTAGGCGAATTTTTCAAATAAAGTGAAAGATTAGGCCGTCCTTTTTTGGGTTGCTTCCTAAGCTAAATAAACCATTTAGAAATCATACTGGATTATCTGATCCGTCACGGAGTTGAGTTTTTTTTACCCGTAAAAGCTCACCAGTGCAAGTCTAAATTTGTTTTTTGGACGTACCCTGCTGGTATGAGAGACGTGTCTCCTAATAAACACAGCTGGAGACATTCTTTCGGTGGTCTATGCAGCTGTTGTGTTTGTTTCTTTCCAAAACAGAACCAAAAGAACATCGCCACATTAAATGAGGAAAAGTACCTTCTCACACTTTCAATAATCACGTTCATCCTTGAGTTCTTTGACATTTGACTGGTGTTTAATAATAACTGTGTCTAATTTTGTGATGAGCAGTTCACAACAGTTTCTATATATAATTCCAACATATGAATAAAAAGTATATAACAATACATAAAGTGCTTAAAATTAGACCCAATTCCAGATAAATTCTGGTATGTTGCTTACATGCAATAGTTATAATAATAATCCCAAAATGTAATTATGTCCATTCTGCTGTTATTCGTATACTTTTACTTTTGGTGCACATGTACCAATAATCGTATTATATGTGCTACTTGCAAATCATGTAGTTCTATTGACACCTTTAAAGGATCTGAATACTACTCCAAGATATAAAGATATACTATGAAAGCAAAAAAAAAAGTTCTAGTGGCCAAGGTGTGGAAATCCCTGGTACAGGTCCCTCTAGGGACGACAGAATATACAATGACGTACTGTGTGTGTATATGACTGCACAGCATTAGAGTGGAAAAAGGTCAATGGGATGTTTTATTGTGCCTTCTCAGGGATCCACCATAAAACCTTGATGGGTCAATAGACTGTGTACATTTGGGACTGTGAAAGAGACATCAAACACTGCTCTTTGAACGATGCAGCTCCCTTTGATTCGAGTTTTGGGCTGAAGGCCAGCCAGTCGGAGTGGCCCGCAGTCAGCGTGCCAAGATAATTACAGGAAGGCTCCAGCCGGTACATTAGTGCTGCGCATATGGTTCAGCATTATAAGTAATAAAATCAACAAAAACACCAGTAATGTTCTTTCATTATTTATCATTCCCTTTCAATCTCTTCAATCTACAGTTCCCCCAGTAGCGCCCCTCCTCGTCTTCCTCCTCCTCCTCGTCTTCCTCCTCCTCCTCCTCCTTCCACTGTGCTGATCCACAGAGGCTGAGCCTACACCCCGGTTTAGCATTACTTCACATCAATTATACATGCAGTATCGAACAGGCTTTCTTTGAGGCCAACTAAATATGGAGCCTGGAGCACTCCTCCCGGACCCTGAAGGACACTGACCATCTCTTCGGTAGCCTCCCCAAATCCTCATCATGTGTGTTCATCCCTATTGCTGTCACATCATTATCGTGTCCCATTGGGACTGATTTAGCAGCAGTGGCGTCATTAGCTCCTCTGCTTGTGCAGCTCCTCATCATCCTCACCATGTTCATTCATTGGCCAGCAGATGTTTGGAGTTGAAGGCATCTTTCTTCTCAAATGTCTACGTGAGGGGAAATGTGTCAAAGTGTTATGCTCTTGGATATAAATAGTTTACAAACAGCAACCCAGCTATAAATACAAGCTTTCTGATGACTATTGTCACTGGCACTCCCTCAGTAGAGCTGATTCAGCTCTGTGGTCACTTATGTGTTTTTATGTTTTACAGCTTTCCAGTCAGTGATGTTTGGTGTGTAGATAGGGATTTTAAACAACATTTTTAGAGTATGATGTAATTATAATCACATTTTTGTACAGTTTTATTTGATAAAATATCGTTAGTCCTTTTCTGGATAAATTGACTAAAGCAATGTGAAATATTTAGTTGAGTTGGTACTTTTATTATTCTAAATGTTTTTAACAATTTTCAAACCTAGAGAAATTCATGATTCTCAGTGTCTCCTGTCCACATTATCGGCCAAAGCTTCCTGCGTTGAATTTCATCAACTTTTAAGCTACAGTTTTATGATATATTTTTCATACCCGATGGAGTGATGATTTTAATCTTAGACATCAGTCTGGAACACCCATTTATAATGTGAAACTGCTTTAATTAATGTATTTGGGAGGAGACATCTGCAGATAATTTTCCCCCAGTAAAAACCTCCTGAACAGCTACAATATAAACTATTACAGACACAATTGAGCTAATTTTGACAGCAACTCTGCTCGCTGCCACATCCTGCTGGAACACAGATTTTTAACATGAATGTACTTGCATTCATTCTTAAGAGAGACAGGCCTAGGAGAAATAGTTTAGCTTTCTTTGAAAACCTCCTGCCAACTGCCTTGGAGCAGCATTATACACACTTGGAACTAAGTCAGTGGTCTCCTCTTGCATTAAAATGTCACATGTCAAATAAGTGGTCTAAAGACACATCTCTCTAACATCTCAGGTTTAATCTGCCTCTGTTGCAGATCTTCCCCCTCCTTCGTCCTCCTCCTTTTAAACACATTTTAAAAATACTCTTTACTCTTTAAGAATTATCTTTAACATCCTTTTTGGCCTGAGTTTGAACACCAGTTTCCTGCAGTGCATTAGAAGTCTTTTATCAATCAACAAAGCAGTAAGGTTTGTTTGTTGCATTATTTATATGATCAGCACTCAAGAAAGGGTCAATTGATGTTTCTTTACAAGAAACACACACCTTGATACCCCTCTTGTGTGTGTGTGTGCATGTGTGTGTGTGTGTGTGCCTACGTGTGTGTGTGTGTGTGTGTCCACATGTGTATGAGGCTATCTTACGACATAAAACCATCCCAGTGGCCTTTGATTGTTGTTTCTGTCTGGTCCTCTACTCTAATGTCGATTTTGGGTTGAGTCCAGCCTGGTCCTATTTTGGGACGACATCGATGCCAAAAAAGCAGCCTTGTCTTTGGAGAAGTCTGAGCCGTATTCTGAGGCGTTCTGATACCAGTATCTGGTTTTGTTACTCCACATCTGCTCCTGCTTGACATTTTAGCGACAAGGACCATCAATACACTTAGAGAGAGGGATGGGATGGAGATGAGTTTGATGCATCATCTCTTATTTGTATGTTCATTTTCATGTTTGGTTGGTTGGTTGGTTATCGATTTTAGATTATATAACATATCCTGGTTCATCCAACTAACTGACTGAAACAAACACTATATTTACTGTACTGCACTTGGCCTGTGTGTGTTACTGTGTGTCTTAGTGTAAAGTGTAAGATCAAGAAAAGTATTTATTTTCACATTTGAGAACTTCATCCAAGTTTTGCCTGTTTTGAAAATTGCATCACAGATTATCAGAATAGCTGTGGATTCACTGGAATTTTTTTTTCAATCATTGCAGCTCCCAACATGCTGTCTGTTTATGTAAAGAAAAAAAAACAGTTTAAACATTTGCATTCTTTGCCAAAAATGTGCGTAGACACTGTGGATTGCTATTTCCAATGAAGGCTCATTTAAATGGGATCTTTTAATGGACAGCATGAACAGGAGGAAAGATTTCAACAAGCACAAACTTGTTCTCAGTGTTATTGGCACCTGTTGTTATAGGACCGATTTTCCAAGTGTTGTGGAAAGCTCGACCTGCTGTGGCGTCATCCCACCAGATTCCACTAGAGGGAAGCAGCGATCACTCTGAAATGTTCCTGAGACAATTAGATGAGTTTTGAACAAGTGTCACAGGGCCAGAGGGAGCTGTATGCTCGCTGTTTCCCTTTATTACAGTATGAGTATGTGTCAGGAATCTACTGAGTTAATGTGATGTTAAATCTGTGTTACAGACCCCAGGAGACACAGGGGAACAATTAGAAAGTGGATCACAGAGCTGACTGGAAAAATAGGATTCAGGACACCTGTTGACCTTTGTGTCATCACCACCCTCTCTGCTTCCTTAAAGGCAAATTATTTTTATATTTGTCCCATTTAACAAAGAGAATTGACACTTTTGTAAGTCTTTCCATCCAAAGCTTTGGCCTGCGTTGTCTTTTCATACCCCATGATGTTTTAAGCAGGTATTTGATGCGTTGGAGGGAAACGCAGCGTTTCTCCGGTTCTTCAGGAGTTCACAGGTTAAATCAGAAACTAAGATGTGAGGTGGAGGAGGGATAAAGAGGAAGTTGCAGAGCATCAGTCATTCACTCAAGAGGTTTTTGTGATGCACTTCACTTCTGGATAGAGTTTTTGTTGAAAGAAGAAAAACTCTTCATTGGAGGAATCACCAAGAACTTTGTGCTTGTGCAAAAAAAATCTACATGCATGATGTGAGAGTATCCGATCTTGCTTTTCCTCTGCTTGGATTTTTCATGGATTAATGTGATGGTCCAGATTTTTTAAAGGGATTGTTTTTCTCTTGCTCTTTTTCTTTGGGAGTGTTTTTACAGCCTTAATCTGATTTTGATAGAAGGTCTGGACCATCAGATCCTGCTTTTAGTTGTGGAGAATATCCCGAAAGAGCAGGGTTGGGGTTAGAGAATGAAGTCAGTCAATTAAGATGGCAGAGGGAGCGAGAGCTAAATAGAGTGACAGAAAACTGCAGGGGAGAAAAAAAAATGTGACAGAACCAGAGTGATGAGTGAGTGACACCATTTCAGAGACAGCGAGGGAAGCGGAAGAACAGAGAGAGTTACAGAGATGGAGTGATAGAAACGTGCACAGAGAGAGAAACAGTCATGAGAACATGAGAATGTAGTGGCAAAGGTGAGGGGAAAGGAAAAGGAAGGGACCGTGGAAGAAACCATAGAAGAAGAGGAGAAGATGAGCGTGAGGTGGGAGACGGAGGGGCTGCAGACGGTCGGCATCGTCTGCCTGGTCATCATGTTCCTCAAACTAATGCACCTGCTGGGCCTGATCGACATCACGGAGACCGGTGAGACAAGCTGGGAGAGGGAGGAGGAAGAGGAGGAGGAAGAGGAGACGTGGGGAGAGGGATAACAGGTCGTGGAGTGAGGAGGCTGGAGTCAAAGTTTTGTTTTAATTTTACTGGCTTACTTTTTGTACTCGGTATGAGGTATGAGCCAGATCTCTGTGGATAGAATATAAATCATTTCAGTTTGTTATCTGGAGATTATGCTGAAGATGCTGAATCATTAGAATTTCAGAGGCTATAATAACAAAACTAAAAGTTTTTAACTTCATTGATTGTTTTAATAATCTTAAGCATATGTTAAGTGATGATTTTATGTATTTTTCTAAATCAATATCACACAAACCCTCCTGCTGCACTATTCGTACCTGTGTAGTTGCAGATTCACTGTTTTTTTTAAGTAAAAATAAGAACGAAATAAGAAACCTTTTGTACGGAGAAGCTTTATGAAACTTTGTTTTTGATTGTAAATACAAGTTGAAACTAGCAGGAAAATCCTAAATGAATAATTGAAAATTATAGAAATGATAGATGAGATGATGATTGATTGATGATTTTCAACCCCAGAGAAATCATTAGAGAGCCATAACCAAAATATCACATCACCAAAAAACAAACAAAGAAGCAGTAAAGGCATTTTTTTTTCTACATGAATAAAAAAAAAAAAAAAAAAAAAAACATGTCCCCTTTAAAGTAAGCGAATAATTACAAAAAACATAAAAACGAATAAATAAAATAACATAAATACATTGTGGACAGACTCAAAAAATATAAAATTCCTATTGAAGACTTGAGTATAATCAATACTGACAACTTTGATATATCAATACCACATAAAAAAAAGAATACAAAAGGGTTAAATTTAGACTCAGGCTACACTACATCACAGCATACATTTGTTTGGATTAGAGCACCAAGGGTGGCTTACAAACACTGTCTCCATGGGAGTAATTATCTGTTTCTCTGCTGAGAGGTCAGAGGTCGCCTCCTGCTGAACTACAGTACGGCTCTAATCTGTCTTATTGTTTGACACGGACCATAAAGGAACCTTTCATAAGTACCTGAGAGAGTGGACCACCTCCCGCTTTGAATTCCTCTCGCTGTGGTTGTGCTTTAGGTTTCACAGCATATTATATATCACTGCTCTGCTGGATATTTCATCAGAAAACAACGTGAAGCTTTTCCTCTGGACCGCTCAGCGCTCTTCATATAGACTTCACAGTATCCGATCTGACTTGTTTTCTTTGTTTTGTTTTTCTTCCTCTTACTTTCGCTCTCTCACTGTTCTCCATTTACTCTCTTTCACTCCATCTTGGTGTCAACACTCCTCCTCCCCCTCCTCTGTTCTCTCTGTCTAAAGATGGTGAGTATGGTAATGGTAGAAACCCGAATGACTTCTGATTTTCCAGAATAATCTTTTTTCCTTTTTTTCCAATTAAGTTTGACTCTCTTTACTTTTTTCCCAGTCGTGCAGCACTGTGCTTTCTCTTAGTGTGTGTTAACTGGTAACCAACAGTGCCACAATGCTTACTGTAATCGTGCATTTGTGATTTGCTCTGAGGAAGAAGTTCTTTCAATTGAATTTCCTAAATCCAGATTGTTTAGCTCCAAAGCAACAATTGTTTGGTGACATTTCCGCCCTAAAGAAAGTACCTCCTCTTCTTTTATAACTCCCTTGTTCCCTTGCCTTTTCCTCGTCTACACTGTTTTGCTAATTCCCTCTCTTGTTCCTGCTGATGTCCCTACCAATGCCTTCCCTCTGAATGTGTGATCCCACCCCTCCCTGAATGTTGGCCTGCGCACACACACACGATGCCTGCCCCATCCTTCCTGTCTTTCTCCTCATCTATCCTTCTCTGCATCCCTTCTCTCTCTTTTTCTCTCTTCCTGTCTCTCTCTCTCTAACTTTCTCCCACAGACAGCAGCGACAGTGATCTGGAGCTGTCCACAGTGCGTCACCAGCCGGAGGGGTTGGACCAGCTGCAGGCTCAGACCAAGTTCACCAGGAAGGAGCTCCAGTCTCTCTACAGAGGCTTCAAGAATGTAAGTCTCACCGGCTGCTGCTGCCGCATCTCAAGGAGAACCAAGACTGAGTCTTAATTGCTTTGACGCCATTAGTATGCTTTATATAGACTAGATTATTCTGATAGATACCCCTTTTTTTCCCTCCACTCTTGGGCAGGAGTGTCCCAGTGGGTTGGTTGACGAGGAGACATTCAAGTCCATCTATTCTCAGTTCTTTCCCCAAGGAGGTTAGACGTTAAAACAATCTCTCCTCTCTTGTTATGCCTCCCTTTTCCTTTTATGGATACATTCATTATAAAACATTAACTCCATGACCCTGACTCCCTTTTTGTTCTCACAGACGCAACAACCTACGCCCACTTTCTGTTCAACGCGTTTGACATCGACAGAAACGGCTCAATCCACTTTGAGGACTTTGTCATCGGCCTGTCTGTGTTGCTCAGGGGCACCGTCACTGAGAAGCTCAACTGGGCCTTTAACCTCTATGACATTAATAAAGACGGCTACATCACTAAAGAGGTATGTTTCAGCGGTTCACACACAAAGTAGAGTTAAGAGAAAAAATATGACACAAAACCTTTGAATCAATTTTGCAAAACAGCAAAAAAAAAAAAACAGGCCAGAACATTTGAAGTGTTTTCAAAGCTTTTTCTGTTGAACTCTTTTTCTGTTGGACAATCTACACGTATGGGGTAAACTATTCCAAAGTTTATGGAGAGTGATGAGAAAGAACATATCATTTAAACAGCCCTTACGTCACATATGTTTTTCGTTCTGTACTCAGTCTACAGTCCACAGAGCTGCGCTAAGTATGGTCATCATATTCTAGAATATCAATAAACTACCCAGAAGTCAGTGCTGTTTCCCTTTGTATATTGTGAGAATGACATGTTTAGTTGTTTGACAGAAACATGTTTGTCTGGGTTTCTGTTGAGAGTTGTCTGTCCTTTAAGTATACAGCTGGAGCCAGAAGGGGATTATTTTAATTTAGCTTAACAAAAAGACTGGACATAATGAGTAACAGTGAGTTTGACTCGGTCCCAAAGCCCCAAAAAAACACCTACCAATGACTGTAAAGCTTAGTAAATAACATGTTGTATCAGAACAGATATGCAAACACATCAATTTACAGTTTTACAGAGAATTACTTTGGCCTCCTGCAGATGTTAATAATCAACTCTACTGGCAGATTTTTGACTTTGGACAAAGCCAGGCAGACATTCAAGTCCCAATCTCTAACTTGTAAATAGTATTCATGGCGAACTCCAAGAGATAATTACTGTTTAACTTCTACGGTTGCTTTCTCTGCCTCACAAACAAGTTGCTTGTCATCGTGAAGTAGGTAATGTTTTCATAAAAAATCTCCTGGATTTCCTAAAAGCTTTATTTTTTTTCCCAATTTCTTGATGCAAAGAAGAGAAATCCTCAGCCCTCAACCTTTTTAAACCTTCACAGCCGTTAGTGTACATTTGCAGGATTCCATCTTTGCAGAAACATGTCCGTCTTCATTTTCACTCTTTGTTCTTTGTTGGTTACCTCTTTGCGAAGTAGAGCAGGAAGTAAAATGTAGTCACACTGAGAGGGAAAAGAATGTTAGCATTTGTAACTTCTTTAACCGGATCTGTCCTCCTCTCTACAGGAAATGCTGGCAATTATGAAGTCAATCTATGACATGATGGGGAGATACACCTACCCATGCGTGCGAGATGAGGCTCCCTCTGAACACGTGGACAAGTTCTTCCAGGTTCTGAATACTCACAAATGAGAAATACGCAAGTACACTGTACAGCAAGGGTGCAATTATTTTTTCTACAAAAACCTGCAAATGATCTCACTTATGCCTCTCTTCTTTCTGTTTTCTTTCTTCTGTCTTTGCCCTACAGAAAATGGACAAAAACAGAGATGGTGTCGTGACCATTGAAGAGTTCATTGAGACCTGTCAGAAGGTGAGTCACACGTTTCCAGACACCGAGAAGCACCACGAGCACAAAAAAAGACTAAATCACAGTGACTCACAGTTCACACACCCAGTTCAGTCGAATTCAATGACAACAGCCTCCGACAAGTTATTGACGTCCACACATGAAACAACAGGAAGGATTGACTAAACATCAAACTGGCCTGTTTAAATTATGATAGCACAAGAGTACAGGTTTGAATTAACAGAAGGGAACAAATTGTGTGTTTTTAGAAAATCACAACTAGTTTAGTGCTGTTTGGTTATTGCTGAATAGTTAGTGCATTACAACTTCAGTTTCTTCAGGGCAGTTTGGTCCACTTAAATATCTGCCACAAAAGTAGAAACATTTCTGATAGCAAACATATTCCCTCTACTTCACTGTTTTACAGCACATCAGGGAATTATGAACAATGCAGGCAGCGTGCACATTGTTATGTTGTTTACACACAAATAGGGACATTTTTCACTATAACACAATAAAACAATATTACACTAATATTTTACAGCGATTAATAGCAGTTGTTATGTTAAGTCACTCAGACAAATCAGCATCAGTAAAAGCAGTAAATGCAAAATGACTAAATAAGCCTTATTTTGCATCACATTGGCATTGTGGCCACTTGATCAAAACAAATTTAACATCTACACTGTGGAAAAAACACAACCTTTTCCTCATTTGTGAAGACAAATGGTTTTCTGCTCTTTTTTCAGGATGAAAACATCATGAACTCCATGCAGCTGTTTGAGAATGTGATTTAAGGAATTTCTGTTATTTTTCTAATCACACAAACTACACAAAAACATATTTATGTTAGGTACTTCAATGATACAGAAACTAGAAGCTGCTTTTTTCCAATAGATGAGCCTCCTGGGTCTTTCCAGTGTTTTTTTGTGTCCTGAGTCCTTAAAGCTCCTCGTAGTTCAAAGAGGATTAACAAGCAAAGAGGGCTGTGAAGAGGGAAGATGATCATAACCCACTAACACTGACAAGGATAGCTTTAAAACCGAATACACCTTGTTTTTCTCTCTCACACACACCCATACACATCCGCACAATGAAACCAACACAGACCTGCTGTTCTTTCAAGAGTTTTTAGAGCACTGGATGAACTCTGAGCAGCACAAAATGGCATTGACACAAAAAAAGAGAAATGAACTAAAGCATGTTTGTCATCAAATATGTGATGTGGAATTAGCTTGCACTACGATTTTATGACTATGTATTATATGCGCCTGAAATAATGGCACTGTAGATACCTGCACCTGATACACCACTGATGGAAAGCAGTGTGTATGTATATATGTATAGTTATTAGTTAATATCCTACATTGTATTGGTCTCATCTGTGCTACACTGGCTGATTGAGTAGGAACAGAACTATCCGACTGAATATTTGTAAGAAATCTCTGTGTTACAGTTTTGGGAAAAACATAATGTTCAGTAATAGTTCTTCACAGAATTTAAATGTATTATTCAAATAACTCTTTATTTTATATTCTATATCTGTTCAGATTTGCATTGTGTGTCTGTACAGTGCTGTGAGGAGATATAAGGACTGTTAAAGGCCCCATATCATGCAAATAGACACTTTCCTTTTTTTTTGTTTTTTAACTCAAGACAAGTTATAGCAGTTATATAAAAACTGTCTCATGTATCAAACACTCAGAAACATTAAGAAATGCACACTAGATGTATTGAGAAATTTTGCTGTTTCATGGCTCATTTTACTTTCTTTCCTTCCATGGCTGGTGTTACTCTGGCCCACATGCTCCAAACACACATTTTTCAGTCTTCCAAGCAGAAACCAGCCAATCAGAAGAGAGGCTCATATTATAATATTTATGTGACAGACCAAAAACAACCTGTGTGATATTTTGTACTTTGCAAATATATAGTAAGTGGTATGAAAACTTCCAAAAAAAACCTAGAGAATTATCATTACATGATATGGGACCTTTACAAGGATGTTCATGTTGAATTAAGGCTTTATCTAGGTTCTTCAGTATCTACAAGCATGCTGACTCTTAAGTGCCACAGTGTTATGTACTGTACAGTAGGATCTTTGTGGTGTTGGGTAATTAAAAGATGCTGTCAACAGCCGTGACTTCTCCTTTTTATTGTCTCCTTTTGCGACATGTTTCTTCTGCATTCAGGAATTCAGATGATGACAGCAAAAAAGTAATTGAATGTATGTCGTACATCAGCACTAGTTCAAGGTAAGCACTATTATCCCAAAAGATAAATGTAATGATGCCTTTTGAACAGCATATATATGCATTGTGAAGATACATACATATGCTATAGTCCAGCACAGACATAAAAGCTGCAGCAACAAATCTCCTTAAAAAAATCATGTTTCAACTAATTGCTGTATGTGAGGCCTGAAATAAACTGAAATAGTAAAACATCAATCACTATTTCTGAATATTTGTAGTGAGATACAAACTGAGTCCTAAAAACTGATGATAGGTCAAAGGTGGTTTGGGATCCTGTTTTTCAAAACAACATAAATTTTGATTTGTCAGCATTTGAAACAGGTTTCATATCCACATGTATTTTGTACAGTTTTATGTCAATTAGCCCATTAAACATATTTAATAGAAGGAGATAATCTGCACAGTAAACCTGATTTTACATCACATTTCATTGTGGCCACTTGATCAAGTTTGAGATCACACAAGTACTTTTGTATTGTTTTAAAAGCAAGATGTAGCAATATAGCTGGGAGTAGTAAAGTATAAATAGAAAATATATATAATGTATAAGAATAAAAATATTTAAAAGAAGCGATCCTTGGGGCGCACTGTTTGAGACAATTAGAGAGGTAGGTTTCATTCTCATTTAGAATGTAAGAAGTTATAGTTGACTGTAGTAAAACCTTTATTTGTTCATAGGTCAGTTCACTTGTTCAGTTTGGAGATTGACCTGTAATTGTTTAAGCCCTTTTAGTAGCTGTTAGCTTAAAAAAGAAAGGATCTGTGTTATCAGGACCTACTGACTGATATTCAACAATTTTGTTGTTTTTCTTTTCTGAGGGATTAGTATTATGTATATATATATATATATATATATATAATACTAATCCCTCAGAAAAGACGTCCAACCTGACCAAAGTTGTGTTCTTATATGATTTACTGTAAGATCTCTGTTTAGTGCATTATTCATTTATTGGTCAAGTTAAAATAAGGCTTGAGGTCATCAAAGAATTTCACTATATGACTGAGACATTGACACAAATGAAGCAAAGATTTACTATAATAGCAAGCAATGAAGGTGCATTTATTCTTTTGCTAATCAAAAGAATAAATGCACCTTCATTTCTTATATATGGGCTTAATGTGTATCAGTCATGTACCAATTGTTGAGTAAAATACATATTTGAGTAACGAGGTGATGATGAAAGTTGACGATGTCTTCATAGCTCCCTGGGTGTCTTAGGTTCTGTTTTTATTCACAAATCAAGACATTAACACATAACATTTAATGTGTTAATAACATTTAATTGCTTAAACAAAATTCAAATTTATTGATGTGGTAAAACTACTCCTTAAACCATATCCAAGTAAATAAAAGTAAATAATAAAATAAAATGAATAAATAATAATAAAAAACAGGGGATCTATACAAATAAAATGAGTAATGTGTGCCTAAAGTTTAAAATGCAGCCTATTATTATTATTAGTAGTAGTAGTAGTAGTAGTAATAGTAATATAGGGCTACAAATTCACAATACTTTTAATTCCTCTGTGTGACTCCCTTTTAAGTTGTCTACTAGGTAATGCCAGGATATTTATCCGTTCCAAGTTATGTGCATATGGTGTATGTAGGCCAATCGCAGTTGTGCCAATTAGCAGCCGTAAGATGCCAGTGTGCTGAAATAGAATCCTCACAGCAGAAGACGAGCTTACATATTTCATAAGGCAGAAAGCCTGCTGGTTGTGACTCTACAGCACATGGAGCTACATAACATCTGCAGGAAAAAACGGCGCCCCTTATAAAAGACAAAAAGTAGCAGGTAGCGTAACTGAGCTCTCGGAGGAGGAGAGGAGAGGGGTGCGTCACCACCCCGCCGCCTCTGATTGGCTGAGACGACGTTCCGAGGCGGGGCGGCAGGTAGGCACGTTGCGTCACTGATGGATGTGCGCATGCGCGGTGGCGACCAACGTCAACCCCGTGGCTTTATGAAAGGCGAAAATCCCTTCCACGGGCAACGCGTCTGGCAGTTATTTAAGCACAGTTAGTGGGAGAGAGCGGGAGCTCGTATCGGAGGAAGCCTGAAGACGCCGCTGTCGCCGCTAGTGTCCGTTAGTTAGTGTGTGTGTGTTGGTCTTTTCCCTCCGGCTACAGCGGCAGGCTGCCTTCGCCCTCCTCCGTTCCGCTCCGGCAACACAAAACACGGGGTCGAGCCAGCGGACGCAGCGTTAGCCGAGAAGGGAAGTGGGCTCCGTCTTCTCTTTCATCAGACAGGTGAGTACAAAACGTGCCGTTTTAACCCCCCCCCCCCCCCCTAGGCGCCTTCCCTCCCGCCACATCCCGTAGCGTACACGAGGATGTTTGGGGAAGCATCGGTTTCGGTGGAAACTGCTGTGGATTTCCCGTTACCTCCCGAACGTCGTCAGCCGAAGAGGGAGATGTTTCCTCTGAAGTGTGACCGCTGATGACACAGGGCCCGGTTAATCTGATTTGTTTGCCATCCTCTTCCGTTTTTGCGAAACGACAAAATCATTGTTGATTGCACATTTCATATTCTCGTTGGTTATCTTTTCATTTGTGGAGGCCAGATGCCCCAAGGTCTAGATACGAGGGCCTTATTGTGACTTAAAACACACAGTGGCGTTATATGAAGGCCATGCATGCATCAGTGGCCTGTTACAGGCGAAATGTGTGAGGCCATCCAAGATGCAGCTGGTGAGAGACTGCAGCACTATCTGGGACACTAGAGCTTATTTGGCCATTAGGATTTGTGTGTGTGTATTTGTGTGTGTGTCTGCAGCAAACACACATTACTAGAACCTCCTGAGACTCAGAGAAAAAAAAAGTTTTTGAGTTTTTTTTTTTTTTTTTAAACCATGAAAAAAGATCTGATGATATGATTAACACAATAGCATGTCATATATATATACAATAGCATAGTCTGGAGATGGGCCAATTAATCTGAGAGGCTGCTATTTACTCAGAGTAGTGATATAACTTTGTCTTGAAGATGCACAAAGAAGCAAAACCGTATTAGGGGTCACATTGTGTTATAGCACTTTTGGTATAAGGAACAATTTTATTGTGAGACCAAAGCATTTCTGCTTAATCAGGGTTTACTATGTAGTTCTTTATAGTACAGGTGCTATAAAGAAGGCTGATTGATTTGCTTATTTGAGTTCACCTTTTTCTGGTGACTTACAAGACTCTAGATCCAAAGATGTAGATGTGCACCTCCTTTAAACTTTAAATGGGTGCCTGACCAATGAAACAATGCGAAATGCAAACAAAGAGAGAGATTAAGGTCTGCACAGTGTAGCTTCCTTATAAGCAGTTTATTGATAATAAGATGTAGAGAAACAATGTCTTTTACAACATGTTTCTCTTCTCAACAAAATGTATGCAAATACCCTTTTCAACAGATCATAGACTCTGGTCAAATAATATAGAGCCCATTATATCACTGCTATTCACATATTATAAACATTAAACCGTAGAAGCCTTACAAATGGGGCACTATTTGAAAGGGAAATAAATGGACTCTTTCTGATGGTATTAAATGTATTGTTTAGAAGTAGAAATAATCTACGAAACACAAATTTCTTTTTGTTAGATGTTTATATACAGTCAAGTGCCAAAACACATGTGCAAAGAATAGGAAATGGGCATAACTCAGCATTTTAGAGAGAAGCTTCAGAACACAATGGAAATGCATCGGGCCTCTAGCTGTCACACCTTCAGTATGGCTAGTTTCAAACATGGGTGACCCCATATTCTAATAAAATGTCCCCCTCGTTTTTTAATGAGTCAAGGAGTGTTCTAATATTAAATACTCCTTCAGACACCTGGAGAGTGACTAGTGTATACATCTAAAGCATTAGACTCCTTTCTTTATGTCTATTTCATTGTAGATTATTATTATTTACACATGGTTCAGACTCCTGTGACTGTGATGAGAATAATGTAATGACAATATGCTCATATCAGTGATAAAATAGGTTTTGCATGCATATTATGTAACCAGTGTTACCAGTTACTGGTTCCCTGTGCTCTATTTAAGATGTCTCAATATTAATAAATTGCATCTGTGCAGACCTTTTATCTTTCCTTCTTACAAGGCCTTGGACAATGACCAGGGTGACCACATGTCAGGTCTAATAAATGTTATTTGCATTGCCGTATATCTTTAAAACCCTTTAACAGGGAGAAAATTGAAGAAACCTCAGGAGGAGAAACAGAGGATGGTTTCCTCTCCCAGAATGAAGAGATGGGCAAGAGATGTTGTTTTTACAAAAATACAGCATGACAAATCATAAATCCAAATCCAAAGGGGAACATTTCAAGTTTTTGGTTTGGAATTACACCGCTCAAGTTCAAGGCCCTCATTTGGTTATCTCACTAACAGAAAACTCTGGAGGACAGAATAAATAGAAGGATGTCAGTCAGCTCACTGTAGAGAGGTTTTAACTAACGCGTTTTTGTTGCTGGCACACAAGTGGAATGCATGCTACTTTTATTTGCCTAAAGGGGAATGTTAGGATTCTCAAATATTCGAAGTGTGAATTTTCTCTTGGGAGACATTAAGACGTTATTTTGTTGGTAACACTTTACTTGACAGAGAGGTTCATAACACATTCATAGCAACTGTCATGAACCGTTCATGAATGTGGATGCCGACCTGTCAAAATAAACCTCCAACAATTGAAAAGCTGGTCACGTCACATCTTGGTTTAACACTAGGAGGTAAACTAGTTTACATTCAGGTGACCTGCATTTGTGTAACCTAAATACCGTTCATTTAATCTCTTCAGCCTTTGTAAATATTTCATGAATATAAGTCTCCATCAAATGCCACTTTACTATACAAGTTTTCAAGTACTTATAATCACTGAGTTTAACCTGGAATGGGTGGACATTCCCAGTAGCAAAAGTGGGAAATTATCTGCAAAGGTTATATTATTAAACAAAAATACCTATTTATGAAAAAAGACAAATATTTGCCTGACTATATTCTGACTCGTTGGTACCGTACTAGCCCATTGACTCAGATGTAAATTGGATCAGGTGATGCATTGCAATTGTTTTTTTTTTCTTCTATTATATTAATAAGTTGTCTTCGTTCTGTCTTCCATAGTCGCGAAAGGTTGAGTCATGTTTTATGAAAAAGTCATGACAGCTGCTATCAACATGTTATGAACCCACCTGTTAGTGGCACAGTAGCGGAATCAGCAGCCCCAGGTAACACTTTACGGCCGGTCGAGTGAAGTGACTATTTCATGAAACATGACTCAACATTTATACAAAACCCTTTCATGACTGTGGAAGACAGAACTTTACTTGACGGCTCATCGAGTAAAGTTGTGGGGAGTCTTCTTTGTGGCGGCTTCACCTGCTGCGCCACCTGCTGCTCCATATGTAGAGGACACCGTCCTCCACCTCTGCTTGAATCCTGCATCTGCCGCTTCTCTCCTGAAGGTGGTTCCCCCCTCTCTTTGCCTCTTCCTTTCCTGTCTCTCTCAATTGTACTGTCAATTAATGCATAAAATGCCCAAAAGATATACTTAAAAAACGAGTTTTCCCTTTTTTTTTTTTGGTGGAACTTGTGTCCTTGGATTTGTGTGGTTGTCTTTCCAAAGTTAAGTGTTTTCGAGCATGTAGCGTATGAATCGTCATGGAGGTACAATCAATGCTTGGGCAACAACTACCCTACAAGCTAGGTCTAACACGGGTGCAGTGTGAATAGCCAAAGTCTAAGACAAAGGTTTGTGCCAGTCTGTTACCACCAGGGGTTGTTTGTGGTAATCTGATCTTGACTGAATTCTACTTCATGCTTTTTTTCACATCATCAACCAGCAACATTTAATAGTAATGTTAGTCCACTGACTACTACAGGTAACAGCTGGTCAGTGGAGCAACCAGTTGCCTAGAAATGCCTCTGTTATTTTAAGCTGTCAAACACAAAACAACCGAAGAGAAATTTATTCTTGGAAAGCCGTTTCTTGGCAACTGCTCCCCAGCCTTTCTGTATGCGGACGCATTTCGTTTCCGTGTGCATTGTCTTATCTGCAACACGCACATACACACAGCGGTTTTATTAAGCCGTTATGATGTAGATACTCTGGTGCCAGTACTAACTTTGAAGCTGCTGGATGGAAGTTTTCCTGGATTCACTTGCTCTGCAAACAGGAGAAAGTAGAGTGAAGGGTTTCTAGGAGGATGGTGTTAATTGCTGTGCTGAGATCCCTGTCTAGCAGGGATTAGTGGTGGCTTTTTAGGTGGGTTCACAGCAGTCTTCAAATACATTTGACAATAGAAGTAGCTCAGACCTATAATCATTTGGGCCTTTTTTTTAAATTATTGTCTTTTAGAGGGGATGGTGGTACATTTGAAGCGGACACCACAGGCTCTCTGGGCTTGGTTTTTCGCTGGTCTTTTGTACTGAATACTGAGTGATGATTAGCAGGTGAGTAGGTTGGATTGTTGAGGCTCCAGTCCTCTGAACACCTCCTCCCTTCAACTAGAGAAGTGACACAGAACCAGAAGTTTTTTTGTGTTTGTCATGGTGAAAGAGAAACAGTCCTGATTGTAAATTCTCAAACAGAGAAACCACAGGGTATGTCTTTTTCTAAGGACGAGAGGTGGAATAACATTCTTTAGAACTATTAATCCACATTCTAAAAAAAAAAGCAGCATTAATGGGGAAATGAAAGTTCGTCACATGTATTATTTCCTCTTTATCTACACAAAGAAAGTAAACCATCTTTCTCTTCACATGACATGTAAGCGTTCACATAACTGCACAACGCTGACAATAGCCATGTAAGTTGCAAAAATGCACTGTCATTGTCACATGAGCTTTGAAAGCATGTCAGCCTTTTCCTTGAGTAGCTCCTCTTAGCTGCACTTTCTTACAGTAAATGGATATAGAGCACAGGATCACCTGGCAGCCTGTGGGCCGGAGTGGGCGAAGGCACAGTGAAGTGAACTGGGCCGCAGAAATGGATTCCTGGCTCTGTTTGCTGTAGACAGCATGTGACTTAGATTACACAGTAGTGCTGGGTCATGCTGTGCCTTCCCCACTGTATGTGTGTAAAGGTGTGTGTGGTTGCCTGGTGGGTGGTAAACGGTATGATTTTAGCATGTGGCTCTGAATAGTAAAACCTAAAATAAGTTTACTTCTGTTTTTTTGAATATTTGCACTTTGGCTGATTATAGTGTGTGTACTAAAAAGGAACAAAAGTAAAATGGGTATTAAATAGCCAAAGGCCACATGCACACACCATCTGATTCTTGCATAACAAGCAGGCATTAATCTGCATTCATTACTGTAACAGTATCAGAAGCTGATTTATTCCTTTCAGTGCCAGTGATTTGATGTATGTCAGCTTTCAAGAAAGACCATTGGGCATTTTTGTTGAAGGTGCCCACTCCTAAAATTATAGAAGACTTTAATTATGCACAACATTATACATTACACAAAATGATCAGTGATTTTTATATTTTTTTCATTTTCATTTAGGTGGGTCACATCTGGCCAAGTGTGATGAGTTGGACAATGAGCATTCGATTGATTTGTGTTTTTAAGGATTTTTGTGTGCGTGTTTTGAAAGTCTCATAGGTCATTATTGATTTATTGGCAGTCTGACCAAATTATGCATTGTAGATGTTGGCTTTAAACTAGCAAATACATTGTTAAGTTTGTTTTTAGAATATATTTATCATTTTCAAGTGTCACACTCCTTGATTGTTGTAATACAAAGAGCAGAATAACGGTGCATGTATGTTTGCCTTTGTAAATGCCTACTGTACCTTTTTTGGGGGGGGCTTATAAATAAAATAAGTTTGAAAATAATGCATTTAATAGTTTATATTTATAAGTTAACATATAAAATTCAGTAAACCTGAGTGAAATAAATATTTGGTGTGAGCAGCATGTTTTGCCTCTAAAACTACGTGGTACGCCTGCACACTGTCAGTTACAGGGTTCTAAGCATTTCTGAGGATCTGCCACAGTTCTTCTGTGGATTTAGGCATCTCTACTAGACTTCCTTTTTGTTCTAGCTCCTTGGGGGGGTTGGGAAATTGTAAGACCTAAGTGACTTTATGATTGATCAAAAAATTAAATGACAGATTACTGTGATCGATAATTAGAATAATCGTAAATGCAAATACAGGAACGGACCAGTGCCATGATGTGTGTGTGTGGGGGAGCGGATTTCTAGCTGATTCCCCCGTGATTTCCCATCCTACTGGAAATGGACAGTTTGAGGTCTGTCTGTAACTATATCTACATTAAGACACTTAATTAATACATAATAAACATGCATTCATACTTGTGCTTTGATGCTTTAGCTCTGGAGTTACAATAAAAATCTTGTTAGACAAAACAATTGGTCAATATTTGATCTAATAATCAGCTAATTAATTGATCATGAAAATCATTGTATATTGCCGCCGTAATCATAACTACAAGTGGAAATTGTGCAAGTGGGGAAACTTTTCTCCCTCACCACAGCTGCTGACTGTGAAACCTGTCTCCATGGTTGCTGAGAAATTGCTGATAATTGGCTGCTTGTGTTGTGTGTGTGATTCTCATACCTGAAACTATTGTTCCTTTAAAGCTCAATCTCTCAACCCCCATTCAGTTTTTGCTGGTCACCTACAAACATACAGTCTAATCTTTTATTCCTTTCCTTTTCAAAGGTGTTTGGGGTGTGACGTTGTTGCATGTTGAGAAACTTATTCAGTTCTGTCCATGCCCAGCGATGCAGTCATCATGTCATTTTGCAGCAGAGCTTCTCCTTATCTCCTGATACTTTCTGTTTTGTTTTGTCTATTCTGACCCCTGTTATGTCGCACTTTAACGGAACCAAAAAACTTCCACTACATCATGGGTGGGGTGTCTGTGGAGAAGGATTTGGTGGCAAGTATGATGAAATATTGAAAATGAGTCTTTGGAGCCTAAATGATTAGTCAAAAGATTTTGCTGATTTCGCAGACAATCTGCACTTTTTTTGGCAGTTTGTTTAGTGATCATCTTTTTGAATATGAGAAATGTAAAGGTGTCCCATTTTGCAAAAACACTTTGTGTTGGCAGTACTCAAACTGTGTAGGGACACATTTGCTCATTATGTTGTAGTGCGGCCTCCTCTGTAGTGTGGCTAAAACCTGACTGAACAGAGAAATGGCCCCTGTTGTGATGTCACAACAGGAGCTGGATCCATCTAGCTGACCTCTAGCTTTCTGAGACGTTTGGCATTTCTAACAAAGCCAAATCACAGTGAATGTGTTAGTGGGGATGGAAAGGGGCGATTAGATTGCATTACTGCTACAGGTCAAAAATTGTATAAATACACCATGACATTTGTCATTGTTAAACTCAGAAGATGGAAAATGGGAGGACTTTATTTATCACATGTGATAGGAAACTGAATATCTTAGTATTTTTGACCATTGATCGGATAAAACATAAAATTGAAGGCATAATAGGAGACTAAAAGAAATCATAGCTGGAATTTTTCACAATTTTTAACATGATATATCAAATCTTTTGGATTTGACTGGACAAAACGCCACTCTTTGTGACTCGGAAGATCGCATGGCAACATTTCACGGTTGGTCAAAACATTGCAAGAAAAGTACAGCTTAGTGTGGGTACCCTTTAATCTAGTGTGGCCAAAACAAGCCATTTCGATATTTTGACTAGTGTGGTGGAAATCATTTTGGTGAACATAGAAGAATAACTCGGAATAAAAGTCAGCCATCCAAACAGATGTTTTTATTTATGCAATTATAATAGGATCAGCATGGCACATCTGTGGCAGACATGTTATTGTAAAGAGCTGATAAAGACAACTTCATAGACGTATTTGTTATAGGAAGAAGACAGATACAAGATTATATGAATATCAGGAACAAGGAATATATGTGGTGCCAGGTTGGCTGGAAAGTTTTGTGCATCAACAAATAGTAGGGAGAGAGAATGGCAGCTTTTTTATATTCTGTTACACTAGCAACAAGTAAAAACATCTGCAGTAGGACATTTTCAGCCAGTCGTAATGAAACTAAAACAGGTTTCATTATGACATTATCTATCCCATGAGAGTCACTGTACTAGCAAATGATACTGGTTGTCCCACTTTGTAACAGCAGGAGTATACAAAGGAATTTATCAACTTCAAGCCATAATAGATACTGTTGGTGGTAAATACGCCTGCTGAGCATGATGGAAAATGCCTGAATGGTTGGAGCAGCCTGAGCAACCTGTAAGAAAAGTGTACTGTTACAGTAGCGGGGTACTTTTGTCTGGGAACAAAAAAAGGTGTGTGTGTGTGTGTGTGTATATTTTTTTTCCATCTAATGTTCATGCCCATTCATGTGCTGCTGATAGCATGCTGTGTGGGTGTTTTGAGAAAGGGATGGATGTGCCATTTAAAAGCTGAACATCTCTGCTTCGCTGATCGAAATGTAACCGTGTTTCCTGCTACTTTGGTTTATTTAAATGAGAAATCTGATTGTGCTGGGAAAGCACCTGCTGTTAATCTGTGAAGCCTTCAGACCCTTAGACCAATCCAAAATAATGTTTTTTTGACTGAAGTCCTTCTATAATCATAAAAAGGAAATAGTCCTACACAATACAATGCTCCTAGCTTCAAGCTTTTTGACAAACCCCACTTTATAATCATGACACTGAAACGGACCTCACTCACAGAACATGCTGCAGCTGCTGCAAGGAGCCTTCGGTTGTTGGAGTGTTAGACGCCATCCTGGTGGCACTTGGAAGCTGCAATGGATCCTGTCAGCTCATCCTTCATATATACCATGAATCAATATGTTTATGTTATTCCACCTGTCATAGTCCACTCTTTCCCTCTTCTAAACGTATTATATTCCATTCTGTGCACACATCGTCTATTGTGTTCCTGTCCATCATTAAAGAGGGATCCTCCTGTTATTCTACCTGTAATAGTAATAATAATGATTGATGATGCATACGCATACCTTCCCATCAGCTTAACTTGTTCGTTGGTGTGAGGGAGGTAAAAATGAAACGGGGAAATGATCATTACTTCTAACCAGAATAGCTAATGTGACGCTGTTTATTGTTCAACCGTAAACTCAGACCTCACCTGTTTGAAGGGGTGATAATAAGTTAAATCCTAAACTCGTTGTTTTTTGAAGGTCACTTTTGCAAACGGTGACATTATCATGCAGCGTCCGTGGCATCAGGACCATGTTTGTGGACATGAGTTACACGTCCATCAGTTTATCAATGTGAACTACTAATGTGAACTTTTCAGTGGGTTTAGAGAAGCCTTTGTCTCCCAGGAGCTTAACACAGATTTTATCTTAGGCTTAGACCTTCTCTAGTGGTGTTTATAAGACCTGTCCTCCTGTCTGCTTTTCATACTTATTTGCTTATTTTCAATGTCCTGTATGTTGTATGTTTTTGCTGCTTTGTTGTGTGATGTGTATTTTCAGTTTAAGCTAAAGACATATTTTCATTTGAATTGAGACAAACTCAACATATCTCGATATGCAAATGCTATATTAAGAATTAAAACGCAGTAAAAAAAAAAGGAAAAAATTAATGGCAAAAGTGCTAAACCTGACAAAGGACAGTAAGTAAATAGTATTATTATACTTGTATAGCACCTTTTTATACAGAAGTCGGCTAAGAAAAGTGAATGGCTTTAAACAACTACATATAAAAGGTTGATATGTGAAAGTCATATTGAAAACAGGCTGTTTTTGTTTACTACTTTTAACTTTATTGTACATGGGTCAATTGCCGTGAAGTTTAATGACCTGTGGTAATTAATCTAGTACTGTATAAAATTGGTAAACGCTTAAAATAATTGTCATGTAATCGCATTCCTAAAAGGCCTTGAGCTTATTTGCCTGTCGATGTTGTAGTGGATAGTGTGAACTTTACAACTTGTTTGAGGTATCAAGAAGATTGATTTTGTTGCTTCCAACTTTAACATTGACAAATTTGCTGAAGTTATCTTAAAGCTCTAGCAATTTTGATGATCTTTTTATGATATCTTATTGGTAATTTATGATAAAGCAGATTAATTGATCGAAAATCATTGGGTGCAGCTCTAGGTAATTTTTTTTTTTTTTTTTTAATAAAAGCTTAATTCATCACTCATTAGTCTGTATTTTTTCGGTTGATTTATTCTGCCAAGAGTAAACATCAGCATGTGATTCATCCAGTCTCCGCCGACCCTCAGTTAAACCTGCTGTATTTGTCTAGTAGAGATGAAAACCAACAGATGTGGTCCTCCTCTGGCTGCCGGCTCTCCCTGTGTCCAAACATTCTCACCCGATCACTCTCCATGTTACTCCCCGCTCTCCTCCTAACTGTGACACTGTTATAATTATTCCCCTCTGCTCCACTGGCAGGAAGTTGACCAACATAAACATGACCTTGCAGCCCGTTGTACAGTCCCGTCCCCCCGGGGAAATACGAGCCCCTCATGCGTCCACTGTCATGTAAAGCGTCGCCTACTGTGCCTCACATTTATGTGTCTGTGTCCATGTACATGGCAGCAGTTTTTACAACTCGTGTCTTAAAACAACAAGTTTATCTCGGTGTATTCATTCTTCCTGTTCAGACTGGCTATTCAGGGTGCACCCGTCTCATACCAGGCGATCCTTAACATGCTTTTTGGGACTGCTGCACTAACCGTAGCATGGCACAGATTCACAGAAAGAAATCTTGGCTTGGCATGTAGAAGAGAATTTTGGCATTTAACCGGCTAACACTAAAAGAGTTCTACTTCCTTTATTTATATGTCAGAAGCTTCATTTAAACAAAGATTACCTTTCAAATGTACGTTTGTGCAGAAGGATAACTGTGTATTTTGTCCCTTGCTTACATTTGAGGTATATAAGGAAGGAATCTTCGAATGGTTATGAGGAGCATTGATTGTAAAAAAAACTAATTTCAATGTTCATTTGGGCATCACACTGTTTTATGACACACTTAAAAAAAAAAAATACTGAACCTGACCTTTTTATCATATTTCCATTTAATTCAATTTTAATTAACCTTAATTTTTTTGTTAGTAATTCTGTTAACTCTTTCATCATTGGGTTGACAAGTTAAATAATTTTGCTTGTCAAACTTGTAATGATGGCAACTGTAATCGGACATATTCAACACCATTAAGCTACTTATTGATATTCCTTCTTACTTTTATTTCAAGTAACCACCATGATTGCTGCATCACTCTACAAACAATGTATTGATATGAACATGGAGGGCAAGATGTGAACTTTAGATATTTTCATGTTGTGGGAGGAACTAATGTATTGAAATACACAAGATGTTACTACTCTGTTATAGCCATGGCTCATACATCACCGTAAATTCACTGTAGATATATATATCCAAATATAGTCCAGACTATGTGACTCGGCGACAGATTCAGATTAACATCTGGCAGGCATGAATGCGCACATGTACGCGTGAGACAAGAAACTGCCAACACACATCTGGTGTGAAGTCCTCTCCCACACAACACCGCACAAGCTCGCACAGGATCCACAGATTAGGTTACCATGGTTATAGATCCAGGCGGTAACGCTGCCCGCCAGCCCGCGAGGTTAAAATTACCACCCTGTTGGTCTTTGTTCCTCCTCACGCTTCTCTTCTATTTCTCTGATGCTCCCTTGCACCCACCAAAAAACATGTTAACTTTTTCGGATTATGTAAAAAGATATTTTTAGGTTTATGGAACTGCGGTCATTCTATTATTACATAATCTGTTTCAGTTCTGCCTTCCTCCTTTTCCCAATTCCTCATGTCTGTTGTCTAAAGTTTTAGTGTGTGTGGATGGATTCGCTGTCAGCCATAATACTAGCAGACAGAAAACAAAGGGATGAGATGAGGGTTTCTGTCTTTTGTGTGACAGTGGCAAAGGTTGTCGGCGGCCGCCGTGCTCCCGTAGCGATGCCCCCGTGGGTCGGCATCAGAGCTTCAGTCGCCCGGAGCCTGCTGAGATCCTCTGTCAAACCCTACCTGTCACATCTGACTCACTGTTGAGACAGCTGCAGGCAGAGCACTGATCTCATTTGCTCTAGCAGAGCTTGAACACACGCAAAATGACAATTAAAACGCTTCTTTGAAAAATATTTGTGCATTAGAAAAAACACATTTAAACAAAGAGGTGTGGATCATTAGGTTTTCCTAAGCCTTTGCTTCTATTTGAGATAGGAAGAGGTGTTTCCTTTATGTGAAAGGCTCCACCTTGCTCTCCTCATTATGGACATTCTGACTTTAAACAGAAAAGATGGCTTCAAAGTAGCTTACAATGCAAATGCAAATGTGATGTGTAACGTTACACCTCCCTACACCTATCTTTGTGTCTAATTCCTAATATTGGAGCAAGCCTGACAAATTGGATCATATTTAATTTTTATTTCACAATTATCAGATTTGACAACTGATGCCAAATTGTCTTTTTTTTTTTTTTTTTTTTTTTTTAAATGGGAAAACCTGCCTACATGAGCAGCTTTATGAATACAATCTCAAGTAATGTGGCATTGCTGTGTTTACGCAGGGCAGTGTGCTAAGTGAGGGGAGGAGATGAGGACCTGTTGGTTATATACGCTTTTTACTCTTACATTTTTTTAATTTATTTATTTTATGTACCCTCACCTAGCAGAGAAAAATCTGGCAAGTGTGGTTGTTTGAGTTTCAGAACCGTGGTTAATTCAAAACTTGCATGATCACTCTGACCATGTATATGTTTCTTGGCCATTTTAGTTCAGCATATTTTCAGATCTGAGCTATTAACTTGTCTAGTACAACGATATCATTAATCTGATATGACAGAAGACTTGACTAACAAAATCATGAAAATAAGACTAGAGTTGTAATCACCCTCAAACGATAATCATAATGTATGTTGTGCGTTTTAAACTTTGTTTTAACATGTCTAGGATATAAATATCATATTAATGGAGGATGTAAAAATGGGATTCCAAGTACAAGAACTTGCATGCCCGGCTCCCCCTTGTGGGTGGAAGACTGCATCGCAGTCCGCTCTTGCAGCCTTGTAATGCAATAATACACCCGAGACTCATGATTAGAACAAGCACCAGTCACACTAATAACTTTTGCTTGTGATTAAATGCTATGTCAAATTAACTTATGTCTCACCTCCCTCCTCCTTATCTGTGACCCGTCCCTTCTGCCTTTCTCCTTTCTGCCTCTCCCCCTTCTCTCCTCCTATTCTTCTCTTTCTCTTCTTTTCCCACCTCCTCTCCCTCTCTCTTGACCCTTCCATACAGATGCTCGCAGCCGCCCAGCTTGACAGGAGTGATGGGATGTGTCAACTAGGTATTTCACCTATCCCAACATCTTACTGGGAGACTGGTTGGGTGGGAAAGGCTATTTGAGAGGGATAAAAAAAATAGTGGCAGGGCAAGAAACAAGTTATAGGGTACACTGGCATCTGTTAGCATTCAATTAACAGTTGCTTATTTGTTCCCAACATACAGCGGCATGTATGTAGATAGCAGTTATGGAGTGGCACAATATAGACACAGCCATTTGTTTATGAAAATCTACTGCTCTAAAGCATAAGAAACTAGAATATTGTTTGTTGACACCAATTTTATTGTTGTATACCAATAAAATAGCAGAGTGGTTCCAATACATTTGGAAGCCAGTCATCGTTGTGTCCACTGAATCATTTCTTCAGCATTTTGCTCTGGTTTACCTCCTGGTCATGTAAACATGGATATGCTGTAGTTACAGTAGTCTCTTTGTATCTTAGTTTCTAACTAATAACTAATAAATGAAATGTTTAAAAATTAAACGACTCTGACTGGACAAACAGCAGCTGCTCCAAAGGCTTTATCTTGTATGGGGCTCATTCTGTCTTCATTCATAGTATGACTATTTCATTATTATATTACTTTTATCTCAGTCATGTATTGATGTTGCTTTTATCTGATATGTCCGACGGCCAACGTCTGTATTTTTCAAAATGACAGGAGAGTCACACCCCTGTTACGTTGGCAGATAAAATCGTTATCAAACACACATCTTGTGTGACACTGAAGGACATAGAAGGAATTTCACCGTCGAAACATGTCAGGTAAAAGCAACTTCTTTTACACGTCTGAGATGGAAGAAATTGCATCTAGACTAGTCTAAACTAGTCTTACTTTTGACTGTACTGTTTGTTTGTTTTTTTGTTTTTTTTTTACAGGTCGATCATAATATTTAGTAGCTTTAGGAAAGTCTTAGCGAGGTCTGTTGTTGCAACACTAACTCTTCACCAAGAAAACCTACATTAGTACCAATGTACAGTGGTCGAGATGTGTTTTTACAGTGAGCTGTGGGTCAATAATTAGAATGGAGAATGGGGGGGGTCTGTTTTATGAGCCGTATTCTGCAATGTGAACACCTCTTGTCCACATCCTTCCAGTTTAATTTATTTTAAATGAAATGTCACCTGATTTTACCGATGCTTAAAAGATTCTTCTGTCCCCGTCTGGCTGGCTTCTGTACAGAATGTTTATCTTTTTGACAGACCAGCCCCATTCCGTTCAAATCTTCAATTCAGAGAAGTCTGACTGTGGTTGACATATTGTGAACAATCGGAAGTTGATATGGCACCTTCACCTTCCCTCTGGTTATGCGTTACCTCCTTTTCTATCACATGACTCCATGTTTCTCTACTCCATAAAACTATGTGCATGGTATTGCCTCTCTGTGTTTTCCATCTCCTCATTCTTCATTTCTATCACAGTCTGTTGGCAACACGGATCATGAAAAGTGAGCTGAAAAACAGAACTTGCCCTCCCTTGGAAAACTTATTTGGTTTTATTTGTCAATCAATAAGAGCCCAAACTGATGTCTTTTAAATTTAGCTTTTGTTGTCTCTTCAGCTACTAAAAAAAGCTACAGTGACCAACTCAAACTCTGATTTGAAATGTCTTGATATAAAATAAAAAACAAGCCTAAGATAAGTAAAGATTGTAATCAGCAAAGTGCTCGGTCAGTCTAATGTGGTAAGACCTTGACAATGAAGTTTGGATATTAAAAACCATAATATTAATCTCTTTGTTAATCTCTCTGTCTTTTTTTTTTTTTTTTTCTTTCTTCAAGCAGATAAGGAAGCTCTAGACGATGTAATTGGACTGACGGAGTTCTCTGCCGTGTCCATACCAGAGCAAGACAAAGGAGGGACGGAGGAGGAGGCGGAGGCGGAAGAAGAAGTTAGAATGGGCGTGGGAAAGAACACCACCTCCAAGTCGATGGACAGTAACAGCGAGGGAGGAAAATATGAAGAGGAGAACAAACACGGAGCAGATATCTACCCTATTCTGGTACACACATGTGTTTTTATTGGTTTGCCTTTTCATAAAACGTGGCCACAGCAACAAGAAAACCAGCATCATATGAGCATGCCTAATAAATAAATAACTACGTGGTTTGGTTACACAAACTTCTAATTTCTGGCCCCCTCATCTCTGTATTGTCTCCTTCTTCCCCATGATTCACACGCTCAGTCAGATTTGGTGTTACTTCTGAACCGGAATGTATTCGTTGGAGCAGCAAACGCGCACGCAATGTCTTGTCTGGTTCATGCCATTTGGTTCACACTCCTGCTGCTTGTTCCGTCCTTTTCCTTTGTTTGGCAATTTCCTTCTGGCAGCAACCCAGTGCTTTGTGCCGGTCAAGCGGGGTAAATGACTAAAATAGAACTTTATCTGCAGCCCATTCACAACTGGAAATAACAACAGGAAATTTACTCATCAACTTTTTTTTGAAAACAGAGGTGGTAGCACTCTTTTATACATTTTACAAGGAGGTACTGCTCTATCAATTAAAATTTTAAGGCATTAGAGATCATTTTAGCTGAGCATCCCATAACTTGTTATAACCTCTTTATAAGTTTTACCTTCTTCAATCAAGTTTTGTAATCAAAGTAGCTGTTCTTCTGCACAATGTCTTGAACAACGCATTTTCCACAGTCCAACAAGTGCTGGCTTTATCCACAAATAGGGGCCACCTGATTCATACCTGTTTTTACACAGAATTGATGAACTCACTGATTGAATGCCACACTGCTATTTTTTTTTTAGTATTTTTTAACACACCCATTTTAATGTATTGCCCACTTGCACAGCCTTAAGAGTCCATATTCTGAATGCTAGGTCTTGTTGTTTTCGGAGAATCTACTGCCCCAACTGCTAGATCTTTTTTATATATAGCAATAAAAAACTATAATAAAAACTTGGTCTGGTTAGTCATATTGAATTTCTATTATTTGTGACATCTGTACACACCAATTAACACAAAGCTTTTCTTGTCCCATTATCTGGAACCATTCAATACAATCCAAAGGGAAATAAGATGAAAGCTTGAACTGTTGGGAGGCTTGGACTATGGACACAGCTGAGTAGTAGGTTTACAAGGCAAGCACATCGGATTGGCTTTACTCTGAGTTTTTTGTTTTTTTTCAGAATAACTGTTTTTACACTGCAAACTAAACGTAAAAAAACAGAAATCACCTGGAACCACACAGTAAAGAAAGATTGGTGAAAGGTGATGGACAATCATGTTTCATACTCCAATCGCTTTTCATTTTTGTCTTCAGGCATAAAACATCCAAAAATGTCTTCTTTATATGGACTTTTTTTGCATGTGTTCTGTGTGTTCCTCTATATAACAGCCTCCTTTTTGTTGATAACATTGAAGACATAAACAGGAAAAACACACACTTGGTACGACCTTCACCACACACGCTTGCACACGTCTTTAGTGGCAGAAATTATTTTGAAGGATAAACATTTGCATAGGAAGCAGATGTTTAGTGTGTGTTTGTGTGTATGTAGGTGGTGGTGAATGGAGTGAATGGGGCCAGTGGAGACCAGGACACTGAGAATACCGAGCTAATGGCCATCTACACTAAAGATCATCAGGGCGCAGAAAAGGTAACTCCACACTAAAACTGCATAAGTCAAACCGGTCCTAACATTCTTTACTCATCACTCACATCCCATGAATAGTTTATTTACAGTGCTTCTCACATATAAACCTCTGGTTAACCTCACTACAGTGAACTGTCATTTTGTATTGACTTTGGTTAACCCTCCAGACAAAAGTGGTAATGTTTCCTGGAATATTATCTTCCATGAGCACCACCTTCTTAAAAAAAAAAAAAAAAAAAATCTGTAAGGCTGCATTCATAATAAATCCATGAATGTGGCACCTCCTGGAAGGTTGTGCTCAGATGTTTATTCGTGCTTTTGAATGCAATGGCTTCAACTCTCGGCTCTACCACCACTGCTGTCTCCTCTCTCTTTTTTCCCCAAAGGAATGGGAAAGTCTATTGTTAAACATTATCCAATAATGATTGTAACTAAGCAACATCTTTTATGCTTTCTAATTCCAATCTGCATTCCATGAAAGGTTTATTCTGCTTTTGTTGAGAGTGTGACTTGGTGGTAGACATTTTAATATCACTATATAGAAACGGTCTTGTTTCTATACATCGATTATAGTGGTGTTTATATTAAAATAGGAAAGTTTCATAACCACACAAGTTATTTAAATTAATGCTTAACAGACTGTTATAGTGACCAACTATGGTTCAACTTTGCTTACTATAATGTATGTAAGAATTCTATCTAAACTTTTTAAGCCATATAAAAACCCTTCTTTTGTCTGACTTGACAAACAAGTTAAACAAGCTTAAACTACTGTCTTTTTTTTTTTCTTTTTTTTTGTCCTTATCACTGAAACCAAATTTCGATTTCTGATAGTGAAGTTATGCAAGCCATGCTCTTATAAAGAGAAAATATTTATGTGACTTGAAAGTTGTGAAGATATTCTCATATGTGTGTGTGTGTGTGTGTGTGTGTAGAGCTCAATGTCGGAGACTTTGGACAGCACAGACAGTATAGATGCAAGAAGGATGGACATGATCTATACCCTTGAGGACACCCCACCCTGGTATCTCTGTGTGTTTTTAGGCTTACAGGTAAACCTACAGACTTGTGTGACGGGTATACAGTGTATTTTGTCAGTCATCACCATCTTTACCCATCACAGCTGTGTTGTTGCAATTGTCTCAAAATATAGATGATGATATGATGTCATAGGTCATTTTAGTGTGTCGTATACTTCACTGTGGTTGTGCTTGTCATCTCGGTGCAGTATTTGTCATCTGACCGTTCCCAGTATGTGTTATGCAACTAGGGGCAAAACAAAAAAAAAAGGATTTTGCTCACAGCAGTCATCAGCACACATTGGTGGGTCAGTGAGTTTATATGCTCTCTGTTTGGCCACAATGTGCTTGTATTCGTCATTGGACTTTAGTCAGACAATATGTCATCCCCCCTCTCTCATAGTCACTACTGAAGTCCTCTGCAGGGGTTCTTAACCACAGATGGCGTTACGTGGAATTTAAAACAAAAACGGGTTGGAAAATTATCTGGATAGTAGAGCAATAATCTCATGTTGATTTTTCTGCCTCTGTCCGCAATATTATAAATAAATAAAATGGCCTAAATAAATTAACTTTTACTTGAAACACAGTATAACAGGCAGCGGGTATTTTATGGACACTACCTGCAAAAAGGACGTAATGTGTTTTACCTGAATACAAAGTTTGAAGTTTTAATCAGAGAATTTGTGAACAACCTTTAGGATCGTAGCAATAGGTTTCCCTTGTGCTTCCAATAGATCAGATTAAAATAAAGACACACACACTAACTGACTATGTGATTCCTGTTTTTCTAGCACTACTTGACATGTTTCAGTGGAACTATAGCAGTGCCATTCCTCCTCGCTGAGGCCATGTGTGTCGGCTTCGACCAGTGGGCCACCAGCCAGCTGATAGGGACCATCTTCTTTTGTGTGGGGATCACTACCCTGCTACAGACCACACTGGGTTGCAGGTAAATCAATCTCTCTCTCTGTCTTTCTCTCTTGCGCGCACACACACACACATACACACACCCACACAAACTTTACGCTTCACTGTGCATGTCTTTTTTTTTTTTTTTCTCTCCCCCTGCCAGAAGGTGCTTTGCATTTCTCCGATGTGTTAATCTGTCCCTTAAAAATCTGTTCTTTTTCTTTTTCACTGTGTTTACAATGTTTTCCGGTATTTGCTTTTTCTCCCATTATTTACATATGTTGTGATGATTCACCTGATTTAAAATCTCTGAGTTGGATCAGTCACATCGCTCACCAATAAAATAGCATTTAACATGAGCCATTACCCGTTTCTATGGATACAATCACATCTTTTGGATCAGTGTTTTAATGAAAGCCAAGTCATGATGACACAAGGTGCTATTTTTCTTTTATATAACAAGAACCCTTTAGTGAGGTAATCTCCTGCTACCTTTTAATTTTTGTATTAAAACTAATCTTCCCATCATGTTGTGGCAGATTCTGGAGTGTCTGAATTTTTGTTTTCCAGTGTGCAGCAGCAGCAGCCAAACCTTTTGACCTAATGAGCTCATTCAGATGAACCCAGAAACACTATGTTCTCTTGGACGCCTGTACTTTTACTTTGAGAAATTATGTTCAGTAGGATAATTTTTTGCTGGTTCTTTTTTCCTTTTGTCCAGGTTACCTTTGTTCCAGGCCAGCGCTTTTGCCTTCCTTGCACCAGCCAGGGCCATTCTGTCGCTGGATAAATGGAAGTGCAACAGTACAGGTATCCCTTTTTCTTCTTTTTGTTTATTTATGACTCATTTCAAAACAGACATGCCCATCTGATGTACGTGTGTACGTGTTTGTTCATACGTGTGTACGTGTGTGTGTGCACGTGTGTGCACATGTACAAACATTCTCCAGTCATCATCAAAGCTGGCAGAGAACTAAATGACCTCAAACAGGATCAGCTGGTTTATGTCACTCTGTGTTCTGCGTTTGTTTTATTCCATAAGCAATGGTTCCAGCAATGAATGGCACAGAGCTCCTCCACACAGAGCACATTTGGCACCCCAGGATACGAGAGGTGAGACACAAAGTTAACATTTTGTGATTTGTTAAATTCTACGAGAATAACTAATGTTTTATGGTTATTTTAACATTGATACATGACTGATTGTGTATGGCTGCAGAGTTAGGTTTTCTGTGACAGGCGCTGCTAATATGCATTAACCTTTGCTGTTTGCGTAAGCCAGTTGACTAATGTTTTTTTTTCCTCGCGCGGATGAAACTAAACTCGATCAGACTGAATCAAATTGTTGAATGGGCCATCAAGCGGCTGAGAGCAGGCAGAACATCCCAGTGACAGAAGAGAACATAGAGACGGATGACGACAGTAGCACAGACACGATTACCACACTATGCATTCACAATAAGCGATTTCCTTTTTTTGTTTTTTTTAAATTTAGGATTACAAACGTTTAACATCTTGCAACAATAGCAAATTATGTTGTAAACCTTTCCTAAAATAATACTTGCACTTGTTTTAGTTAACATTACTCTGTGTCTGTTCTGAGTCTGCACTTTCATTATGGTAAATCAGCCACATTTGTATCACCTTTCTACCACTCAAAGTGCTTTACTCTACATTTACCCACATGCACACTCAGTGATGGTAAAGTTGCCATAAAAGTTTCTCCACCTTTACGAGGACCTTACAAAGATTCATTTACACACATTCACTCATAACACAGCTGTCAAGAGGAACTTTTTTTTTTTTTTTCATGAACTGACCCATTTCTTTATCTCCCTTTTTTGTCAGATCCAAGGAGCTATCATAGTGTCGTCTCTGGTGGAGGTGTGTATCGGGGCGTTGGGTCTACCCGGCCTTCTGCTGAAGTATATTGGTCCTCTCACAATCACCCCCACTGTGGCCCTCATTGGCCTGTCTGGATTCCAGGCTGCCGGGGAGCGAGCTGGAAAACACTGGGGCATCGCTATGCTGTAAGTTTGTCCTTAAAGAGCTATCGCTGAAATCAAGCTACCGGCACATATCGCCATAATATATATACTGTGCATAATAATTTGTTGAACATAGCTACTGGCACAAGATTATATCCACAATAAACTGCAAAAAGTGTCTCTCTTTTTAACTCTGTGTGACGTTTTCACCTGCTGCATCAACTGGCTCGGCAGAGGCCCTTTTCCAACAGTAGGGGGTATAGTTCTGCCACAGAGTACTACAGTATATCAAACTGTCCTTCAACACACATGCATTATCGTGGAATGAAACCTATACATTTCCATTACTGTTGTTTATAAAATATGCTTATACTTGAAAATGGTGCATTGTTATTCTGATAAAAAATCCTCTGCAACTTTATGACTGCATAGTGATGATGCTCATGCTTAAATGAAGCAAACTCAAAGCAAAATATGTGCTAGGCCTATGCTTTTACGCCTAGACAAAGTCCTCTCTTAGTGTCTCTTGAAGGTCAGTTCACTGCAGTGTTAACAAAAAACAAGAACAATTCCAGGAATCCAGAAACCAGGATTCCTTTCAGATCATCACCAAAAAGTAATCGTAGTGTTTTTGTTTTTTGTTTTTTTTTAGATATTTTGCTAACCGACAGACAAGCACAGCAAAAATATAACCTCTTGGTAGCTTGACTTTTCAGTCAATACCAGGTATACATGTATACATTGATATACATACATATTGGCTTGGTACATTTGTTTGTATTGGAGGGGTGGTTTATGAAATGCCTATGAATGTCTATCACGTGCATCTGTACATACCATAGCTTAGGACATACCCAAAACTGACCCAAAAATGAACATTAACTATATTGGCACTAAAAGTTTTTCAAAAATGACTGCACGCTCCGTTCTGTGACTGGCTCCCTAAATGAGGGGTGGTGGTTCCATGGAGTCCAGACTACATTTCACAGTGAAAAGAATTTGTGTGCAATGAAGGATGGATATATAATACCAATTTGGGGTAATTTTGTGTGTGTGTGTGTGTGTGTGTGTGTGTGTGTGTGTGTGTGTGTGTGTGTGTGTGTGTGTGTGTGTGTGTGTGTGTGTGTGTGTGTGTGTGTGTGTGTGTGTGTGTGTGTGTGTGTGTGTGTGTGTGTGTGTGTGTGTGTGTGTGTGTGTGTGTGTGTGTGTGTGTTGCAGACATTGGGTAGAAAAATAGATGTCTATTAATATATCACTGTCTTTCAACAGGTCTGGGAAAGGCTTTGAGACTGAAAGAAAGCCCCTCTTTTTTTCTTTGTAAAAATAACATACTGCTTCTTAAAGATTACTAAGATACAGTAGACTGACTAATGGGGGAGATCCAAGGCTGTGATACTCAGATGGTGTAATATCAGTTCCTGCTGTGTCATGGTTGTTTACACAGTAGCTGGAGGGCCTCTGACTCCACAGGGACAGAGGATTTGTGCTTGTAATTGCCACTGATTTGCTCTTTCTGTGGCAATAAAGATAATTGATTGGCTTCAAAGCCTCCGGGGTCCTAGTCAGACATGGGCAGGAAATGGAACAATTCAGGACAAGTTGTTGCTGAAATTCACATCATCACCCAGAAGAAGAATATTGAGTCATAAGACAATTGTAGTCAATTGTAGCATGGATACACCAAACTGAGGATTGTCTCTGACTGCAGGACGATCTTCTTGGTGCTGCTCTTCTCCCAGTACGCCAGAAACGTCCACTTCCCTCTGCCGATCTACAAAGCAAAGAAAGGCTGGACCTTCTACAGGCTGCAGGTCTTCAAAATGTTCCCTGTAAGTACACACATTCTCATAAAAGTACACACATACTTGGCTTTTTAACTTTTAGCAACTGTGAACTTTTTTTCTTAATTAAATATTCTATACTCTCGCTTAATGAAGTGACCTCCGATTCTTTACAACTGCCCCCCTGGCTCCATTACAAGCCGAGTTCCCATAAATGTCACAAATTATTCAACACAGCTAATCTCATTCTCCCTGGGATGCTAAGAGGTTTTCCCTTTGCGTGCCACTGTGCAGGCTGTTAATCAGTCTCATCCTGCCCTCTGCTGGTAATATATTATTTTTAAACTCTCAGTATAATTACTTTTTTTCCCTTTTCTCTTTTTATCAGTCTCCTCAAAAGACAACCCACTGCTCCTTTTAACATTTTCACTGTGAAAAGTGTCACAATAAAAATCAAAGTGGTCTCTATTTTGTAACCGCAAACATACCACAGCCTTGGAAACGTTACACAGCACCCTTAAGCAATTTCTTTCATTATTTTCACTTAAAGTTCAAAAGTACAATGTAAAAGTGAATTTTTTTCAATTTTTTTCGCACCCAGATCATCATGGCCATCCTTGTCTCATGGCTGTTGTGCTTCATTTTCACTGTGACGGACGTCTTCCCCCCCGTAAAGGACAAGTATGGTTATTACGCCCGTACAGACGCACGGCAAGGAATCATGGCAGCTGCCCCGTGGTTCAAGGTCCCATATCCCTGTGAGTGTGTGGGCCTCGTTATATACATAACTTGTCCTGTTTTTGCTGCCTTTTATTTTTCCTGTTACACATGAATGCTTTCGAAAATACTGCTGTACAATAAGCATTTGACATGTTCTGAGATTTGGAAATTAATAGGCACTCACTAATAAAACATATTTGAGTAACAGGATAATGTTGTTGTAAATCACATTAAAAATCATCAGCTCAAACACTCAGGGGAAAAACATCTGAACTCTTTACAGTGACCATAGAAACTGTGGTGAGATGTTCACATAGAGTTTGTTTTCCCATGTAGTCCAGTGGGGCTTTCCTACGGTAACGGCTGCCGGTGTGATCGGCATGATGAGTGCGGTGGTGGCCAGCATCATCGAATCCATTGGTGATTATTACGCCTGCGCCCGTCTCTCCTGTGCTCCTCCACCTCCAATCCATGCCATCAATAGGTAACTTTAGTTTCCATTCTTCCTTCTTCTCTAATCCTATTTGTTAGCGAAATACGGACATGGGCTATTTACTGTCTGGATGATACTGTAATTGTGCTGTTTATCTTCTGTCTATGTAGGGGGATTTTTGTCGAGGGTATTTCCTGTGTGCTGGATGGTCTTTTCGGGACAGGAAATGGCTCAACCTCCTCTAGTCCAAATATAGGTGTTCTGGGAATTACAAAGGTAACTAAAACCCTTATTAAGTAATTTATTCATTTGAATATGTCTCTATTGTTAATTTTTTTACCTGCTGTTTTTGTTCTTGTGCATTTTTTATCTAACCTCTAACTCCTCCCTTCTTATTGACTTATTGTAACACTATTTAGTTAGTCTCTTTATTATCATGTAAGAAATTCCTTTTTGTGTGTGGATTTATCATACACTCTCCTCCCTTTTTCAAAGCAGCAGTCAACTCGATCCAGATACAAACTTTCTAAGATTACCACATCCTAATTACCAGTGCTCTAAATGTGACTGCATATTATACTGTAGCTTCTAGCTATATAAAGAGGAGGTATAATAGCTAGCGTCAGTCAGCACTGATATACACTGTATTATAGGAAGGATTCACTGTCCTTCAACCCATCATACCAACTGGTTTTGGATGACATGCGGAACCCAGGCAGGTGCACTCTGACTGGCCTCCTTACTTTCTGCTTCTCTCCGACTCGTTCTCCAGGTGGGCAGCAGGCGAGTGATCCAGTATGGAGCCGCCATGATGCTGCTGCTGGGGCTTGTGGGTAAATTCAGTGCCCTGTTTGCCTCTCTGCCTGACCCTGTCCTGGGGGCTCTCTTCTGCACCTTGTTTGGTATGATCACTGCGGTGGGACTGTCCAACCTGCAGTTTGTTGACCTCAACTCCTCCAGAAACCTCTTTGTTCTGGGTTTCTCCATCTTCTTTGGGCTGATGCTGCCCAGCTACCTCAAACAGAACCCGCTGGTCACAGGTGAGTGGAGGGGGGAGGGTCCGATGAGTAGATAAACTGGAGCTGAAATATGATCACATTTATCTCTGTATGGATTAATGGAAAAAATACATATATATAATATATATACCTGTGCATACCACTGATTAACAATCCGTCATGGTAAGTTGCTAAAAACATTTTAGGACATCTATCTATTTTTTCACTACAAAAAATTACATAATTATGTATGAATGTAACGCCACATTTGCGTCCCCTGTCATTACATTCAGTCTGTAGGTTTTTTTTTTTCTTTAAATATTTATGCCCCACTTGGGCATCTTTCTTTTTTTTCCTCTGTACTAACACTTCCTCATCTCTACCTGCCTCACCTGCTGTTCTTCCAATATTTGAGGCGTTTTCTTTGTTCAAATTGTACCAGATACAGGACTCATTATTACATTGCCTAAAAGTGCTACCATTGGGTGGAACAGCCCCAGTATAGTTTTCTTTGATTTGCTGTAGTGTAATTTTGTTGTTTAAATTACTTAAATACCATACATGCAACATTTTTTTTATTTATTGAACAAAAGCCACGGCTTAAGTTAGATCAGCTAGAGATTTTTCACAATGTCAGATTCATTTCACATCTTCTTTATGAACAAAGACATATCTCTATGAGTCACTGACCTTCTTTCTGTGCTTTTGAAGGCATAGTAGAGGTGGACCAAGTGTTGAACGTGCTGCTCACCACTGCCATGTTTGTCGGAGGCTCCACCGCTTTCATTTTGGACAACACTATCCCTGGTGAGGCATTAGGCTAACTCCTGCTACTGCTTTACACTAAAAATTGTTAGATAGAAATACACCCTAAAAGAGAGCATACATTGTGCTGTATCATTTAGTGTTTTGATGTTTCTTTATCAATATAAATTATATTTAAGAAATGATTATCAGTCATTGTAGAAGACACTGAAATGTATAGGAAAGAAATATTTGAGTGTCAAGCAGGTATGCGTGAACATGCTGGGTTGATTATAAATATTGGATTTGGCCCAGGAATATGTCAAGATCCCAGACAAGAGTTGGATTACATGCCTGGGAAGGAGGACATCAGGGTCTACCTGACACAGATAGTGATTCAAAGGGCATACACACGAATCAATTCGATTTTAAATGTATTTTTACATTGAAATGTCTGAGTTTCTATATCTTTGCATCTCATGAGATTGAAGCAACATCATTTATTGTGTTTTGGGAATTATCACCATCATAACTAATCTCTTCTCCCTTTTCTCCTCAGGTACTCCCGAAGAACGAGGCATCAGAAAGCTGAAACGCGGCGCTGGTCTCAGCGCAGCAGAGCTGGAAGGAATGAGGTCCTATGACCTGCCATTCGGAATGGACTTCTTCCGCAGATATCCGATCTTCAAGTACATCCCCATCAGCCCCACCTTCACAGGCTATCAGTGGGGGAGGCTACGGGACGCCTGCAATGGCCGGAGAGGACACGGGGATACAGTGAAGGGAGGAGGGATCGGAGGGGAGGGGGCTGTCCCGGTGGAAACTAGGGTATAGCCAATGGGCTGAAGCTGGAAAAATGTGGCTGAATTTGGGGAACAAGGGATGGTACACTAAAGCCATGTTTCGACCAAAAGTTCCAATTACTTTGGAACCAGAGGAACTAATCTCCGGAACCAAGTTTCTGTTGTGCAGTCCTGTTTGGGTTTACACCACATCAGAGGAGGTAGATCAAACAAATTAGATCCATGAGGAAATAAAGGTTACATCTGTACTTGAAACACAGCATTCACACATGAGGAGACAACAATTGGGCCTGTTGTTCTTTGTATCTACAACTGCATACGTTTGATGTAATGAATGAGTAAATGAATCTATTTTCACAGTAAATCATCTGTTGAGCATTTGATGGGTATTTATGTGCTTCATAGCATAACCACCATGAATCAAACAGAAAATAACATTTTATTTCTTGTTCACTGCTTTGTTCTTTGGCCACTGCTGAACTCTCTCAACAAGGTCTAATTCTATTTTTTTTTATTCTAAAGTTAACAAAGAGAAATGTCATTTACTTGCCCTAAACTGGTCTTAAATCCATACAAGGGTTCTACCTTGTTTTATGAATGAAGTGGTACAGATGTCAAAGCAGCTGCAGTGTCTGTTTGACCAATTAGTGAGTCCCCCTGTAAACCCTGACCCTGAAGGTCCTGTACTGCTGTAACTCACCACCACCCACTAATTTCATTTATACCCTGGTTCTTCCAGTGGAAACACAGGTAGAGGACCGGAGTTGCTCAAATGGATTTTTGTTCCTGGGGAAAGTTCCTGTGGTCGAAATGCGGCTTAAGATAAAAAGGATGGGAGAATGGAGGACATATGGTGCAGAATTTGAGATTGTATGGAGGGAAATAATGTGACTCCCCAGCCCCTGTCAGTTTGTGTTTTCTTTAGCTTATCAGTCGTTTCCCACTATGCTACTTTGAGCATGCTACAGCAAGTCACGGCATGCTATAAAAGATGTCACCATGCAGAGGTTACTTGATGTGTATGCATGTGTGTGGAGTATGCAGCGAGAGATAACTGGTCAATGTCAATTGAGGATTATGCAAAAATTCTGTATGAGTCATTTGCCTCTAGACTTGTTATGCAACCATATTAGAGATACACACACGGACACACACCAACAACCTCTCCAAAACTCGCTTGAGCACTTCATGCAGGTTGATGGACGTGGTTTGTCAGGTGCCCTTAGCCGCGCACAGTGATTGTGAAATTTTATTTTTTTGCACTATCTGCCTCCTGAGTTGAGAATAAGAATGTCACTCCAGACAGCTCGCTCCTCAAAGCCCCATTTTGCAGCGTGTCCGCTCTAGAGTGCTGATATTCGCCTGATGCCCTGTGGGGAAAAATACAAAATGTCACAAGCATACAGGTTTACATCTCTTTACTGTAACAGTATTATTCAAGACCAAAACTCTACTTCTACTGAACATGTCTTCATCTCATTTGGCAACTCAAATGGGGCATAACTTGCTTACTTGCTTATGGAACAAATTTGACCATCTTTTTGATTTGATAACCTATACATAATATCTCAATGATCCCTGTACTGTCATGATAAAGGAACGCAACAATGCAGAAACGTGGCCTTGTCAGAAAGATTAGATTTCTTGTGTACATAAACACTAGGTTTCAAAAGAATCAATTACAGAAGAATGAAAAGTGTTTGATCCTGTGACTGTTGCAGTTCCCTGATCCTCTGTGTGGACCTTCTGTCGCAGTTTTACAGGGTCACTCGTGCTCCCTTTTTAGTAGTAGTGTCTATGTAGGATCTAGAATGAGTGTACCATGACTAACACGCCCCTGCATCTATCCAAACCCACCTTGTGTTCCCATCTGTATGATCGATTTGCCGGTAAAAAGTAACGGTGGCGATATTTAAAGGTCAGAGAATATCATTCTTTTGTTTTCTATATTAGCTCTCAGATTGTCCCCTAGCAATGAGTCATGACTGTTGCTGATGTTTTCGATAACAATTTTCATGTATTCGGTGGTGTTGACTTTCCCTTACATTCCTCCTCCTCCTCCCATCCTCACCCACCCACACGTCTCCTACTAATCTGTCTCTGAGTAACGGAGAGTTTCAGAGCATCAGCAATCTGCACCTTATTGACAAAGGTGTGAGACCCAGTAGTCTCTGTTTTGACCAGACTGTGCCTCTGCCGTTTTATATTAAATAAAAACATTTCTTAAAGACTATAAAAAATAGTTTTCAACATGCTGATCTTGGTAAATGTAGAAATACAAAGTAGCACAATGAGAAAGTAAAGCTTAAAAAAAAAGGCAAACAAAATATTAGACAGATTTTTTTTTTCAAGGAACCAAAAAGCAAGGCACTCATTTGTTTGCCTGTTGTTCTCTAACCATATACCAAAATGTTTTATTTTCAATGTTTTTGGCAATTGTCACTATTAAGAAACGTTGCGAAATTAGCTTGAAATATCACCCCAAATTTCCTCGCATTTTTATATATTTTGTTAAAAATATTTATTTATTTATGAGAAGAAAGTTGGTGTGTGATGATGAAGCAGGTTTCTGTGTGTCTTGCACAATGTTGAAAGTATATTTATTAGTTTACTTGCTCATGCCCTGTAAATGTTGTTAGATTGACTTCCCTCTTGCTCTCTGCCTCAGTTTGGTGCTTGCAACCTTACCTGGGAAATACAGTTAAGGTAAGGTGAAGGTAGTTTTTAACGTGATGTTTGCTGCTCCTATTTCATTCCATTTTGTCATATTGCTTTTAAAAACAAAACACTTCAACGTGTTAAGTCGAATACTGATGAAAGTCTGGACCTTTTACTACGAATACTGTTTGCACATGAAACAGTGCCAATATCAGGATCATGTTGAATAATACTCATGAACCTGAAACCCTACAACACCCTGTTGGTGTTTATCCAGATTCATATTAAAATAAGAACTGTTTTTTTTTTTTTTATTGACCTGAAGACAAGTGACTAAACTACTTGAATACTGAATAATTCTGGGCCTTAATCTTTGATAACCTGGCCAACCAGTGACCACTGATATGTGCAGAATTAAAAATCCAAAACCTCACCCTCCTTGTCTGAATGTTGGCTGTGCTCAGGACAGGTAGTCGGGGTCTTTTCTTTAAGGAGAAGTAATGTATGTGGGGGGAGGGTTGATCATACACACAATTACACGCACAATAATGTGACCTTTTTTTTTTTTTTTTTTCTTCCCCCTCTCCATCATGTTCATGCAACCAGCATTTGAGTCTCCCACCACATCTTCTCTCCTCACGCTGTCTGTTTTTTTTCACCCCAGACCTGCAGTGAAACTGTATATCTGTGTTCTCATGTTTAGTGTACCCGTTTTCCTTCCCAGGAATTATTACTGTTGATGTTTCTGGGTGCAGGAGAATCCTATAGCTGGCCACCTTTTATTAAGAGCCTGTTGGTCATTACAGCCGAGTGAAGTTGTCATAGAAACCTGCTACATCACCTCATGGTGGGATAAGCATTGGAGCTGGTTTGTCTGTGCCTATAAGCAGTTTCTGCCTGATTGGGTTTTGATAATTTGATGTCATTTCTGGGTCTTTTTTTAACACAATGTATGTTTTTCCTCACATAGTTGTGACGGAATCGGTCAACTTAATATTCTCACAAGAACAGAACCTCTACCTTGATAATTTATAGCTTGAATTGCATACAAGACAATTTAAGCAACAGATGGCTCTTAAGAAGGTGGCCGTAAGGTGTAACACAAAGACATCATTCCCTTTCAGTTATTTTGAAGGGGCTGCTACCTGAAGAATATACTTTTGTGTATTAAGTGTTTTATCTTTTTAAATGTTTTTTGTTTTTTTTATACATTGTTTTTATGTTTTTGCAATTAAAATATTTGTAAGAAAGAAAATTTAACTTTTAATCTTAAATCATGCTGGAAAATGCACCATTTTGTTTATTTAAAAAGTAAATACATTTGATCCTACTTATATGTGGTTTTGTGGAATCCTTTGTTTGTTAGGACCTTTTTCATATTGTATTTTTTTACCCTAACATTGCTTAATGTCCATGTTAACACATTACATACATAATATAAATCAAGGAACGAGCTGAGAAACTTTAAATAGATGTAAAAACAAAAAAATAAATGTGTATTTACTGGAGTACAGTGTGCTAAACATACTGGGAGAGAAATTGTGTAAACTTATTGTAGCAACAAAATGTTTTAACCTTTGTTCTCAAAACTATTTAATAAGATATTACAGAATGAATGCAGTCTTTTGTCTTCATTTTTCCACAAGGTGTAAATCAAGGAAAAACAGCAAATGGATTGTTTTAGGTCCCTCCTCTCTGGCATCAGTGTCTGCACTGATGTTGCTCTAAAATTCTCTGACATTCGAGGGATCAACTATGGGTTGACCAAATATTACAGACCCTGATGTTCAAATTCAAAGATTCCTATTAGTGAAAATACTATATTGATTCTGCTTTATATGAAATATTAGTGTTGGATTTACCTTGACATACATAACTACATTTCCCATTAGTATTTCTAAACCACAGCCACTATTTGATTTAGTGTGATTTGGTTATTCTGCGGTTACTTGTCGCGGCTACAATCTCCTTTTAAAACATTTGTAGAGTAGGCTATCAGTCAATGATTCAATGGCATAGGGAGGAAGGGTTGTGCAAAGCTTTGACTGGAGCTGAATATCAATTTGAGTTTGTGTAGAGTGGGAGATTTCTCATTAATACTGAAGTTGAAAAGAAACCTTTCTAGGAACAACAATATAATTATATTATCCCACTAATGTTTTGTCAGAATTAGAATTAGTGACCACAGGTGCACAGTACAATTATGTTTTAATTATTTTTTAATTTAACCTTAGAATTTCAATTAAATCTCACATTATTTTTTCCATAGAAAAACTGTGTTTGTTTGAACATGGGGGGGACACATTAAGCTCGGTCCTTGTTTTTTTTTTTTTTTTTTCTTTCTTTCTTTTCTTCATCAATTTACGGTGGAAGTCAGACACCAATATAATGCAGTATTGTTTTCAAATATATACTGACCTGTAGATCTAATTTTCCCTCTTTATACTATCCCCACTGTATTAACACATATAGGCTTGTTTTGCTCTTTAGGAAATAAAAAGATATTAATAATGATAAAAGTCCTGTTTCTTTAATGTTTTGTTAAGAGCGAGACAAATGTACGTATGGCAAACTGCACCTATATATTATTAAAATGCTGAACGTTATTAAACTCAATTAAGTTGTAAATGGCTCAACAGAGTTTGCGTCTAAACATCAGTTGTAGTTGTTATTCGCAGTTTCAGTGCATCTCGCCTCCATTGAACGATGCAGCCTCCCTCGTGCACTGGCCCGATTGTGAGCGCGTGCTGGTTTCCTCTATTGTTTCCGTGTTTTCATTCATGTCCGCACCGTGCATCTCTAAGTCCGCACGCAGCGCGAACAAAGGGGCGTCGGGCTCGCTCGCTGATTGGCTGTCGGCCGACGCTGCGCCGCGAGCTGCTACAACAGATGCTGCCGCGCTCTCCTCCCAGGATGCACGCGCCCCACTGATTGTCGCCAACGGCGGGAGCGCGAGACCGAGGCGAGGAGTTTACCGTTAACGGGGCATCGGTTCACGTCGAACCGAAGGAGGCGGGTCGGAAGTTGGAAGACGAGAAGCGGAGAGACCGCGTCCCCGGGTTAGAGGAAGCCGAGAGAAGAGCTCCCCAACTCGGCAGCAAGCAGACAGCAGCGGCGCTGTAGCCACAGTAAGTAGCTGATCTCATGATGTCTGTGGACTGATGTGGCGATCGCGGGGTTGTTTTATAAAAAAAATAAGGCTTAAACACGTTTTTGTCAACGGAAAGTGCGAAACATCAACAATTATTTCGACTGGACAATCCTAAAAACAACGCAAATGGACTAGAATGTCGCATTTGAAGCCTATTTGGCGCAAAATGATCACAGGCAGTGATACTAGGTAAGCTCCGATGTACTTAATATGATGGTCCAGCTAAATCATGGCCAAAAAATGGAAAATCCTAATTTAATCACATTTGGTCTCCATGTGGCAGTGTGCATAGCTATGTATTAGTAAAACAGGGTTATATAACGAGATAGTTGAGATTCCCCACCAGTGAGACAGAAGCAGAGGAGACCATCTGCCAAAAAGTGAATTCCTAATCTTTTCTAATCTTCACCCCCTGTGTTTAGCTCTCAGCTAAAAGTTGTGCAGCCAATACAACAGCCTAGGTTTACGTGATAGTTGGTCTGTATTTTGTACAAAAGAAAATGATCACCTCATAAATATATAGATTATTATATAGACTGAATTATCTTTAACTTGTGTGTGTATATAATATATATGTCTACAAATATATAAATTCAACACCTACATATTATCACTATCAACAATGTAATACTAATAATATAAATTATTACCTACACTTAAGCCTAAAATTATTCATACCCCTATCAAATACTAGGGATTTCTTGATTTTTTTCCACTTTAAAATATGTATTTCACCTCAGTTTTGTCCTTGAATAGAACACAAAAGAAAGTCTTTTAACTACAGAGTGTATATATATATAAAAAGATGTCACTCACAAACATGCCCTGCCAGGAGCTTTCTATATCATAGTCATTTAGTAAAAACTGAAGTGCAAAACTAATTTGTAATTGAAAAAATTAAGAAATCCCTTGTATTTGACAGGGGTATGAATAATTTTGGGCTGAAGTGTATGTATTTGTCTCAGTTTAAAATATAATGACCATTTTATGGTTATTTTAGAGAGGTGTTTCTAATATTTATTCAAACCTATTTGATTGACAACTGAAAAACTGCCTCTCAATCTGGACCCTCTGCACTATTAATACACAACTGTTGTATTAGACTGTATTAGTTTTAGGTACACATACCTAACCAGCACCTGAGATTTCTAGAGGAACATCTAACAACTAAGAGGCAATAATAGTTTCAGCATGACCTGGGCAATCTGGAAAACAGATTTAGAATTCAGATCATAGCTGGCCAGGCTTTTAACGGCACTGATACGTCTAAGAAGGAGCAGAAGAAACAAACGAACACTATTTTTGGCTCAGTGTTCCTGGACTAGTTTCTGGAGCTCAGATGTTTTTGGTGTTGCTATGACAATGGTGACAATAGCGAGGCAGCGCAGCGTTAATGTGGAGGCTGACGGCTCGGAGGAGGAGGAGGAGGAGGGTGGGTTTGCAGCCATTCATCAAAAGACAGAGGAGGTTCAGAGGCAAAGGGGCAAGAGGGCAGAAAACAAGTGTGCATGTGTGTCACCGAGAGAGTGGGGGGAAAGTCAGGAAGTTGTGGTCATGAGTTTTAATAGCACGGAGTGTGGCTTCAACTCTTTCACAAGGAGACCGAGCAGAGAGCTGAACAGGAAGACCATGAGGACAGCGGAGAGGAAAGAATTTCCTAATCACAAAAAATTATTGGACGGCTACTCGCAAGTGGAGTTACTGTGGTATGAAACCAGCTGAAGATACACAGAAAGAGGGGGGAGATGCAGACTGAGGACTGGCTGACCTTGTAATGAGCCACAGGGGAATTCAGGGAGTCGATGAGATCTGCATTTGGGCTGTTTGTCAGATACAGAAAATAGCTCCCTGATCTGAAAACAAGGCTGGGTCAGCTGTGGGTCAGTACGGCTGCATTTATATGCTGCTGGCTTCAAAACAGAGAGAGGGCTGTCTGCTGTTCAAATGTCACACAGATACAGAAAGACAAGGTCCCCAAGCACAGCGGCTTCACTTCCTAAACTGAAGATAACATAGATAAGATAGCATGAAATGCTCTGCCACAACAGTGTTGGTGGTTTAAATGTTGGTGCTTTTAAGCAATATTAAATTCACACCAGGTTTATCAGATGTTGTCTGTCGTAAAAGTAGTGAGGAAATTTAATTGAACTGTAAAATCTTTTATTTATCCCTTGTGGAAAATTCTTTTACCACAGCCCCCAGAACAGACAAATCTAATAATGGCTCTAGAGACGACCTTTCAGGTTTTTTCATGGCTACTTGTAGTTTTACTTAGGGCTGCTTGTTTAACATTTTAACCTAGAATATTTTGTTGAATGGAGAAAGGGTGTTCATATTTGTCAAAGTGAGTTATCGAAAAAAAGGTGTTGATCTGAACTTCTGGAATTTTTCATTTTTCAATCGATGTTGCAGGCCTGCTCAAATTTTGCAGCCTTTCCAGACTCTTAAAGAAACCATTTTGGTTTTATCACTGCATGACAAAACTCAACATTGAATTTATCATTTGGAGTTGAAACAACTAAACAATAAATAGTCAGAAAATTAATCAGCAACTATTTTCAGCATGTCCTTCTTTAAACAAAAATGACAAATTTTCATTTTCTCCAGCTTCTTGATTGTGACAATTTAATGTCATTGTGTTGATGATGCCATCTTGAGCTTTACAAAATTGTGGCATTATTCAATGCTTCCTTACATTTATATATAGATAATTACCACCAATACTCATAATTCTAAGTTGCAGCCCAATTCTCTGTGACAATATCTTACTGAAATATCACCCAACTGTATTCTGTAGGTTGAGAAACCTCATGAGCAATAAAGTTCATTATAAATCAACTTTAAAGGTCCTTTTAATAATGACAAAAATGCATCCTCATGAATTGTCCTCCAGCATCAAACACCAAAGGCTAAAGGCTAAATGTCTAATTTGATGTGCATCTTAGAAGCCTGAGCTCACATCAGATGTAAAGTTAGTAATGATGTAAGGTTCACACCGGTCTTGTATTTTTCCAAACTATTACGCTATTGTCCACACGCCCATCTCAGACCTCTAGCATCCACTGCCTTTGACCACGACTGCTTTATTAAAGACTAATGTTTTACATTGTGAAGGTCAACAATGAGCTTTTGAGCGTTTAACAGGGCCTAATACGTGTGCTGAAATATTGATAGACCTTAGCATGCCGCAGGGCTGATTAGTGTTTAATATTTAATTGACCCACAATAACTGAACACATTTGTCTGTGGGATTGACGGTCTCAGGTTGTGCGTGTACCTGCTCTGCTGTGTGTGTAAGGCCGATCTATTACTCAGCCTGTCAGCTTTTCAATGTCTGTGTTTACACTATGAATTGTTGAGGCTTGTGTCTGAGCTAAGTGTTTAGAGAACGATGACAGTGTACGGCATCAGTTTGAGTCTGTTTAGCTGTGGATAATAACTCATCGGTGCTGCTTAAATTGAGGAAGTTTCGTGCTGTGTAAGGCTGAGCGTCAGTTTCCTGTGTGACTGAGTGAAGAAGGAAGTGATTTTACGGAAGGGGAGCACTTCCTTTAAACGCCCCTCTCTTCCTTGTCTGTTTGCTGTCCTACTCACAAGAAAAGACCCTGTATTCCGTCTTAAAAAGACACCTGGATGCTGATACCTGTGGATGATCTGTAGAGAGCCCGTCCCTAACCTTTCGACCCCTGTGTACATCTGCAGCTTCTTCTTTCTGGTGACCGAACACGAGCACAAGAATTAACTACGGTAAGACATGTACGCTGTACTCATGGTGGATGCTTGTCTAGATTAATGGTTCTAAATGAAGTTTAAATAGTGTTTTGAAAGTGACTCATAGCGGCACTATTTCTTTTTCTATTAACAATATAATTGTCTTGACAAGATTAAAATGAGTGGAAAACCTGGACCTGCATGAAAAATACAAATAGTCTACAGCTATGGTAGCAGCTATATTATTATATTTTCCGATAAATGCTAATGTCAATGTACCTGATTGGTCAGATTTACAATCTTAATTGAGCCTGTTGACATGCTAACATTAGCTAAATAACACTAAATTAGGTGTTGTTTTTCTGGTGATAAACCAAATTGTTTTTATATTCTACCTGAATTTCTCAACCCACTGGCTTTTTGGGAACTTTTATTCATTTGTTTTGAGATCTCTATCTCAATGAGGTTAACCGATTAAATCAATGTTATATGAATAATTAATTCTAAATATGTTAATTATTTCCTGGAGAAGCTAAATGTGCAAATGCTTTGGTATGGTAGAGTTTTTAGTCTGCAAGTGGGGGATACGGAAAAAGAAGATGAATTTCAGTCTTTAAGATAATTCCTCTTTTGTTGTGGCATGGCTTTTATTCTTTATGTAAGTGCTTATGAAGTGTACTACTCATAACATGCTCTGAGACAAATGTTTGAGTAGCTGAAATAATGTGGCTCATGTGTGCTGCACCTGTTCTTCTCTTTCCGGACGCTTCCGTTCTGCCCCCTCTGTAGACTCACAAAGAGAAACACACACACAGCTATGAGGGGAAGAAAACTCTCTTTTCAGGGTGATGGCAGAGCGCCATTTAACAACAGCTGCATGTGTGTGTGCGTGCATGTGTGTTTATCTGTAAACGAGAGGGAAACACGTGGGGGGAGGATTAAAGGGTGACAGGAAAAGAAAATATATAGACACCAGGAGGAAGAGCATGTGGAGAGCAGCTGTCTTACCCACCGCACGCTAAGTGTTTTGATTGTGCAGACTTTAACTGTTAAGCGCCACTTGATCTGAAGGGAAATATTTGAAATGCACATCATGATCTTCGTCTTCCTGCAGAAACTTTCCTCTTCTTCCCCAGGCTGCCTTCTCCTTGTCTGTGCTGGTCATGAGGAGTCATGAGAATGAATCGGATGGATGGAATAATTAACTCTCTGTGTTGTTTCTCTATCTCTCAGCCCCTCTCATGCTTACTGAGAATGGATTTTACACAAGACAGGGTTCAGATTGGAGAGAACAAGTTCATCAGCAAGTAAGGATTTACTTGTATTCTAGGCTAGGATTCTTGCTTACATGGATGGTTATAAAACATTACAAAACATCCATGTAACCTTCAGAACTATGGTGTTGACTGCTTTAATGCCATGCTGTCATTACATGACCGTTACCTCAGGGCTGATTGATGTAAGATAACAGTGTGTGTATATATATATACATTAAGATTACGTCTTCAATAATTCAACATCTCATCTGTCTCCAGGCCAACCATCCTCTCACACCTTAAGACGTATAACCTTTACTATGAAGGACAGAACTTGCAGCTCAGGAACAGAGAGGTGGGTGCTGCTTGCAGTCATTTGTAATTTGGTATACGGACCCATTAACACTGGTGACGAGAGGGCCAATAACTGCCCATTATGTGTATTTCTGTGTGTGTGTATTGATCATAGCTCCTTTCTCCTAACAGGAAGAGGGGGAGCTGATCGTTGAAGGCCTGCTAAATATCTTCTGGGGCCTGCGTCGACCAATCAGACTTCAGATGCAGGATGACCATGAGCGAATTCGTCCGCCGCCATCCTCTACATCTTGGCACTCGGGTTGCAATCTGGACAGTCAAGGGTAAGAGGTCGAGAGAGATCAAGTTTCATCTTGTTTGTCTGATGAGAAATGACAGAGAATTTCCACTGACTGCTATATCCTTTGAACACTAAATGACCATCCAGAGGCAGTTCATAGAAGTGAACATTTCAGACTAATCTGCAGTTTTGGATTTTGCTTCAAGCTACTATGATCAATTTGTGTCGATAGGTCTGATGCTCCATTTTCAGCTGTGTAATCTCATTCATCAGATAAAGCTGTTTTTATTCCATGAAGTAAAAGCTTCAGGGGCATGCAGCTTACATATGAGTGTTTCAGGATTTAAATAACTTCCAGGAAATAGACAAAATGACAGTATCTCATGAAAAAGCACTCGAAATAACTAATTGCTTTTTTTATTAGGTTGATGGCCAGTTAGTAGCAATTAACAGGTCTGGTTATCAGGTTATGATAATGCAATTTTTTTCAAAGAAACATACAGACAACCTTTCAACCCAAAGAGAGGTCCAAAGAGGCCAAATAATCCGTACTAATATTGCTCGTACATCACAGCAAAATGACTTAAAATATAAAATTTATAATCTCATACACAGAAAAGCTGCTTAGACAAAACGGGAACAGCTGTCACAAGTTGAAACTAACCGACAGGGATGTGACGCACATGTGTCAGGCAGCGTTTACAAGGATAAAGTCACTCCAAAATGCTTATACTGTCCACAATATTAATTACCTACAATAAAATTAAAACATTTGAATTGACAATAGTGCTGCAAAATTAAGTAATAATTACAGTATATGCACTAATATTTTCTGCTGCCAGTCTTTATAGTTTTATTCTTTGTTTTCTCTTGCAACCTTTGCTCCTTCTAACCATAACTCCTGTTCTCACTTGTGTTTTTTTAAGTTCCCCAAACGGCACAGATGGTCAACAGTCGACTCAACAGCAGAGTCCTCCCGCAGTGGAAGTGACGCCACCTGACAGCCAACCAGTGGACAACGGCATGATGGAAGAACAGACAGAAGGCGAGTGGCTTCATTTAATAACAAATATATAGAAATATAATACACATTTAGTCATTGAAATCATTTTATATTTTTTTTATTTGAGTTATTTGAGTTGTCATGAGTTGCCAAAATAAAATAAATAAATAAATAAATAAATAAATAAATGTTGAGCAATAAGATCAAATTACCTTAAATCTAAATAAATATTTTGGACCAAATCTGTAATTAACTCTCAAACTAACTCTCAGCTACAGTAAATGTTCCATTTCTACAAATATGCAGCTTCTTGTAAGCAAAGAATCAAATCTTTATTTTGGTTTGTTCAGTATTTGTTTAAATTCCCTTCGTGCTTCAGGATTTCAAGGTTTATATAGCAAAAGGTTATTATCTGTATGTTTATTGATATTTAATGATAAAGCAACACATTTCTCACTCATATCATCCTGTCTCAACCTGAACATTAGAAATAAAAATTTTCTTTTTTTAAAAGATATTAGTACTCTCATATTATGAGTGTGATTTAAAAAAAAAAAATCACGAACACAGTAAAGTCCTTAATTTAAAGGTAGGGCAATCTTTTGAAAGTACTATATATGTTAAAGACACTGAATGTAGTGGTTTTTGTTTGGACAGAGGACAGTGAGAGCTCAGCTCAGCTTCTCAGGACGAAGAGTGATGCTGGGGTTTTAAGACGGGGCCAGCGACGTTCACCGAGCGACCAGAGGAAGATACGACGACATCGCTTCTCCATTAACGGACATTTCTACAACCATAAGGTGACAAACTCTAAGAAACTCTGCATATCTGTCAATGGCTCCCTGTCAATATTGGAAATGGTTTACATTTTTATAGAAGATAGGTTGCTGTTTTTTTTATCTATTTATATTTCAAGTAAAATAAGTTTAAAAATAACATGTACACAAATTATTATATCGTCACCCTAATAAAATTATAAAGTGACTCAGGCCAATTATTGAATTGATTAAATTAAACAAGTGTCAAGTAAATCAAATTGGTCAGACAAGTCCCTTCATTAAACCAATATTGGTTTTAATAAAGTGATGACACTTAAGGCAACATGTTTCACAGACTTAAGCTCCTCTTTTTTTTTTTTTTTTTTCTTTACATTTGGCTATATATTTTCTGAATTTATTGATATGCACAGCACTTTATATTGAAGTGTAACTTATGAAATTTAATAAGCCTTATCACCTACCAGTAGAAAGTAGAATGGGCTTCTTCTTGCTTCTCAAAGCAGCAACTATTATAAAAGCTTGTTAAATTGGCATTTTATCCTGACTGAGGTCTTTTTAGTAGACTAGCCTCATCAAGAGACGCTTTAGGCTATTATTTTAATGGAGTGGTGATACTGGAAACTAAATTAATGTTTTATTGTTTGTATCTTTCAGACAGCTGTTTTCACTCCCGCTTATGGCTCAGTCACTAATGTCCGGATCAACAGCTGCATGACAACACCTCAGGTCCTGCGAGTTCTTCTAAACAAATTTAAAATTGAAAACAGCCCAGATGACTTCGCACTCTATCTTGTCCATACAAGCGGAGGTGAGGGTGCAATAACAGCATCATCATGTGTTAATGTGCTATTTCGGCTTTGCTAAGTAATGCATTTTGCATTGCCATTTGTTGCTATACCAATGTTTCAGAGCGTGTGAAGCTGAAGCGGAGTGACTATCCCCTGGTGCTGAGAATAATGCAGGGTCCCTGTGAGCAGGTCTGCAAAGTTTTCCTCATGGAAGCGGACCTTGGAGAGGAAGTCACATATGATGTAAATCACTACATTCAGCCGCACTGTGTCACGCGTTACCCTCTCTCTTTTTGCTTTGTCATAATAGTTCTCTTCTGTTCCACCAGGTGGCTCAGTATATCAAGTTTGAGATGCCCGTTCTGCAGAGTTTTATCACCAAGCTGAAGGAAGAGGAGGACAGAGAGGTGCAGAAACTCAAGAGGAGGTACGAGAGGTTTCATCACTCTCACTCGAAGTAACCAATTTGTTTTGGCTTTGATGATCACAAATTCACAGATCACTTCTATCAGCTGACATACATGTAAACTGATACATACAGAAGACTGCATGCTATTTCAGTTATTCAGGACTGTGACTAACTGTTATTTTCATTACCAATTAACTGGCAATTAATTCCTTGATTATTCAATTTTTCAGTCTATAAAATGTTGAAATAATGATGAAAAATCGAAATGTTGAAAAAATGTTTTTGCAACAGCACAAGCTCCAATCTGATATGTAAATGTTTAATCTCATTTTTTGTTATCAACACTCACTAACCCAAATTTATTCAGTTTACTATCATTCAGTAAAAAAATATGCAGAATGATAAATTATCAATGTATTTGGTGTTTTGTTGTTGTTTTTTTCTTAGTTGCTAGATTTCCTTGTCAATTGATTAATCGTTGCAGCGCTACATTTATTCTCAAACGTGTCGTGGCCCTCACAGACCTCTGGTCTTTCTCCACGTGTGTGCTTGTACCTACAGGTACAACTTCCTGCGGTGTGTGATTGAGAAGCAGCTCGGCTGTCTTCCTGAAGGGGCGGCGTGTATGTAATTGGCTCCAGGAGAGATTTCCCTCCGCCACGTTAAACTGTCAAAACCATTCCCAGAGTTCCACAGCCTCCATCCAGCTTTGACAGTGACAAAGAATCCACTGACAAGGGACCCAAGACATGTGTCTGGATGTTGTCCAAACTGTCCAGGCTCTCAACAACATTGAGAAACACTTTAACATGTCACATCTTAACCTGATGACTAAAAGTTATTAATTCAGTTTTTTTTCTGAGCTTTTTTTCTGTTTCACTGCCTCCAGTACACAGAACAGCATAACTCTTCTGTAAAGTAATCCAGACCTTTACACAGTGCTCCACAGCATGAGCCTAAAATGTGACGCCCTGTCTTCTGTTGACCCTCCAGATTGCAAGCAAATACTTCAAATCAATTAAAGCACAAACATGATGTGATATGGTCTTAGTAAAGTGCCTGTTTAAAGGTTTCTCCAAGCACAAGGGCACAAACAATGATCACATTTTTGAAAGTTTTTACCATGTAGAAAATTCTAGAGCTTGAGCACAAAGGCCTTAGTTAAATATTGTAATTGAAGGAATTAAATTGATCCCCTCTGTGTTTTTGCAACTGAGAAGCTCAAGATTATTGAAGATGATTGTGATCTTAGTGTTGACAAATGTTTTGTGTAGGCAAACTGAATGTTAGACGTTTTATGAATTATTTATGAATGAAGTTAAAGGGATAGTTCGACATTTTTGTTCAATCAATCTGTGAAAAAATAAATATGAAAACGTCAAGTTGTGGTTTCCTGGGTTTATGTGCAGGGCTGGTTCTTGGTTTAGTGAGGTGGCTTCCTTGAGTCCTGTCGTCTCTTGGATGTTGCCGGCAGATGTTGTAACAGATGGGTTTTGCTAACCGGTTCCCTTCGGTTACAAAATTACAAAATATCGAACTATTCCTTTAGATGAAAATAAATCCATCCTGAAACATTTGAAACACTTTTTGAGCCATTTTGCTTTTCTGGTGTATCCTCCCTTCTGTCCTGTGCAGTGTTTGCCTTATGTATGATGACAAGATTTCATGATTTTATAAAGCACAGTAAAATACTTTTTGATTGATACATCATCTTTCATATAGGGATTCCTGGTATGTGTTGGAGATTCCACTTATTATACAAAAATGTAAGAATATTCATGTTTATTGTTTTGTTCTTTTCTTATAAATGCAACAAAGAATGATGCAAAAAGTACAACACGTGGGAAACCCCACAAGACTGTGAATAACGCTGGTGGTAAATCTTTGATGGAAGAATGTTTAAATGTGTGAATGAGCATTTCAAGCAGCACAGTTTGCCTCAACGTGTACAGTGAATTGCTTTTGTCTGTGTGCACACTTCAACATTTCAATAGATGCGCAGCAGCATACACACGGAACTGAGTCGACCTGAGTGTGTGTGTGTGTGTGTGTGTGATTCTGAGAGTGTGCATGTTCTATTTTCAGTGACCCTTGAGACTTGCCTGCTTTTGTATGGTTTGTTATACAAAATAATGAACAATTTTAGTTGTTGAGATGTTAAGAACTCATACTACTACTTGGAAAATGTAGTTTGTTTTCGTACAATGATTGTTATTTAATAAAATTGTTAATCTTGCAAAAAGATGTAGGCTCAGTTTATATCTGGAATCTTCTATCAGGTCACCCAGGTAAAAAAAAAAAGGTCTGACATGTAATGTCAGACTTTTAATCTTGTTGTATAAAATGTACAGTGGGCGGTTTAAATAATTCTGACACACATAAATGTATGTTAGATGACACACACACACACACACAGGTATTTATATCGGATGTCGCTGGTACAGCAGCTTACTTTACACTCAGCCAATGAGAAGGTGTGAGGCAGTTATCAGCTCCAGGTGACTGACAGTGTCTGAGGTATAACAGGCTGTTCCAGAAACATACTTCACCTTACAGACAGAAGATTTGGTGCTGCTGATACATTTCCTTCTACTGCCACCTGCAAATATAAAGCGTGAGAATCATCATCTGTACAGTGCCACAGATTCTCAATAATACACTCAACAGGTGAGTTCATTTATTCTCACTTATTCTTAGAATGTCAATTTTTCCTTGTTTTTCCTTGTACAATGTGAGGGTTTAAGGACATGGGATGTTGTGTTGCTTTTGGACAAACTGTAAGGTTTATTGAGGTGAATCTGCAATTTGTGATTTTGTGTCATTTAAATTGAATTGACTTGACTTGTGTACATGTGTACAGCTGAAACAATCAGAGGAATGACAGAAAATCTATATTGATAATTATTTCAGCCAAAAAATGCTTTGTTTCTAGGTTTGATGTAGTACATGTTGTACTCTAGAAATCGTGTTTTGTTTTATTAATCTGATGTATATATGAATGTTTTTGTGTTGTGTACAAAGATAGAAAAGTTGTTCTTGTTAGTCTTATTTCTCCTTTTCTGGGTGTAATGTTATTTAATATGTCCACTGCTGGAGCTATCTCTAGAAATCATAATTAATATACTGGGAAGCATATCAAAGTCCTCCAAATTGCATCAAAATGTGTAATTAAATGCTTTATCCTCTTTGTCTGGCCTGCTGTAACTGAGTCATTGGATTATTCTCCAACTAAAGTAACCCGGTGTAATTATAGCTCAATCTTTTAAGAGGACAGATTAGAGTACGTACGTTGTTGACAACACAGGAAGTTATGTCATGCCAGTCACTGGGAGTTAATCAGCTGTTTTCATTACTAAACTATTATAATTATCATATTATTACTATTATATAATAATAAATAAATAAATAAGTAAATAAATAAATAGGGTGATCCTAATAGCAATATCAGAAGTGCTTTGTTTAATAGCAATTTTAATTTAAAACTTAATCTCTCACGATTGTTTATTGTTTTTGCTAAACAGCACATTTCATGTTTTTTTTTTTTTTGTTTTTTTTTTTTAATTTAAATAACCTTTCAGTCACATTATTTGCTCTTCGCTTCTGGTTTAAACATTAAAAACACACAAACAGCAGCGCCGTGACCTACACACCTAGAACCAGACGGCATCTACCAGATCCCAATTAAAGGTTTTACAGATTATGAAAGCTATCTGATCCCATGTCAGCTGTGAGTCATGCTGTGTTCCAGCAGTGACTGTGCTTGTGTAAAATGTGTTTCTCAAAGCTCGATTAGGAGCCATGATCTGTACTGTTCTTATTTTAGACACCAGAGTAAAAATACCTGGTAGCAAGACTAAAGCTACAGTGAGAACATCCCCTCTGTTATATGCCTAAGGACCACGAGTGTGGTAGTGGGGGCAGCCCATGAAAACCATGACTTTTTTATGAAATGGGTCTTTCAGTTAATTGATGTCATAATTTCATATGATATCAAATATATTCATAACAAGAGAGGATCATTTTTTGTGCTGGACATTCTAGGGGCTCCTTTTGGAGGTGCAAAAGATTGAATACAAGGCCAAATGCTTCAATTCAGGAAGTGAATGAAAGAACTGATCATCAATATAATGTGATTAAAACCCTATTTATGCTTTTTAAATATATATAAATATATAATATATGCTTTTTTCTCACAGCATGACATCAGGAATGTACAGTTTTCAGAATTTGGTGCTAGGCCCCTTTTGAGGACTGTGTAATTATAGTTTCTAGTCAAGATTCACAACCTCAGTCAGCAAAACTAATACACTAATAATATCATAGGCTATATGTAATACTTCAAGATACTACTACGAATAATGGATCATTTTAATTGTGATAACTTACTGTGGATTTATTCTGACTTTTTTTTTGCTTTCACATAATTAAGATTATTGTTTCACTTTTACCTAAGTAACAGGACTGAAAACACCTTCCTCTGTTGTTGAGAACCAAGCAGTCCTGAATCCTCTCATAATTTCAGAGGATGAAATAGTTCAATCAAGCAATAAATTCCAAACTAATATGTTTCCATCAGGGACCTCTTCATGATGTCTCCTTTGTCTTGTTTCAGGACAGAGAATAATGTCTGGCCTGCAGAAGCCTGCCCTCACGGCGGCCCTCTGCCTGCTGCTCCTAGCCACAGTGTTACCTGCCTCTGAGGCCCGGCGTGGTCGTGGAGGTGGAGGTGGTTTCTTCAACCGAGGGGGAGGCAACAGGGGCTGGGGAGGTGGAGGCGGAGGCGGTGGCCAGGTCTACAGAGCAGTACCTGTCCAGAGCGGTGGTCCCAGTGCAGGAAAAATAGCTGGAGCAGCTGCTGTCGGCGCCATAGGAGGATCGATGATTGGGTCTGCCCTGAGTCGCCCTGGGTACAGTGGAGGATATGGGGGATATGGGGGTGGATATGGAGGATACGGAGGCGGATATGGAGGATATGGTGGTGGATATGGAGGATACCCGCCGCACGGCGGTGGCTACGGTGGCGGGTACCGCCCCAGGCCTGCCAATGAGCCAGAGGGCTCTGGAGATATGGAGTACTACTACGCAGCATCCAGCGGGCCCATCTACAACAGTATCATCGTGGTGATTGGCTCGCTGGTGTCCCTGCTGATGGGCCACTGGGTGGCAGTCCTGTAGAGCTGGAGACACAACTGGCATCTCAGAAACAGACACAACTATCCCCTGATGAATAACTACCTGACAGCAATGTCAAATATCACCTAAAAAATGACGCTTGGATGATGACTATTTGGTTCCTCAATACTTGTGACCCTTTAAGATGATAGAAAGAGGCATTTGAGTCATCAGTTCATTTGACTTGATGAATACCTGGCTGTGATGTGTCCCACATTTACATTTCTTCTGTTGAAGTCTTTTTTATACTTGTAATCACTGTGGTAGTGCCAGTATTGATGATGGCGATGAATCTTAATCTAGATGTTTTCTGGTGAAAAAAAAGCCACAAATAAGTTAAATTTGTAATCAGACCAACTTTAAGAACCAATGTCAAGACTAAAGGTGTCAATACAATAAGCTCATTTATATGTTGTATTTAAATTAATTGTTTTAAGCTATTTTGTAGACTGTTGTAAATGTGAACTGTTCTTCCCTGTTTATTACTGTTGTATAAATAAATACAAAATTAGAACAAACACTTGTGTTAAATTTATTTTCTACATTATTCTTAGACGATTCCAGTTACTTATATGAACTAAATACTGCATGATCCACTCAATAGATATGCACAAATATTCATTTGCTTTTTCAGGTGATTAAAGTAGCAAAACATTTTCACCATCATGGCCATTAATAGCTTCTTTAGAGCTTTCAATCAATTCACATAAACTCCCATTGCAGATATGTGAAGTTGGACAATAATTGTAATGGAAGCTTAGTTTTCTGAATTTTTAAGGACTTAAAAGTTAAGATCTTCATTTCAGATAGATATATAAAGGATTCAATTCGATTTTTCAAGACAACTGTAATAATGGGAGATAACTGTTATGTCAAAGCAAGAATGTGACAGGTTCAAATCCTTGAGCTGGGCCCTTTCTGTGTGAATATTTTTGAGCGACATACTATAGTATGACATCTATTAGGAGACATACTATAGTATGACCTTTCTGTAGTATGACCTTTTTTGAGCGACATAGTGTAGTATGACCTTTTTTGAGCAAGAGAGTATAGTATGACCTTTTTTGAGCGACATAGTATAGTATTACCTTTTGTTAACGACATACTATAAGTATGACACTTTTCTGAGCGACTTACTATAGTATGACCTTTTTTGACCAACATACAATAGTATGACCTTTTTTGAGCGGCATACTATATTATGACCTTTTATGAGCGACATAGTCAAGTTTGACCTTTTTTGAGCGACATAGTCAAGTTTGAACTTTTTTGAGCGACATAGTATAGTATGACCTTTTTTGACCAACATACTATAGTATGACCTTTTTTGAGCGGCATACTATATTATGACCTTTTATGAGCGACATAGTCAAGTTTGACCTTTTTTGAGCGACATAGTATAGTATGACCTTTTTTGAGCGGCATAGTATAGTATGACCTTTTTTGAGCGACATACTATAGTATGACCTTTTTTGACCAACATACTATAGAATGACCTTTTTTGAGCGGCATAGTATAGTATGACCTTTTTTGAGCGGCATAGTATAGTATGACCTTTTTTGAACGACATAGTATAGTATGACCTTTTTTGACCAACATACTATAGAATGACCTTTTTTGAGCGGCATAGTATAGTATGACCTTTTTTGAGCGGCATAGTATAGTATGAACTTTTTTGACCAACATGCTATAGAATGACCTTTTTTGACCAACATAGTATAATATGACCTTTTTGAGCGGCATAGTATAGTATGACCTTTTTTGAGCGACAAAGTATAGTATGACCTTTTTTGACCAACATACTATAATATGACCTTTTTTGAGCGACAAAGTATAGTATGACCTTTTTTGACCAACATACTATAATATGACCTTTTTTGAGCGACGTACTATAGTATGACCTTTTTTGACCAACATACAATAGTATGACCTTTTGTGAGCGACGTACTATAGTATGACCTTTTTTGAGTGAGCTAGTATAGTATGACCTTTTGTGACCAACATACTATAGTATGACCTTTTTTGAGCAACATAGTATAGTATGACCTTTTTTGAGCAACATACTATAGTATGACCATTTTTGAGCGGCATAGTATAGTATGACCTTTATGAGCGGCATAGTATAGTATGACCTTTTTTGACCAACATACTATAATATGACCTTTTTTGAGCGACGTACTATAGTATGACCTTTTTTGACCAACATACAATAGTATGACCTTTTGTGAGCGACATACTATAGTATGACCTTTTTTGAGTGAGCTAGTATAGTATGACCTTTTGTGACCAACATACTATAGTATGACCTTTTTTGAGCAACATAGTATAGTATGACCTTTTTTGAGCAACATACTATAGTATGACCATTTTTGAGCGGCATAGTATAGTATGACCTTTATGAGCGGCATAGTATAGTATGACCTATTTTAAGTGGCATAGTATAGTATGACCTATTTTGAGCGACATACTATATTATGAGCTTTTTGGAGCGACATACTATAGTATGACCTTTTTTGACCAACATACTATAATATGACCTTTTTTGAGCGGCATAGTATAGTATGACCTTATTTAAGCGACATACTATAGTATGACCTTTTTTGACCAACATACTATAGTATGACCTTTTTTGAGCGGCATATTAAAGTATGACCTGTTTTGAGCGACATACTATAGTATGACCTTTTTTGAGCGACATAGTCAAGTTTGACCTTTTTTGAGCGACATAGTATAGTATGACCTTTTTTGAGCGACATAGTCAAGTTTGACCTTTTTTGAGCGACATACTATAGTATGACCTTTTTTGAGCGACATAGTATAGTATGGCCTTTTTTGAGCGACAAAGTCAAGTATGACCTTTTTTTGAGCCACATAGTATAGTATGACTTTTTTTGAGCGACATAGTATATTATGACTATGAGAAGGTGATGACCCCTCCCCTTCTCACCTGTTTATAAGGGGGGAACTGACTAGCAGAGCGACATACTATAGTATGACATTTTCTGAGCGACATAGTATAGTATGACCTTTTTTGAGCGACATAGTATAGTATGACCTTTTTTGAGCGACATAGTATAGTATGATCGTTTTTGAGCGTCATAGTATAGTATGACCTTTTTTGACCGACATACTATAGTTTGACTTTGTCACAAGTCCTCTTCATAGCGAAGAGAATTCTCCGGGTGCTTTTATCATCTTTATTTTGTATATTGGACTTCAGCAACATAGGATAGTGTAACCTTTTTTGAGCGACATAGTAAAGTATGACCTTTTTTGAACGACATAGTATAGTATGACCTTTTTTGACCAACATACTATAGAATGACCTTTTTTGAGCGGCATAGTATAGTATGACCTTTTTTGAACGACATAGTATAGTATGACCTTTTTTGACCAACATACTATAGAATGACCTTTTTTGAGCGGCATAGTATAGTATGACCTTTTTTGAGCGGCATAGTATAGTATGAACTTTTTTGACCAACATGCTATAGAATGACCTTTTTTGAGCGACATACTATAGTATGACCTTTTTTGAGCGACATAGTCAAGTATTACCTTTTTTTGAGCCACGTAGTCAAGTTTGATCTTTTTTGAGCGACATACTATAGTATGACCTTTTTTGAGCGACATAGTATAGTATGACCTTTTTTGAGCGACAAAGTCAAGTATGACCTTTTTTTGAGCCACATAGTCAAGTTTGACCTTTTTTGAGCGACATAGTATAGTATGACCTTTTTTGAGCGACATAGTCAAGTTTGACCTTTTTTGAGCGACATACTATAGTATGACCTTTTTTGAGCGACATAGTATAGTATGGCCTTTTTTGAGCGACAAAGTCAAGTATGACCTTTTTTTGAGCCACATAGTATAGTATGACTTTTTTTGAGCGACATAGTATATTATGACTATGAGAAGGTGATGACCCTTCCCCTTCTCACCTGTTTATAAGGGGGGAACTGACTAGCAGAGCGACATACTATAGTATGACATTTTCTGAGCGACATAGTATAGTATGACCTTTTTTGAGCGACATAGTATAGTATGACCTTTTTTGAGCGACATAGTATAGTATGATCGTTTTTGAGCGTCATAGTATAGTATGACCTTTTTTGACCGACATACTATAGTTTGACTTTGTCACAAGTCCTCTTCATAGCGAAGAGAATTCTCCGGGTGCTTTTATCATCTTTATTTTGTATATTGGACTTCAGCAACATAGGATAGTGTAACCTTTTTTGAGCGACATAGTAAAGTATGACCTTTTTTGAACGACATAGTATAGTATGACCTTTTTTGACCAACATACTATAGAATGACCTTTTTTGAGCGGCATAGTATAGTATGACCTTTTTTGAACGACATAGTATAGTATGACCTTTTTTGACCAACATACTATAGAATGACCTTTTTTGAGCGGCATAGTATAGTATGACCTTTTTTGAGCGGCATAGTATAGTATGAACTTTTTTGACCAACATGCTATAGAATGACCTTTTTTGAGCGACATACTATAGTATGACCTTTTTTGAGCGACATAGTCAAGTATTACCTTTTTTTGAGCCACGTAGTCAAGTTTGATCTTTTTTGAGCGACATACTATAGTATGACCTTTTTTGAGCGACATAGTATAGTATGACCTTTTTTGAGCGACAAAGTCAAGTATGACCTTTTTTTGAGCCACATAGTCAAGTTTGACCTTTTTTGAGCGACATAGTATAGTATGACCTTTTTTGAGCGACATAGTCAAGTTTGACCTTTTTTGAGCGACATACTATAGTATGACCTTTTTTGAGCGACATAGTATAGTATGGCCTTTTTTGAGCGACAAAGTCAAGTATGACCTTTTTTTGAGCCACATAGTATAGTATGACTTTTTTTGAGCGACATAGTATATTATGACTATGAGAAGGTGATGACCCCTCCCCTTCTCACCTGTTTATAAGGGGGGAACTGACTAGCAGAGCGACATACTATAGTATGACATTTTCTGAGCGACATAGTATAGTATGACCTTTTTTGAGCGACATAGTATAGTATGACCTTTTTTGAGCGACATAGTATAGTATGATCGTTTTTGAGCGTCATAGTATAGTATGACCTTTTTTGACCGACATACTATAGTTTGACTTTGTCACAAGTCCTCTTCATAGCGAAGAGAATTCTCCGGGTGCTTTTATCATCTTTATTTTGTATATTGGACTTCAGCAACATAGGATAGTGTAACCTTTTTTGAGCGACATAGTAAAGTATGACCTTTTTTGAACGACATAGTATAGTATGACCTTTTTTGACCAACATACTATAGAATGACCTTTTTTGAGCGGCATAGTATAGTATGACCTTTTTTGAACGACATAGTATAGTATGACCTTTTTTGACCAACATACTATAGAATGACCTTTTTTGAGCGGCATAGTATAGTATGACCTTTTTTGAGCGGCATAGTATAGTATGAACTTTTTTGACCAACATGCTATAGAATGACCTTTTTTGAGCGACATACTATAGTATGACCTTTTTTGAGCGACATAGTCAAGTATTACCTTTTTTTGAGCCACGTAGTCAAGTTTGATCTTTTTTGAGCGACATACTATAGTATGACCTTTTTTGAGCGACATAGTATAGTATGACCTTTTTTGAGCGACAAAGTCAAGTATGACCTTTTTTTGAGCCACATAGTCAAGTTTGACCTTTTTTGAGCGACATAGTATAGTATGACCTTTTTTGAGCGACATAGTCAAGTTTTACCTTTTTTGAGCGACATACTATAGTATGACCTTTTTTGAGCGACATAGTATAGTATGGCCTTTTTTGAGCGACAAAGTCAAGTATGACCTTTTTTTGAGCCACATAGTATAGTATGACTTTTTTTGAGCGACATAGTATATTATGACTATGAAAAGGTGATGACCCCTCCCCTTCTCACCTGTTTATAAGGGGGGAACTGACTAGCAGAGCGACATACTATAGTATGACATTTTCTGAGCGACATAGTATAGTATGACCTTTTTTGAGCGACATAGTATAGTATGACCTTTTTTGAGCGACATAGTAAAGTATGATCGTTTTTGAGCGTCATAGTATAGTATGACCTTTTTTGACCGACATACTATAGTTTGACTTTGTCACAAGTCCTCTTCATAGCGAAGAGAATTCTCCGGGTGCTTTTATCATCTTTATTTTGTATATTGGACTTCAGCAACATAGGATAGTGTAACCTTTTTTGAGCGACATAGTAAAGTATGACCTTTTTTGAACGACATAGTATAGTATGACCTTTTTTGACCAACATACTATAGAATGACCTTTTTTGAGCGGCATAGTATAGTATGACCTTTTTTGAACGACATAGTATAGTATGACCTTTTTTGACCAACATACTATAGAATGACCTTTTTTGAGCGGCATAGTATAGTATGACCTTTATGAGCGGCATAGTATAGTATGACCTATTTTAAGTGGCATAGTATAGTATGACCTATTTTGAGCGACATACTATATTATGAGCTTTTTGGAGCGACATACTATAGTATGACCTTTTTTGACCAACATACTATAATATGACGTTTTTTGAGCGGCATAGTATAGTATGACCTTATTTAAGCGACATACTATAGTATGACCTTTTTTGACCAACATACTATAGTATGACCTTTTTTGAGCGGCATATTAAAGTATGACCTGTTTTGAGCGACATACTATAGTATGACCTTTTTTGAGCGACATACTATAGTATGACCTTTTTTGAGCGACATAGTCAAGTTTGACCTTTTTTGAGCGACATAGTATAGTATGACCTTTTTTGAGCGACATAGTCAAGTTTGACCTTTTTTGAGCGACATACTATAGTATGACCTTTTTTGAGCGACATAGTATAGTATGGCCTTTTTTGAGCGACAAAGTCAAGTATGACCTTTTTTTGAGCCACATAGTATAGTATGACTTTTTTTGAGCGACATAGTATATTATGACTATGAGAAGGTGATGACCCCTCCCCTTCTCACCTGTTTATAAGGGGGGAACTGACTAGCAGAGCGACATACTATAATATGACATTTTCTGAGCGACATAGTATAGTATGACCTTTTTTGAGCGACATAGTATAGTATGACCTTTTTTGAGCGACATAGTATAGTATGATCGTTTTTGAGCGTCATAGTATAGTATGACCTTTTTTGACCGACATACTATAGTTTGACTTTGTCACAAGTCCTCTTCATAGCGAAGAGAATTCTCCGGGTGCTTTTATCATCTTTATTTTGTATATTGGACTTCAGCAACATAGGATAGTGTAACCTTTTTTGAGCGACATAGTAAAGTATGACCTTTTTTGAACGACATAGTATAGTATGACCTTTTTTGACCAACATACTATAGAATGACCTTTTTTGAGCGGCATAGTATAGTATGACCTTTTTTGAACGACATAGTATAGTATGACCTTTTTTGACCAACATACTATAGAATGACCTTTTTTGAGCGGCATAGTATAGTATGACCTTTTTTGAGCGGCATAGTATAGTATGAACTTTTTTGACCAACATGCTATAGAATGACCTTTTTTGAGCGACATACTATAGTATGACCTTTTTTGAGCGACATAGTCAAGTATTACCTTTTTTTGAGCCACGTAGTCAAGTTTGATCTTTTTTGAGCGACATACTATAGTATGACCTTTTTTGAGCGACATAGTATAGTATGACCTTTTTTGAGCGACAAAGTCAAGTATGACCTTTTTTTGAGCCACATAGTCAAGTTTGACCTTTTTTGAGCGACATAGTATAGTATGACCTTTTTTGAGCGACATAGTCAAGTTTGACCTTTTTTGAGCGACATACTATAGTATGACCTTTTTTGAGCGACATAGTATAGTATGGCCTTTTTTGAGCGACAAAGTCAAGTATGACCTTTTTTTGAGCCACATAGTATAGTATGACTTTTTTTGAGCGACATAGTATATTATGACTATGAGAAGGTGATGACCCCTCCCCTTCTCACCTGTTTATAAGGGGGGAACTGACTAGCAGAGCGACATACTATAGTATGACATTTTCTGAGCGACATAGTATAGTATGACCTTTTTTGAGCGACATAGTATAGTATGACCTTTTTTGAGCGACATAGTATAGTATGATCGTTTTTGAGCGTCATAGTATAGTATGACCTTTTTTGACCGACATACTATAGTTTGACTTTGTCACAAGTCCTCTTCATAGCGAAGAGAATTCTCCGGGTGCTTTTATCATCTTTATTTTGTATATTGGACTTCAGCAACATAGGATAGTGTAACCTTTTTTGAGCGACATAGTAAAGTATGACCTTTTTTGAACGACATAGTATAGTATGACCTTTTTTGACCAACATACTATAGAATGACCTTTTTTGAGCGGCATAGTATAGTATGACCTTTTTTGAACGACATAGTATAGTATGACCTTTTTTGACCAACATACTATAGAATGACCTTTTTTGAGCGGCATAGTATAGTATGACCTTTTTTGAACGACATAGTATAGTATGACCTTTTTTGACCAACATACTATAGAATGACCTTTTTTGAGCGGCATAGTATAGTATGAACTTTTTTGACCAACATGCTATAGAATGACCTTTTTTGAGCGGCATAGTATAGTATGACCTTTTTTGAGCGGCATAGTATAGTATGACCTTTTTTGAGCGACAAAGTATAGTATGACCTTTTTTGAGCGACAAAGTATAGTATGACCTTTTTTGACCAACATAGTATAATATGACCTTTTTTGAGCGGCATAGTATAGTATGACCTTTTTTGAGCGACGTACTATAGTATGACCTTTTTTGACCAACATACAATAGTATGACCTTTTGTGAGCGACATACTATAGTATGACCTTTTTTGAGTGAGCTAGTATAGTATGACCTTTTGTGACCAACATACTATAGTATGACCTTTTTTGAGCAACATAGTATAGTATGACCTTTTTTGAGCAACATACTATAGTATGACCATTTTTGAGCGGCATAGTATAGTATGACCTTTATGAGCGGCATAGTATAGTATGACCTTTTTTTGACCAACATACAATAGTATGACCTTTTTTGAGCGGCATAGTATAGTATGACCTATTTTAAGTGGCATAGTATAGTATGACCTATTTTGAGCGACATACTATATTATGAGCTTTTTGGAGCGACATACTATAGTATGACCTTTTTTGACCAACATACTATAATATGACCTTTTTTGAGCGGCATAGTATAGTATGACCTTATTTAAGCGACATACTATAGTATGACCTTTTTTGACCAACATACTATAGTATGACCTTTTTTGAGCGGCATATTAAAGTATGACCTGTTTTGAGCGACATACTATAGTATGACCTTTTTTGAGCGACATACTATAGTATGACCTTTTTTGAGCGACATACTATAGTATGACCTTTTATGAGTGACATAGTCAAGTATGACCTTTTTTGAGCGACATACTATAGTATGACCTTTTGTGAGCGACATACTATAGTATGACCTTTTTTGAGCGACATAGTCAAGTATTACCTTTTTTTGAGCCACGTAGTCAAGTTTGATCTTTTTTGAGCGACATACTATAGTATGACCTTTTTTGAGCGACATAGTATAGTATGACCTTTTTTGAGCGACAAAGTCAAGTATGACCTTTTTTTGAGCCACATAGTCAAGTTTGACCTTTTTTGAGCGACATAGTATAGTATGACCTTTTTTGAGCGACATAGTCAAGTTTGACCTTTTTTGAGCGACATACTATAGTATGACCTTTTTTGAGCGACATAGTATAGTATGACCTTTTTTGAGCGACAAAGTCAAGTATGACCTTTTTTTGAGCCACATAGTCAAGTATGACCTTTTTTGAGCGACATAGTATATTATGACTATGAGAAGGTGATGACCCCTCCCCTTCTCACCTGTTTATAAGGGGGGAACTGACTAGCAGAGCGACATACTATAGTATGACATTTTCTGAGCGACATAGTATAGTATGACCTTTTTTGAGCGACATAGTATAGTATGACCTTTTTTGAGCGACATAGTATAGTATGATCGTTTTTGAGCGTCATAGTATAGTATGACCTTTTTTGTCCGACATACTATAGTTTGACTTTGTCACAAGTCCTCTTCATAGCGAAGAGAATTCTCCGGGTGCTTTTATCATCTTTATTTTGTATATTGGACTTCAGCAACATAGGATAGTGTAACCTTTTTTGAGCGCCATAGTATAGCATGACCTTTTTTGAGCGACATACTATAGCATGACCTTTTTTGAGCGACATACTATAGCATGACCTTTTTTGAGCGACATACTACAGTATGACCTTTACATGCACCATGTCATAGCTAAATAGCATGGAGCTATATTCATAGCTGAGAACTCCAAGAGACATAGGATAGTGTAACCTTTTTTGAGCAACATACTATAGTATGACCTTTTTTGAGCGACATACTATAGTATGACCTTTTTTGAGCGACATAGTATAGTATGACCTTTTTTGAGCGACATAGTATAGTATGACTGTGAGAAGGTGATGACCCCTCCCCTTCTCACCTGTTTATAAGGGGGGAACTGACTAGCAGAGAGGGAGTTCCCCCCGGACATGTTTGGGTGCGGGACCGGGAAGCGCGACGCGAGGGGAGCTGCCGGTGTGGTCCACCTGGAGCGAGGTGGATTTTTTCCCGTTGGCGTGAGCGTTTTGTTTTTCTTTTTGTATCGCCGTCAATAAATGTTTTTTTTTACGTGAGTTCCTTTGCCTCCTGTCTCCACTTCTTTTTCTGGTTGCCCTGATCCCTTTTGTGGGGCGACCACGTCGGTCGCTCACAATGACCTTTTTTGAGCGACATAGTATAGTATGACCTTTTTTGAGCGACATACTATAGTAGGACCTTTTTTGACCAACATACTATAGTATGACCTTTTTTGACCAACATACTATTTTATGACCTTTTTTGAGCAACATAGTATAGTATGACCTTTTTTGAGCGAAATACTATAGTAGGACCTTTTTTGAGCGACATACTATAGTAGGACCTTTTTTGACCAACATACTATAGTAGGACCTTTTTTGACCAACATACTATAGTATGACCTTTTTTGACCAACATACTATTTTATGACCTTTTTTGAGCGACATAGTATAGTATGACCTTTTTTGAGTGAGATAGTATAGTATGACCTTTTTTCAGCAAAATACTACAGTATGACCTTTACATGCACTATGTCATAGCTAAATAGCATGAAGCTAAATTCATAGCTGAGAACTCCAAGAGATAGTTTCAAACCAGCACCAATTGCCTTCAAGGTGAGCAGACTTAACACCTTTGCCGCAAGTCCTCTTCATAGTGAAAGGAATTCTCCGGGCGCTTTTATCATCTTTATTTTGTATATTGGACTTCAGCAACATAGGATAGTGTAACCTTTTTTGAGCGGCATACTATAGTATGACCTTTTGTGAGCGACATACTATAGTATGACCTTTTTTGACCAACATACTATAGTATGACCTTTTCTGAGCGACATAGTCAAGTATGACCTTTTTTGAGTGAGATAGTATAGTATGACCTTTTTTGAGTAATATACTATTTTATGACCTTTTTTGAGTTATATACTATTTTATGACCTTTTTTGAGCGACATAGTATAGTATGACCTTTTTTGAGCGACATAGTATAGTATGACCTTTTGTGACCAACATACTATAGTTTGACCTTTTTTGAGCGACATAGTATAGTATGACCTTTTGTGACCAACATACTATAGTATGACCTTTTTTGAGCGACATAGTATAGTATGACCTTTTTTGACCAACATACTATAATATGACCTTTTTTGGGCGGCATACTATAGTATGACCTTTTGTGAGCGACATACTATAGTATGACCTTTTTTGAGCGACATAGTATAGTATGACCTTTTGTGACCAACATACTATAGTTTGACCTTTTTTGACCAACATACTATAGTATGACCTTTTCTGAGCAACATAGTCAAGTATGACCTTTTTTGAGCGACATAGTATAGTATGACCTTTTGTGACCAACATACTATAGTTTGACCTTTTTTGAGCGACATACTATAGTATGACCTTTTTTGACCAACATACTATAGTATGACCTTTTCTGAGCGACATAGTCAAGTATGACCTTTTTTGAGTGAGATAGTATAGTATGACCTTTTTTGAGTAATATACTATTTTATGACCTTTTTTGAGTTATATACTATTTTATGACCTTTTTTGAGCGACATACTATAGTATGACCTTTTTTGAGTAATATACTATTTTATGACCTTTTTTGAGCGACATACTATAGTATGACCTTTTTTGAGCGACATAGTATAGTATGACCTTTTTTGACCAACATACTATAATATGACCTTTTTTGGGCGGCATACTATAGTATGACCTTTTGTGAGCGACATACTATAGTATGACCTTTTTTGAGCGACATAGTATAGTATGACCTTTTGTGACCAACATACTATAGTTTGACCTTTTTTGACCAACATACTATAGTATGACCTTTTCTGAGCAACATAGTCAAGTATGACCTTTTTTGAGCGACATAGTATAGTATGACCTTTTGTGACCAACATACTATAGTTTGACCTTTTTTGAGCGACATACTATAGTATGACCTTTTTTGACCAACATACTATAGTATGACCTTTTTTGACCAACATACTATTTTATGACCTTTTTTGACCAACATAGTATAGTATGACCTTTTTTGAGCAACATACTAAAGTATGACCTTTTTTGAGCGACATACTATAGTATGGCCTTTTTGACTGGAAGAGGCTTTACACGCATGGAAAGAGAGTCTCAGAATGTACAAGAAGGCCCTACGCAATGCCAGAGCTGCTTATTACTCCTCACTGATAGAAAAAAACAAAAACAATCCAAGGTTCCTCTTCAGCACGTTAGCTTCACTGACTAAATGTAACTACACTATTGATCCACGTATTCCTACAACCCTCAGCAGTGATGACTTCATGGACTTCTTTAACGACAAAATTCTGACAATTAGAGACAGAATTTATCACCTTGTTCCATCCACTGGCTCTAATCTGCCCTCAGATGCTGTTAGTGTAGAGACAGATGAAATAGCTAATATTCACCTCGACACATTTACTTCAATCAACTTCACTGAACTAGCTTCACTGATGTCGTCATCTAAAACTTCAACCTGTCTTCTGGACCCTATTCCATCCGGATTGCTAAAAGACATTTTCCCTTTGATTAGCCCTTCCTTACTAGAAATACTAAACATGTCTTTATTATCTGGCTATGTACCGCAGTCCTTTAAAGTAGCTGTAATTAAACCTCTCCTTAAAAAACCTGCCCTCGACTCAAGTATTTTAGCCAACTATAGACCCATTTCTAATCTTCCATTTCTCTCTAAGATTCTGGAAAAAGCAGTTGCTAAACAGCTGTGTGACTTTTTACACAACAATAACTTATATGAGGATTTCCAGTCAGGTTTTAGAATGCATCACAGCACAGAGACGGCTTTAGTTAAGGTTTCAAATGATATTCTCAATGCGTCTGATAAAGGATTCATCTCCATCCTTGTTCTGTTAGATCTTAGCGCTGCATTTGACACAGTCGACCATCAAATCTTGTTACAGAGACTAGAGCATCTTATTGGTCTAAAAGGGACTGCACTAAATTGGTTTAAGTCCTATCTTTCAGATCGTTCCCAATTTGTCCATATCAATAACGTTTCTTCTACCCATACCAAAGTTAATCATGGGGTTCCACAAGGTTCTGTGCTTGGACCAATACTTTTCACCATCTATATGCTCCCATTGGGTAAAATCATTAGAAAACACTGTATTAATTTCCACTGTTATGCTGACGACACACAACTCTATCTATCAATTAAGCCAAATGAAACCAATCAGCTAGCTAAACTTCAGGCCTGTCTTAAGGATATAAAATCCTGGATGACCTGCAATTTCCTTCTACTGAATTCAGAAAAAACTGAAATTATTGTACTCGGGTCTGAAATCCTGAGGAACTCAATATCCAGTGATATAGGTATCCTGGATGACATCTCCCTGGCCTCTAGCTCCACGGTGAAAAACCTGGGAGTCATCTTGGACCAGGACCTGTCATTCTCTGCCCACATTAAACATATCTCTAGGACTGCTTTTATCCACCTACGCAACATAGCAAAGGTCAGACACTTCCTGTCTCTGAAAGATGCAGAAAAACTTATCCATGCATTTATTACTTCCAGGCTGGACTACTGCAACTCTTTACTGTCGGGTTGCACCAAAAAGTCTCTAAGGACTCTCCAGCTGATCCAGAATGCAGCTGCTCGTTTATTAACCGGCACTAGAAGAAGAGAGCATATCTCACCTGTATTAGCCGCTCTACACTGGCTTCCTGTAAAATCTCGTATAGAATTTAAAATCCTGCTCCTCACCTATAAAGCACTCAACGGTCAGGCTCCATCCTACCTTAGGGATCTCTTAGTCCCATATCGCCCATCAAGAACATTACGCTCCCAATATGCAGGCTTATTGGAGGCTCCCAGAATTTCTAAAATTAAAACAGGAGGCAGAGCCTTCAACTTCCAGGCTCCTCTCCTGTGGAACCGTCTTCCAGTCTCAGTCCGGGGGGCAGACACCCTTCCTATATTTAAGAATAGGTTAAAAACTTTCCTGTTCGATGAAGCATATAGTTAGGGCCGGCCCTGGCTGGCCTAGTTATAGTTATGCTGCGATAGGTTAGTCTGCCGGGTCCTCATGAGATGCCCTGGGCTTCTTTTTCTTCTTCTATCTGTGATACTGTTGTACCACTACTGTACTTTTAAATCTGCTGTGGTTCCGGAGTCCTGCCCTGTGTTTTCTCTTTCACAGAGCATGCTGCAGTACAGCCACTCAGGGATCTACGGATGTTGGAGGGTCTGAGGCTGCCTTGGTGAAACCTGAAAGCTATGATGGATCCTGCTCCTCATCCTCCACTTCTACCAACATTCATTACATTTCTGTTTGTTTGTAATATTCAAATTTCTCTGTAATGTTCTCCACCTGCACACATCATCTACTGCACGCCTGTCCGTCCTGGAAGAGGGATTCCTCCTCTGTTACTCTACGATGTGAGGGTCTAAGGACAGGGGATGTTGTGTTGCTTTTGTACAAACTGTAAAGCCCTTTGGGGCAAATCTGATTTGTGATTCTGGGCTATACAAATAAATTGAATTGAATTGAATTGAATTGAATTGAATTGAGCGAAATATTATATTATGACCTTTTTTGAGCGACATACTATAGTATGACCTTTTTTGAGCAACATAGTATAGTATGACCTTTTTTGGGCGACTTAGTATAGTATGACCTTTTTTGAGCGACATACTATAGTATGACCTTTTTTGAGCGACATACTATAGTATGACCTTTTTTGAGCAACATAGTATAGTATGACCTTTTTTGAGCGACATATGATAGTATGACCTTTTTTGGCGACATATGATAGTATGACCTTTTTTGAGCGACATAGTATAGTATGACCTTTTTTGGGCGACATAGTATAGTATGACCTTTTTTGGGCGACATAGTATAGTATGACCTTTTTTGGGCGACATAGTATAGTATGACCTTTTTTGGGCGACATAGTATAGTATGAACTTTTTTAGGAGACATAGTATAGTATGACCTTTTTTGAGCGACATAGTATAGTATAGAGATAGCTTCAAATCAGCATCAGTTGTCTTCAAGGTCAGCAGCAACATAGTATAGTATGACTTTTTTTGAGCGACATACTTTAGTATGATATCCTTTGAGTGACATAATATAGTATGACCTCTTTTAGGCCACATGGTATACTATGACCTTTGCTGACCTGGCCATTGAAAGATTGTTACAAGAGTAATTTCCTTCACAGTTTTCACTCTTTCCTCTTGTTGTTGAACTTTGAAAGTGAGAGGCCTGAACCCACAACCCTAAACCTTCAGTAGAGCATCCTAACAACCTGAGCTACAAAGTAGACAGGATACATGCAGATACTTAGAGCTCAGAGTGTCTGATAAAAAGTATATAAAACCACCTACTTTTATTACACGATTATCAGCAATATTCTTAAATCCCGTATGTCCACAGTCGGATTTTCTCATTGTTTGAGGGGTCACAAAACACACCATAGCTGGAGTCTTCTTCACAGAAAGCATTGTTTTCCTGGCACATTTATCTTTATATGGCTGATGCATTTTGGAAGGTTGGCAAGATAAATGCATACTTTTCAGTCCAATCACGATTGAAGGTTCTGTTTGTTTCATGGCCTTTGAGAGGGCCATTTAACCTGTGTTTACCTTTGCCTTTACCTATCACCTCCATGGTGTTTGTTTTTTGGGTGCTCTATAAAAAACGTTCACTTAATTGAGGCAAATTATCTCTATCACTCCTGCAGGCTGACTGTGGTATAGCTAGGTGATTGGAACCTGCCATAAAAATGCCTTCAGTTTTGTATGTTTGTGTATATATATATATATATATATATATATATATATATATATATATATATATATATATATATATATATATATATATACACATATATATATAATCAAATAATTTTATACAAAATACCTTGGAGGGTCCAGCCTCCCTGGGACAAAATGCAGCATACACTGAGCTCTGTGGTGCTAAGAGTTATTTTATTTTTCACTTATATTATGATCTGAGGTGGCTGCAACAAGCTCACCTCTAGGTACATTAAAAAAACACATTATACACATACATATACACACAAGATTAACATAACTCTATTTTTTTTTACAAACACTTTTCTCTATAAGACTTGTTTTCAGTAAAAATTGACACAAATATCCAAATTAATAAGCCAAGGTAATACGTTTATTTGATAAGACAAGCATGAAAGGCGAGTCAACACTGATCATTCAGTAGACCTTTAAGGATAATACTTACTAATACTTACACTTTAAGGTAAACTCAGAGATTCTTCACCAGACTAGCTTATAGTTAATAGACCATGTTGTAGTTGTCATAGTTTAGGCAGAAAAGGACAGTGCATTGTCAATCTGAAATTGGTGAGGCATCTTCTCCTCTGGTGGAACAGATATATATCATGTCAATGTATTTTTATTTATATTTTATGTTGTTATAAATTATGCTACATGCACTAATAAAAACTGGAAACTTGAATAATGATGTCAAATGTTTTATGTGGCAGAAAATGTCTGTGTTTTAAATATGAATGAATATGTTTATTAGAATTAACCCTCCAGAGAGTACCTTAAAGGAAGTTACATGATTAGAAAGTTATCTTCAGTTCTTGATATCAGTGATTAGATGACATAAACATAAGCTGATGAAGCCAGATAACATTTAGCAGCTTTAACTTTTATCCAGCTCAGAATTACTTGTGAGTTAAACTTCCAGTGTTATTTGATTGTTTTGGAACACTATTCCTTATTTTCCAACGCCAACACCCCGGAAGTCAATATCATCATATTCATAACACACTCAAAGCAGCTCCATGCGGACCCAGAGACTCACCAGAGATGGTAAATCAAATCTAAATGGACAATCTAATCTAATGGGCCTTCCAGCTATCAAACAGTTGAAAAGGTTAATGGACCAATTCTCTTAAGAGGAGGAAAGGGGAAGAGCAGAGACTCTCCCTTTCTAACCTTTCCTAGAATACATATTTCAAACATGCGTCATAGTGTGTGTGTAAGCTGTGTGCTGTCAGTTGAACACATGCATGAGGAAGCAATGCAAAACAATTAATGCACATGTGCATAATGCATAGAAAAGCTCTGAAGAGATTCCTCACTTCCTGATCGATTCCTGTCCCCTATTCCTTCAACACATCTCACCGCAATTCCCATATTTCTCCATCACTCTAATATCTGTTGCTATTCAGTAGCATCACTAAAACAGTGCTGGCCACTGCTACAATTTCCAGACGCGGGCTTGCAAGGCCTTGCACCCCTCCAAAGTCCTTCTTGAAATACTTTTCAGAGGAAGCCATGTACTGCTCCAAGCATTGCCTGGTTCTGAGCTGTTTGATCAGCGCTGGATATCCGATCTCCACGATACTGACGGTGTCGTCATCGTCCTCTTCACTGCTGACAGGCTGGTTCGGGGGGCCGGGGGTCAAAGAAGAAGAAGAAGAAGTGTTTGTGGTATTTTCTGCAGCGGTGGTGTTGGTGTCTGTTGTGTTGCTGGAGGTCGTCGTAGCAACAGTAGCTGTGGTGGCAGGGGCTGACTTGTTGCTTTGCTTTGGACTTTCTACGGACAGAACGAGCTTTCTCTTCATGCAGGACTCCATGTAGCTGTCGTAGCTCTGAGGCGGCTCGCTGTAGCTGTAGTCTCTGCTGTAGTCGTTGTCATCGGTGGACTTGACGCCGTACTTCCTGTACATGTAGTGGTTGTAGTGGTACTCCTCCTGGGGGCTGCGCATCTGGAAGTGAGGGCGGGGGAACCTCCCCAGCCCGTAGCCCAGTGCCATTCCCGTCATAACGCCTCCGTCCACCCTCCTGGCCGCGCCGCGCCCGAACCCCTTGGATTTGTCGGTGGGGACCATGTTCATTGCCAGGACGGACTGGGAGAACGGAGAGCCCCCCCCGGCGCTGTAGCCCCCGTATCCATAGCTGCCCCCGTACTGAGGGCTCAGGATTCTGTTGTTTGGGTTTTGGTTGATGTATCCACCTGGGTAACCACCGCCATAACCACCATAACCGCCATAACCACCATAACCACCATAACGACCATAACCACCATGGCCACCATAACCACCATGGCCACCATAACGTCCATATCGGCCATTACCACCATATCGGCCATAGCCACCATAACCACCGTAATTTCTTCCATATGGGGAGCCCCATGCTGGGTTTTGGTTGTAACCTCCCTGGTTGTAACCTCCCTGGTTGTAACCTCCCTGGTTGTAACCTCCCTGGTTGTGACCTCCCTGGTTGTAACCTCCCTGGTTGTAACCTCCCTGGTTTTGACCTCCCTGGCTGGTTTGTCCAGGCTGTTTAGAGCGATCCTGAGAGCTGCTGCTCTGACTGTTTTTCTTGGCCGTGTTGCTGCTGCTGCTGCTGCTGCTGCTGCTCCTTGTGGACGATGAAGAGGACTTGCTGCCCGACGATTTTTTGGCCAGTGAACATTGTGTGTGAAACATAAGAAACAACAGACACAGCGCGGCTAATGCAGCCAGCTTCATCTTTGCCCTGCGGGGAGAAACGAGAGAGAATCAGGGCACAGCATCAGGGCGTGTCACCGTTTTACATTTGAATCGGGAGAAAAATTCAGTCTTTCTGGAATCAGTTCTGATCGATGAGTTGCAGCTTTGATATGATAGGATGATAGGATGCACCCAACATGAGTTTCCTGGCGGAACATATAAGTCATGTAGAAATTGCTCCTGTTGTGATGTGTTAAAGGGGTGGAGGGTAATAGTAACCGCCCCTGGGTTCATGCAGTTGCCTCCTAAATCATGTCTGTTAGTTTTTGGCTAAAACTCTGTGTGCTCAATGCCTAAATGACGCAGAATATACATATATTTAAAAAACTATATGTGGTGTTCATTTTAACAAGGATTTTTAATTGTATTCTTGGTTTTAGTAGCTTACATGAACATTGCATTTAGTTAAAGTCACATTTAACCCTAAAGAAAGTAGTAAAGTAGAGTATAACTATCTGAAGTGTCTCGCATAGAACCCTTTTTGTTTTCTTTAAAGGTTTCATTTTTAGTCTAATTTAAGTCATAATTTTCTTAGACTTTCATGATATTAAAACAGATTTTGCTAAAGGAATATGTGCTAATTCAGCGAGGCGGGGTAAGATGTTACTGACTTATCATGATTGACTGATTGATTGTTTGAGGAAGCTGTCGGATACAATAAAATGAGCACTGGTTATATGACACAGAGAGTTTGCAGGAGATAAAACATGAAATACTGTAAAGCTTAACAATAATATAAATAATAAATAAACATAATGAGTGCATCCGTCCCCTCAGGGGACAACAGGAAACAACAAGAAGCTCTCGGGATAGACATCCCCTAACAAACAAAGCCTTCTTATGAATATCCAGTTTAAACACACACTGTTGCATCAAGCTCTTTTACTGTATTACACACAAGAGACGAGCGAGTGAGGTAATGACACAAATCATAATTAAATCATACTTTAGATGAAGAGCATGTCTTACCTTCACTTCTATTTCGCTTCAGTCTAAATCCTGGCTCGTCTTTTACTGCTCAGCAATCGATTTAACATGAGAGGAAGGAGACAAGAGGACGGATGCGGGACTTGGAGGTTTGGCTGGGTGTGGCTTCAGTCATTTCCCAGCATCTTCCACCATGTGATGATGTGTTTTTACTGTGGTAACTGAAAGTGGTGGAAGAAATCTCTCTGTATAAGCCAAAGTACCATTACAGTAATCTGAAAAGTAAAAGTCGCATATGAACTTAAAATATTAGACTGAAAGTACCCATTATTTCTTAGTTACATTAGTGTATGGTACTTGTTGCCAAAATAATTATACATTATGTCAGTGTTACGTATAATTGAAATAAAGTGAAAATAACATATTTCTGGAACCACCTCAAGTACCCCCAGGTGGTCCCAGAACTCTACTTTGAGAACCACTGTACTACACTATACTGTATAGTGTAGTACAGTGAATATCCAGGGAATGGACATTGAGATGGTGACATCCTACAAGTACCTGGGTGTTCACCTGAACAAAAACTGGACTGGACTGACAACACAACTGCTCTATACAAGAGGGGCCAGAGCAGGCTCTACCTGCTCAGGCGGTTGAGGTCTTTTGGGTGCAGGGGACACTCCTTAAGACTTTCTATGACTCAGTTGTGGCATCAGTCATACTATATGGGGTGGTCTGCTGGGGAAGCAGCATAACAGCTCCAGACAGGAAGAGACTGAATAAGACTATTAGGAAGGCCAGCTCTGTCCTGGGGTGCTCCCTTGACCCGGTGGAGGTGGTGGGAGAGAGAAGGATGATAAGGAAGATATCATGAATGATGGAGAACCACCTCCACCCCATGCAGGACACACTGTCTGGACTGACGAGCTCCCTCAGCAACAGACTAATCCATCCAAAGTGTCTGAGGGAGCGATATCGGAAGTCCTTCCTTCCTGCAGCTGTCAGACTGTACAACAAGTACAGCTCTCAGTAACCCCCCCCCTAACAGAAAAAAACAGACCTTGTGTACATAGACCTCTGTATATAGCCATTGTGTATACAACCAAACTGTGCAATACATTTATATCTATACTGTATATACTGTCTGTTGTTTGTGTTGTTTATACTGTTGTTTATACTGTTTTTAACTTCTTTCAATGCTGCTGTAGCACCGTGAATTTCCCCACTGTGGGACAATAAAGGAGCTATCTATCTATCTATCTATATAGTCTATGTATTATAGAAGTGCATTGAATTTCTATCCATGTTCTATCAACTAATTTTCATAAAACTTCATCTGTGCCACTTACATTTCAAGCATAATGTCCGCACCAGATGTTTTAGAGTCACAGGAAATGTAATAAATAAAATTAAACACTTATAAATGAGGAGTTTTTGTTCTATTTGTTGTTTAATGAATTGTATAATATGATTATTTGGTGTTATTAAGTTACCTTCTCTGATTAAATAATTACTATAGTCAATTTATTAATGTATCTGTTTATATGCTTTACCCATATAAACACACACATTAATGTTACCCAGCTCCACTTTTCAGATTTGTTTTTGTAGACACACTGACTTAGAACAACCTGCAGAGGGCAGCACATGTGCTCTACAGTCTTTATAAAAACTACTGCTTGCTGCAAGCTTAACTATATGGATAATAAACAGATACAAATTAACATTCAAAGTTAAGCATCAGATAAGTATTTAAGAATTTTTCTATATAATTATGTATGCCTTAATACATGTAGTTTAGGTTTTTGAAATCCCATATATACCTATGCTCATAAATGTATTTTGTGTACATACATATGTGTATGTGCACGCAGATATAAATGTGTGTGTAAATTCTTGATACTAGAATATATGTATGTGTGTTGTGTGGAGATTTAAAAAAAAAATCTTTAGTTACAAGAATCTGGAAATGTTCTTTAGTTATTAAAGTTACTAAAGAAATTGTATAAAATAATTTTGCTGAGGTAAATAAAGATGGTAAAATACACATATAAATGAAGATCCTGACTAATAGAATTTGTGACCCCATTAAATACCCCAGAAATATGAGGCATTGTCTTTGTGCACTGATCTTCGATCTTATTGAGAACAAATGGCGCCGCCTGCTGGCCATAATAAAATACTAAAACCAATATTGTGTGCACATACTTAATTTCTGTGAATTAAAATCCTTTTTGCAAGAATATAAAGCCATAACAAACATAATTAATTAGCAACCGTTAATTGATGAGCTACATGTGGTTTCAAGCCTCCTCAGAGTAATTAATTATATAATCGATGTGTAGGAAAAACAAGACAGGTCTGTTTGGGGTTTCATGATTTTAATCATGTAAATTCTTATCTTTCACTGCCCAAAAACTCATTTGCCATAGTAAGGTGAAACATACATGGTTATGTAACTGGACAGCAATGCACTTTCGCTTGCAGACAGAACAGATGATCGATTTACCAAACCATGTTCTAGTAGAAGTAGTTAACAGTTTCCACACTATGATACTGAATGAATGAATAAATGGATATAAAGAAGAAATGACATAGGAAAGGTCATTTAGGACAAGACAGAAAATTGTATTGTGGATGCATAAAAATGCAAACTGTCAAAAAGTTGGACAGAAAATTCACAAAAGAAATCTGTCTGGCACAATGAATGGCACAGCAGAAATATGAAGCCAGTCCAGCCGTTCCCATTGCTGCACAATCTTTAAACCACTTCGTACACAGAACAAGCAAACTAGCAGTCAAAACCTTCAGATAAGAACATGACAAATCTTTCTCAACAGATCAAGTGTTGTTGTAAAGAACCAACCTGCAGCTACAGACATCAAACTTTTGTTTTCAAAGAAAACCTGCCATGAGAGGAAATATTGGGATTTTTTTTTAATCATGGCAGCAAAGCAGAAAACAGAATCAATTAAGCAACTTTTCTGACACTTTGAACTTATTCTTTTTTTAATGACTTTCTGATAAGGAGTGCAAACCTAAATGAAAAGAGGATTTATTTTCATCAGTATGACTGGAATCAAAAGGGGAACAAGGGACATTCATTTAAAAAGTAAAAGGTGCAACTGGGCGCTTTAATCTCACAGAGTAAACTCAAGTACAGCCGACATGGTAAAAAAGATCTATGTCTTCTGATGCAAATACGAACCCAATCACACTTTTTTTAGGCACATATGAAAAACTAATAGTAAAAATCTTCAGTAGCAATCATTTTGCTTAAAAAATATCCATGTATTCTTGGCATCCAATTCTGGTAGGTGCCTATGGATAAAAAGCAATGAGGAAAAATGTTTTGGGGACAAAAGCTTTCACCCAACAGCAATAAAAATCAGGTACTCCAACAAATGCCAAATGTATAAAGAGGGATGGGAAAGGGATTACAAAATGTTACTCAAACAGAGAACTGTATTTATACAGTACACATTTATGTAGTAAACTTTCCAGTAACAACTTGAAGGGTCAAATATTTATGAGTGGCGACTCAGTCATTAAGTAATAATTTAACTCATTTAATGCCACATAAAAAAACATGTTAAACTCATTTGTGGCTTCAAAAATTAATGCATCTCATATTATTATTATATCTTTATGGATACCATCAAGTATTTTCTCTTTTCAGTTTCAGGAAATATTAGCATCTTAGTGTTAAATCAATACATACATTGTATATTCAAATAAAATCTGCAAATTTTACAGATTGTCTATTCAGTGGCTTACCAGTAGAGGCAGACTGCACACACAGTCGCATCTAGGTTTAAGGAGTGACCTCTCTTTTAACAATATACCAGTCTTCATTTGCTAATTACAGCAGCAAGCGTCTTTGCTATAGAGCCCTGGTCAGAGTAAGAATCAGTCCTCCAGCTGACACAAATGGCACTAGGATTATTATGACTGATTTACAGATGGTTGAGATGCAAAAGGTTCAGATCATGCTGCTGCTGCTGCTGCTGTTTTTGTTGCAGCACATCAGCTGGTTTCCAGCTCACTGAAAAAGTGGAACGGCTATTGAACCAAAAGAGTTCAGCAAAGCATTTCTGAAAACTTCGATGACATCTCTCGTATCTGACTCCTGAACAGGTGAAAGGTTTGCAAATAAAACCGCTAATAGAGAGAAACTTGAACATTTTCAAGAGACATTAGGTCTTTGCATAGCAAACTGTACAAAGCTGCTGCTGTTGTAATGTAGGACAGAAATGAAAATATACAGGATATTTACAAATTTACAGGGGGGAGACTGTCTGGACTGAAAGGAGACAAGACACCATCAAACAGTTGACCAAAAGGAGACGTTCAGGTCACACTACCAGGACTTAGATTAACAGAATCCATCAGTGATTTGCCAAGGAGATTTCAGGCAGATTTGTCTGGAGAGTTAATAAGAACGGAGTGGACAAATGTGAAAGCGGAGGGTTCCGGTAGCACTGAAGAGCAGTAGACCTCTCCTGGGTGTTAAAGACAGTAACCTGGCTCCTGGATGAGACGTTTTACCTGTTGTTATACCTACGTCAGGGGCGTCCTCTGTTTCCAAATTTTGAAGATGGGATTTCTCAGTGGAGTTTTTAAATAAATGGGGGGAGGGGGCTACTGAAATGTAGACCATCAATGGCCCATCATCTATCCATTACATCTCTACATCTTGCCCCTTCCCCTGAGGATACAGGGCGCTGTGAGTCCATCTCCTCTTCAGTCCAGAGGCTCCAGCTCCTCTACACACCGTTGGCACTCATTTTGCTCTTCTGGGACACCTCTGTAGCCGCTTTAGCCTGTGGGAGAAGTCAAAGTATAAAGTTTAATGACAGTATTCAGTATTTTCCGTATAAAAAGCGTGTGTATATGTGTGTGTGTCCGTCACTAAAATAGTGACAGGAGTTTAAAAATACTACAATTAATCTTTCTACATTGATGGGCTTTAAAATGTGTTCTGATGTTGTGAAGTATCACTTTGAATGACTGGTTGGTTAAAAATTTAAAAAATAATAATAATAAAATATCTTGGAACAAACACTTGAGAGCATGTGTGAAAGTGCTTGGTCTATATTTATCTGCTATTTTAAGACCTCACACAGATTAATTTGAGATGCACACCTACTACTTTTTTATTTATGAGGGTAGAAAACTCAAGATGATTACATCTGTATATGTAAATGTGACCAGTTTCCACATATTCTGTATTGTTTTGAAGGATATGGTACCCTCTAGAATAGCTGTTTTTCCAGAATAGTAATTGCGTCCTACTGGGAAAGATTAGTATGTCATGTGAGAAAGATCAAAGCTAAGAAAAACTAACTGGATTACAAACCCACAGCCAGCTTCCAATCCCCCACCGGTTTCTGTGTATGTCACAGACCCGAGAAAACCCTTAAAGCTTTTTCTCCTACAGGAACTCTACAACCTGCAATTTAACATATAGCCATTTTCATGTTTTCTGTATTTGTTTCCACTGTACGAGCCACAATTGGGAAAGAGACCCTGAATCTAAATTTCAGAATTTAAAAATTTTAAGTTTGAGGATTTTCTCAGGGGGAAGGAAGATGACAGCTGGAGAAGCAATATTAAAAACCATTTATAACCGTACATGTGTTTAAAGAACCTCTGCAAGGAGGTGGTTGTATTTTTAAAAAACAAAAACTGGTCATGGAACTTAGAACTTACTGTACTGTCAATAGAGATTTTTCGGGGGGCATTTTTGCCTTTATTCCAGTTGAAATTGGAGAAGCAGAAACAGGGGAAAAGGGACATGCAGGGGGGGTTTGGAACAGGGCACTCTCTGCTCAGGGCATATTTGCCCACTTGGCTATCAGGTTACCTCCGTAAAAATATAAATTTTATAGTGCAGTTCTCAGTAGTAAGTTCTCATAGCGGTTCAAAGCTCTCTGCTCACCTGAAGGACTTCAGCAGCAGTCAGAGGTTTGTCTGACATGACAGGAGCCTTGTCTCTCACATCCTCCACCTAACAACACACATTATCAAGAGAAAAAATAAGACCAGTTAAAAGTAGTCAAGACAAAACTGTATTAGCCCAAATATAACAACAACAAAAAAAAGAAAAAAAAGACTTCAATACTTCGAATGTACCAGTACATAACACTATAGTTACCTACTCTCACACTTGGTTGGGTGGTCACATTATGTTCTCTGGCAGTCACCATTTACAAGATGAGTTGTCTTTTTAAACTCGTTATCATCCGTGATAGATGCATTTAGCCACTTGACATATTATTTAATTTGAATTTGGTTTCTGCAATAAAAATGTCAGGAGACATTTTGGACTTGTTTTTACTTGTCATGAGTTCATTTCCTCGGAGGAAAAACACGATACACGAGGCTTCAGAAACTCCCGTAGGTTCAACTGGACTAACAAAACACGTTCAGGGCTGAGGGATCAACAGACCGCTGGATGCAGGTTGGTTGTTGGTTGCGAAGGGAGGGGTCTTTGCTGTGTGTAGGCAACACGTGTTTTACAAGCCAAGTCACATGTAAACCGCGCTCTATGAGGTTTATAAAGAATATCACCATTATTTGTCATCTCCTCGAATTGAATCATTATATATTTGTATTAATATTTGCCCATTGCCGGTCATGTTGCACCACCATGTTTCTATAGTAGCCCAGAACCAAATGACTGTAGGGACAGGCTTTTCTGTTAGTTACTAGTTTTGCAGCCAGTGTCGTTAAATTGTTGATCTAAATCAACATCATCACTAGATGTCGCCAGAAACAAAAACACTATACCTTTCAAAACAGGCCCATAATTTTTCAAACTTTGCTTCTAGAGTAAGATATTTTTTTTCAAAGCCAATATGGTACATCCATTGGCATAGGCAATAATCCATTTCCAATGTGTCATTAAACGCAGGTCATCTCACGTCATTGTTTTGCTGTGTTTTATACATGCACTGACCGGTCTGTCTTTGATGATGAGAGCAGGGTCGGCCAGCATGTCAGTACTGACTGACGTTGTGTTTACTTCTGTATTCTCCACTGGAGGAGGAGAAGCTTTCTGCAACAAATAACAACAAACACCTGATAAGAAGACCACATCCAACAAAAGATTATCCAGTTGGGTTTGCTTACTTGTATCAAGCAGTTGGTGCTTTATAAAGAAGGCAGAGTAAGCTCCAAATATCAGCATCCTGCATACCAATTATTTAACAGCTGGAATGTGAAGCATGGTTCACTTTCTGCTAATCTGTACATTTGGAGGAACAAGCAACATTGTGTCGTGTTAGCTATAAGTAGACAAGTAAAGGTCGAACCTCCAGTTTGGGAACTGGGGGGATGACTGGGGGTTTTGGTTTGAGGTCAGTCAGGTACATGGCTCTGGAGAGCAGCAGCAGTGATGGAGGAACGTTCTCCTTAAGGTGCAGGTCCAGCCACTAGATGGGTGAGAGGAACATTTATCATTCAGTCATGAATCACCAGAGGTCGCAACAAGTTTGCTCCATATTACTGCCATACAAGCTTAACAATGCCCATTTGTATTTTACTGTATTTGTTTACAAACTTCAACTACTAGAATTATTGTACAACTTGTAATGTTTTGTGAAAACAGTTTTCAGTTTCTAGCAAACAAACCAAAGCCATAAACCCATATTTCATTGCTCACCTGCTGCAATTGCAGACGTAGCTGATCAGTGGTGAGACCCAGAGACCTCATCCCTCGACTACGACAAGCTGCCTGCAGCTCTGACACGCTCATGGCTGGAACACCTTCTGCTGCAATCATCTGTGTAGAGAAAGGGGAATGAAGTCAGACACTGAGAAATTCTAAGAGTTGCACATTGAGAGGGACTCGAAAGCTTAAGACCTGACGTTAATTTACTTTACGGTTACTTTGATATAAAGTCAATTTGCAGAAACTTAAACATTCTCAAAACAGACAGTCCATCCATCCCAGTTTCAATCAACTTCATGATTTGTCCTTTTCAGAAAGCAGGAAATGTAATTAGACAGCCAAAAGGGAAGAACAGCTGTTGCTAACTGAAATAGATCTAATAAAGCCAAGCCAATTTTTAAGTATAGTTGGTGTTCTTGCATAACAGCATAGATACACACTACGTCCGTCTAGAACATGTGACATCAACCCTGGCATGTTAAATAATCAGCAGTAATATGGTAATGTGAAGGCAGTATCTAGAAATGGGGAGAATAATTTTCTTGATTTACTGTTAAATGAGGAGATTGTGTTCTTCATTTCTCCCCTGTGCTCTTCTCTTATGACTGTAAAACAGGACCAAAAAAAAAACCCTCCACCTCACCTCATCATCTGCCCTGATGGTCCTGAGTTGCATCATCAACTGGAATCGCAGCAAGTTATTTGTGCCAATGGGCTGCAGTTCCAAAAGTTTACACAGAGCCACGAGCTGGGGCCGCTCCAGGTGCTCCAATGTCAGCTCGTCCTCAAACAGCTTTGAAAACCGAACAATGTCCTTTGTGGTGGGCTGCTCACCTGTGCCCCGAACCTAGCAAGGATACACGGGGTTGTTTATGAGAAGCACTGGAACCAGCAACAGCAGCCCCAGACATACTGACAACTATTCATCAGTGGATTTATTCCATCATTTCCATTCCTTAGTTTGATAAAATCTAATCAAAATTTCCAACAACAATATATTTATGAATTTTTATATTAATAATAAATTTGCAACTGCCTCTATTCAGGTATGACCAGGAGCAGTTTCCACCGCACTAATGCACTATATATTTACGATGAAAGATCCTTCATACTGCACATGTGAGCTCCATAATTATACACTCAACTATCAAAGACTTTATTTACAATATATTTCACATTGTCAATCACTGAACTAATAAGAGACAACCCTCAATAAGTGCAGTACAGGAAGTAGTTCAGCCTAAAACGGTGCATTCTAAAAAGAAAATGTGCTGTTTTATGCATAGTTAATGACAGCTAAGTTGATGTATGGGATAATGTTAAACATGTATTATAACCCAAAAAAAGTGGTACCAGATGGTGTAAGGCTCTTCAAAAGTTTTTTTTTTTTATTGAAAAAATACTATGCTATCAGCTAGTGTTATACTCTAGATCCCATATGTCAAAGTCAAGGCCCGCGGGCCACATCCGGCCCGCGAGAGGGTTTTTTCTGGCCCCCAGGATTATATACATTTTTTATTAGAACTGGCCCACAGGCAACTGCATGCCAGCAGCATCCAGGTACTTTACGCGCACTAACGCACTACATTTCCCACAATTCAACGGTGGCGCTCCGAGCAGGAGGCCACTTCCTTTCATTATTCATCAGCGGGCATTAGCGTCATTTCAAACGTTTCAGATAGCCTACCCTTAAAATGGCAAAACGGAAGGTGGACACTGCGAACCGGACTTTTAAAACAGGGTGGGAATCGGAGTACATGTTCACGGAGGTAGCTGGAGAACCTCTGTGACTTTTGTGTGGAGAAAGTGTGGCGGTGATAAAAGAGAATCTGAGACGGCAGCATGAGACAAGACAGAAGAGATCGCTAAATTAGCCCGGACATTGATGAACTCGTTCAAAAGAAGAGACACCACCAAGTATCAGTCACAGCTTCAAAAAAACCATTACTGTGCAACGTATTCAGAGTTTTTTACTCAGTTAAAGTTTAGAAGTAAACTACTTGTTTTCACACCACATGTGACTTTTCCTTTACCTCAAGTTTATAGCTTTTTGCACTTTATTATTGTATTTCAATCCAATTTGTTTTGAAAACATTTCAATTGAGTGAATTATAGAAAATTGCTGATATTATGTATTTATTTGAAGTAAATTTAGGCCATTTTTGCTATATCCCTGAGAAGTAATACTGATGGTGCCTTGAATAATACTGCTTCATTCATTTAATGTTCATGTTTTGGGGATATTTACATAAAACTTTTGTCTCTGTTGAAAATTAAAATTTACTAACAGAGCCATAAGAAATTATTTATTTATTTGATCATATAGTAATTTTTAATATGTTATAGGTATTATTTTTAGGGTTTCAGTCTGTTTAATGGGGATCACTAGACTATATGCGGTCATTTTATTATTTTTTTTTCAATGAACGTTCGATCAGTCCGGCCCTTGGCTTGTTCCTAAATTTTTCATTTGGCCCCCATGTCCATTTGACTTTGACACCCCTGCTCTAGATGGATCAAATATTTAAAATCATTATTTTGGGTACACCATTTGGAAAAAAAAATTCTGGTACAAATGGACAAATATTTTTTTTAAACTATTATAAAAAAGTTTTTGACTTTCTCATCTTGCCAACTGTGATTTGTCAATGACTCATAATTTAATACTATTTATAATTTACCTGCTGGACATATGTGGAGAAGCGCTGCGTCTCATCCTCCGTCTGAACCTTTGCCTTATTCCTGCGGGCCATCTCAGCAATGGTCTCCTGGAGAAACTTTGCCAATTCCAGTTTAGCAGCCAGACCCTTCTTCTGCTTCTCTTCCTGCACAAAGAGGACTGGGTTATTAGAATTAACAAAAAATAACAAGAAGGATAAATAGAAGTGGGAAAAAATGTTAACTGAAATAAAAAGGTAAAAAAAAAAAAACTAAAATTAATTAAACTAAAATGAATTGAAACAAATAGATCATATGCAATATTAAAAATCCCAAACCTTGGTGAGGACACATGGTTTGGCTTTAAAATGACCCAGTACAGTACCGGGATGCGATTTTATAGGTCATTTTTTTCTTTGATTTACTCCAAGTAATAATATTGTATAACAAATTTCTAGCAGTGTATTTACATTAAAATAATGACCTTGACCTGTCACTGTGCCAGCATGATAAACTACATATGTTCTCAGTGGGCAGACACCTCTGTATTGTCAATAGCACGGGGAGCATTTCTGTGAATCACTGAACCGTGCTCTAGAACAGCCGGGAACATCAGAGCTGACCGGCTGACTGGAGCAAGAACGGAAACCTGCTGGTTTTCATTTACCGGAGACTTGAAGTTAACAAGAACAAGTTATATCATTGGAACGTTATAATTACTGACACAATAGGCAAATTATAAGGGATGGATTACAAGATCTGTTTATGTTTTCTTAAAGGAGTTTGGAGGTTCTGAAGTCCACATTGTGCCACGGCTCCCATTGCCTGGATTAGATAAAGTCAAGAGATTCTGAGCGCAGCAACCACAGTCGTTTCTGAGTGTTTACAAGATCAGAACGAACCCTGTAGCGAGGTCACAGACACCTCTGTGAGTGTGTAAGTGTGTATGCATGTCCACATGCCTTTTTGGACTCTGTCTCGAACGTGGAAGGCAGCATCTCTGGAAAGAGTTTGAGGAACACCGGAAGGAGGAACTCCATGAAAGGGACGATGATAAACACAGTGAAGGGCACCAGACGGAAGAGGTCAGCACAGGTCCTCATCAGCTGGAAACAGAGAGAAACAAAGCTGATGTCACATAATGTGGCTGGTAACACAAGCCACAGTTCATTACTAGCAGCAATTACCTATTATAGTCTATAGGCTAAAGACAGTTTTTTTTCTGTTGTTGCCTGGCAACAAAAACAAAACCTGCAGAAAGCTGCTCTTTTTTTATATTGTATTTATATTGTTTGGCTTTAACATAAAAGGCAGTGAGGTGTACCTCGCATTTTGTCACCTGAAAAAAGTTCTGTCTGACTGATAGGGGCCTAACACGTGCACTGAAGCTCTGCCAGTCCTCTTCTAAAATAGCCCAAATATAGTTTTACCATGGAATGTGCACCGCTCGAGTCCCTGTGAGTGCATACACGTCTCGAATTCTTAATATGTACACCACTCAGTCAGCAGGACATACACTGTAACATAACAGCATGTCCTTGAGGAAACAGTTTGATAGAACTGCCAATATCTTTTCTAAATAAAAAAAAATGATCTGGGAAAAATTCAGAGAAAGGTTGATACACCAAGGCAGGATGAGGGAAAAGTGGATATTTTCCATACTTTCCTATGTTGAAATACAAACATCTGTTTCTTGTTTATTCATTGTAGTGTTTCTAATTATACCATAGCAAAGCAAAACACTTAATTAATTTTCCAATTTTTTCTACATGGGGATATTTAATAATAATAATTATATTAAAACATCTGATCACATTGACATCAAACATTTGTTTTAGGCAGGTAGAGACTTTTTTCACAGCAGCCATAGTGACATGACATTGAAGGTATCATTGGAAACACAGGTGTTTCCAATGATACTAACAAAGGTTAGAGAGTCAGGCTGCTGCATTTGTGCATGTTGGCTCCACTACACTAAACTGGACAGAACTATTACATCATGTCAATATGACATGCCATGAAAAAAGGTTGTATCGTGATAACGTGAGTAGCACACAATTACATAACTGCTCTTGATCATGTGTTACAACTTTGACACGCACAGTAAACCCGGGGTCTCCAATCCTGGTCCTCGAGACAGATTTTTGCCCCAACCAAGCGGTTTACATGCCTGATTCTATTAATCAACAACTGTAACTTCTAGACCCAAGTCTTGGTATTTAGAACAAAAGAAAACCAGACTACTGTGAAGAAAACAGATACAATGCTGTGACCAGAGGGCATCATACAGTATAATAAAACAAAATTTGGTACATTTTGAACTAAAATCTGTGAGTATGGTTATGATTAGGAAGAATGCTTTCTCGAAAGGGTATAGGATTTCAGGGATCACACACACACACACACACACACACACACACACACACACACACACACACACACACACACACACACACACACACACACACACACACACACACACACACACACACACACACACACACACACACACACACACACACACACACACACACACACACACACACACACACACACACACACACACACACACACACACAGTATGATTTGTTAAGAATAGAAGTTGGTGTTTTTTTTTGTGAGAAAGAAGGCCATTGATTGTTTAAATGATCATTATCTGAGGATTCGAGAGCTATTTTTCTTACAAAAACATACTTCATTTCTGTAGTTCTTCTTCGGAAATCACACAATTTGTGTTTTAGGAAGGGATATTTTTTTGTCAGTCTTGTTCAGAACAGGAGGCAGTCCTGTAAGACTTTTGTAATGTAATATTATACATTAGGAAGTTAGCGTAACAGTATTTATTGTGTCTTATGAGTCACCATGGGCTGGGTGCTGATGTGTTACAACTAATTGCACAGTGCATTCGGAAAGTTTTCAGATTTATTCAAGTTTTCCATATTTTGTTATGTTTCAGTCTCATCTTAAAATAGATTCATTCTCCTCCCCCCCACCCCCCCTTCTTGGAAGATTCATTCAATCATCACTAGACACTTATAGATCCCTCCAGAGATATTACAAAGTTTCCTTAAAGCCTGCTCCTGTGTTTTTATTTTTTTGTATAGTCCGGGTCATTGCCTGGTTAATTGTAAACCTTCCTCTGCATTTTACTGCATTCGTCTTTTCCTCTAGTTTCCCGGTCTCTGCAGCAAAACAACAACCCACTGCTTGACACTGCCACCACTGTTCAAACTTAATTTTATCAGACCAGAGGATTTAGCCTCTTGTAGTCTGAACGTCATTCAAGTGCCTTTTGGAAAACTCCCAGATGGCTGTCATGTGCCTTTCAGTGAGGAGTGGCATTCATCTGGCCACTCTACCATAAGTAGTGGAGTGCTGCACTGATGGTTCATCTGCCCCCATAAAGGAACTTTGGATCTCATTCATGGTGACCGTCAGATTCTTGGTTACCTAACTGACCAAGGTCCTTGATCCTCAATTGCTCTGTTTGGCTGGGGGCCCAGATTCAGGAGGACTCATGGTGGTTCCTCCATTTGAGAAATATGGAACCTGCTGTGCTCTTGGTCACCTTTGATCAGATGTGTCTTGACACAATCCTGTCTCACAGGTCTATGGACAATTCGTTGTCGATAGACCTATGGACCTCATGGTTTGCTTATCACTCTGACATTCACCATCAATATATATATAAACACAAGCATATACCTTTCTTTTCCTACCTTACGAATTAAATTAGGCAAAGGTTGACAAGAATCAAGTTATAGAGGCATTTTGAGAACTACTGATAGGATGTACCACAACTAAAATGAAAATGACTCATCAAATGGTCTGAATATTTATATAAATGTAATATTTGAGACTGTGACTTTTATTTGAATATATCTAATGAAACTCCAAAAAAGATTTTTTTGCTTCTCTATATAAATTGAAAAAAACAAAATGATTTTCAAACTTTCTGTACCCATAGTAAATATAGGAAGGGTGGGAAAAAAAAAAAAAGTTTCTCTTACCCTTCTCCTCTCCCTACGTGTGAGCAGTTGTCCGTGCAGCAGCCTCCACACCATCCTGCCTGCAATCTTCGTGTCGATGCCAAGTAACCGAAAGCCATTGTAGTAATGCTTCAATTCATCCACAATCCTCTGATACAGAGACTTTTTCACGACTGCCCTCTCCGGCACCGGAGGGACGGCAGCAGCTGTTGCAGCAGTCGTGGAGGCCGGAGTGATGGGTGACGGAGGTTGAGGCTGAGGGGCGGCAGCCACAGAGTCCTTTTTAGCTTCTGCAGAAGCATCCTGGGGTGCTGCAGCAGAAGTGGTCTTGGTGTCCTCCTGTTTTATATCCTGGAGCCAAACACCTGAGCTGTGCAGAGAGCGGGCGAGCAATGTGGCAATGTGGCCCCGGCAGAGGTCGTGGCGTCGGTAGCAGCTGGGGTAGCCATGGTGGTAGTGCCTGAGTGGGAACAATGACGAAATGTGGCGGGGAGGGTCTACCTGGAGGTACGCTTTTGAAGACAAAGAGGTGCAGCTGTGCCTCTTGGACAACAAATATGATCCCCTGTTGACAGCAAGAAGAAAAACTGGTTAAATATTACATAATAGAGTGCGCGGGAATGTGCTTATAGAGAACTTCAAGTGCCAAGTATGCTAGTGCTTAAATGCATGTCAGTAAGAACAGCTGCGGTGAATAATATTCTAATAATAAACTTGAACATTTTTACCTGATTAATCAGTAATATTTCAAATGTTGACTGGTAACTAACAAAATTGTTATTTGAATTATTTAAATAAACAATGATATGTAAACACAAATGGTGTGAGAACATTTTATTAAAAGGAAACGTAATGCAAGTGAACCTAGCTGATATATCTAAAAGTCACACATTGGTCCCTCTTGGCTAAGTGACCTAACAGTGAGGTCACTGTAAATAACACTTATGTACTCTACTCTGTTGGCCAAGTTTCTCATCTTCTGACTGGAGACACTATGTAAACAGACACAGAATGTCCTGACTATTTCAGAACATCCTGGCAATTTGTCAATACAGTCAGTGAAAACTGAGCAGGCAATCAGTGATGACTCCAGCAGTTTAGTCCTGCTCTGCATTGCCAATTCTTGATTTATCATCTTTCTAAAGTCTGCAAGTGTAGATGGTGCTTACTTACCTTGATCTTGTGACAGCAAGAAGCACCTGATGATTAAACACGGCCATTACAGCGGCAGATTACGGTATCCTGTTAATAGCATGCATAGGGAGAGAGAGAGAACATGCAGGTGTCTGGTTACAATTCTCTCTAGTGCAGAACACTGACTGGAAAAATTGAAAAAAGTAGTCTAGTAGTAACACCTGTCTTATCACGCCCTGCAAAAATCATGCTTAAGGGGACCGACATAATGCTTTGTGAACTATTCAAGTACAAATTACATAAGACCAGTAGTGGAATATAACTAAGGTTTGTATTCAAGTACAGATCTGAGGTACTTGTACTTTAGTATCTCCATATTATAATATTTTGTATTTTTACTTCACTATATATATTTACTACTTAATTTTTTTTTCAGTTAAAGATTTAGCATAAAGTATGTTTAAATTGAATATTCCTCTCTTTGTCTTAATTGCACATAACAAAAGAGGTATAAACGAAGTGTAATATTGTTATAAACAAATATATAAAAACATGAAATTGCGTCTATATTTATCATTGTTCTTCTACCAACAATATCTAGAATTGCTCCACGTGTATTTGTTAGTGGTAATAACAGAGCCAATATAATAGAATGATATAAAATAACACTTTGAAAGAAACCAGTCTGGCGAATACTATATTTAATATTTTGAAATTCGGGAGTTTTACTTTTACTTCAGACGGCTCTGCCTCAACTCCGGTACTTGCGTAATATGACAGCGTGATCACAGCCGGCAGCAGGATAGCTTAACATTATATAAGAACAGCTTCATACTTTACCCACATATTTATACAACTAATAGCAAATATCAATCCACTCCGTGTGGCGCTAAACGGCCAAATTCACGATTATAACTCAAATATTGAGTCAATATTTGAAATAAGGAGATAAACTCCGTTAATGTTAAGCAACACAACGTCTAACAAATGTGCGTAACTTAGCATTTCAAGCTAAACTCGGGAACATTCCGGTAATTTTCCGCTCCCGTTAACGTTATCCACCAACAAAAATCAGACATCCATAAGCCAAGAACTTTAAATATATCACAGCTACACACCCGAAAGCTACCAGTACTATGTGTTCTCACGTTAGCATCACACCACCAAGTTAACTACTAGCATGTAGCCTAGCCGGTGAACTAGCTAGTCATTAGCCTAGCCGCGGAGCTAGCGCCTAGCTAGCTAGCCGTTGACGAGCCCACTAACCTCCAGCGTCAGTGACCGAGCTATGGCCGCTGCTGACGGGGCGTCGTGAGGGATCTCGGTGAGACGTGTATAATGTAATCCATCCACGATAACAGGAGTGACAAAAAGACGGCCGGCGAGGTGATAAACCCATTTACGGTGGGTTTATACTTGTAAAATGCCTCTTGATGCGTCGTGTGCAGCGGCCCGGTCTGAAGTGTGCAGCCTCCGCCGCAGCCGCACTGAAAGGTCAGGCTGCGTGTGAGCTGGATGCGTCACTGCCAAAGATCGTCTATAATATAAAAGAGGAATCACTCTGAGCAAAAAAGCGGCCCCATTTTCTGCGCTGTTAAAGTGGGCGTTCACTCAAACAAATGCACCTCTCTTTAGTCGTCCTGGCGTTAATAAGGATTGCTATTCATACAAATTATAATTTTGGTATTTGGTAGATGGTTACTTTGTGCAAGTGTAAATTCATTTTTAACTATATAAATAAAGAAGGAAAAACAAAGATTAAATCATTTAATTCAAGATAATGATAATAATAACAGTAGTAAATCTACAGTGAATGTAAAAGTGTTATAGAATTAAAAACATACAACATAAAGAAGTAGTAAGCATTACTAGCATAGCAGAAGGATTGATCCTGCATGGTGGGGCTGCTGAGGCATAATATCATATTATACAAAATCAACTGAATAAAGTAATAACTTAAAGCTGGGGCTAGAAATGTATCTACCATGTGGAAACTGCTGCTGGGTTCAAGTGACAGAAGAGGTCAACAAATGGTCAAAATTAAAGCAGCCTAAATTGAGATATACTGACTTAACCATCCTATTCTTCCCATGGCAACCAAATCTGAAAGATAGCTGGTGCATATTGTATAGACTCATTTTAGAATTTTATAGATTTAATATATTTATTTTTGACTATTTTAGGCCAATAAATCAACAAAGCATATACATCATCAAAATTTTAATCTTGTTGGTGTTCAAAATCCATTTGAATATCATTACGACTTTCATAGCTGAAAATATAATCTACAAATTAACAAAATGTTTAAAAGCCAAGTAAAATGTTTAATATATTCTAAATCATTTAAGAAAGGCTGGGACATATTATGAGTGAAGAGCGGAATTGATCCTGTTTTAATTCTGGTCAATGCTAATTTAATATTTAAAGAGCACACAAAAAACATTCAGCCCAGCTTCAAATTTCCACACCTTATTGTATTACATTTCATTATATTTGAAAGTGTTACCTGGTGCCTGAATTTAGAGTTCCTTCATATAAATAAGAGCATAAAATTGATGCACAAAAGGGCACAAATCTGGCACAAGAAATGACCAGAATGCATTGACCATTGCTTCTTTTATCATTGGTGAAAGCGCACGCAGTAACACACACACTTTGGCCTGCAATGTTTGTGGTATCAAGGATTTGAGGCAGAGCTAGAGGTCTTCGGTCTTTCCCATCATCCCAGACAGATCAGGCGAGCAGGCGTATAAAAGCCAATCAGAGGCGCTGGTGCAAACAGCAGCTCAGTCATCTGCATCGCCTTGTGGTTAATGGGTTCTATTTTTTGCTGTTTACTCACGATATAACAATCCTAATCCTAAACTCAATTAATTACACCATTTTAAACACATTACAGGTAGTATTTTAGCATACATTAAATGTGACACGTGTAGTGATAGTGGTATAATGCAAGAAATTATAATAGTTGATTACAGTACTTCTTATTTTCGGGGAGTTACTTACTCGCTTTCACTCCAATACATTTCCAGCAAACATGTTCTTTACTTAATACAGAATAAAATCTACATTTGGAGGAAAACAGACCGCAAACCAATGACATGAACAGTCGTTTGGAAGCCACATCTGGATCAGGACTCCGTTTAGTGAGATATTGAAAGTTTAAGCCTCCATTGATGCACAAAAACTGAATAGAAACTTCAAAAATGTACCAACATTTGTACGTTTCCTTCCAATTCCTAAGTAAGTGCCAAAAAACACACACATTTGAACTAACATTCTAATAGGCAATCATTAACTTCTCCTAAGTATTTTTTTAGTGAGATATCCACTTTTTTGTGGCCTTCTGGTATTTCACGCAGCCCTGAGTGTAGGCGTGACTTTTTCTACTCTTTCCTGTTCATGCTGCCATCTCAAGTAAACTACACATCCCGAAGTGCTGCCGCTCGGCTGCTGCTGTTTTGGCCCCTCCGGTCTGGATCTGCTGTGATTTGGCGCTGAACAGGAGACCGAGGCCTCTTGCAAAGGAGGAAGAGGGGAGCCACGGATCCGAATGATCGCTATCAGGACCAGCGAGGCTGTGCACATATCCGTCTTCTTGCAAGGCTTTCACCGAAGCGTCCCTACATTGAGGAAGAGCCAAGCTTTTGGATTGGGCAGCGAGAAGATAGCGTAACACCCTCCTCCTCCTCCTCCTCTCTAGTTGCGTTAAAACGAAAAAGGAAAAGGCCTGCGCTTTTTACAATATTACAGGATTATTTTTTTTATTTTACTTTTTTTTCACCCATAGATTAAACGAGGACACGTTGCTGGCTGGTGTATGTGTTTAGAATGGGACACGCTGAAGGTATTGACATTTTTTATTTGATTTTTTATTCCCCTGCATGTCGAGACTCGGCATTAAAATCTGTGCTGCTGCTTTTTTCTCTCTCTCTCTCTCCCCCTCTCTCTTAAGCGATAAGCGTGTTTTGCCGAAGCTGCAGCCGCTGCTGTGGATACATGTTACCACTAACTACCCCATTCACTCGTAGCTATCTTTATTTGTTTCCTTCCCCCCTCCTCAAAAAAGCGCCAGTGATGGAGGTTATAATCACGCCAGACAATTTGATTTAAAGGGGTAAAAAAAAGGCAGCCATATTGGCAATGTAACGTTAGCCTAGCCTAGCTTCTCCCTTTCATCTTTGCTCCATGTGTGTTAAATTGATAACTTGCACTAACAATTGGTCGTTTGTGCGGTTACACGACAGATATTAACACGGTCTCGCGTGTGTTATTTCTCTATTGACGGTTTTAAGGGCTCACGTCTTTTCAACACAACCCCCTTTGCTTCAGGCTAACATCGCAGAAAGGCTATAAGATCATTCAGGGAAACATTTGTGTGTGTGTGTGTGTGCGCGCGCGCTCGCTCGCGTGTGTGTTTGCGTTTGCGCGCAGTTTAAATGAAAGCACACCGTTATAACCAGGTATGCACGTCCGCCACACTCGACACGAGCCTAAAATAATCTCTCTAAATGAATAATAAGTGTGAGTTGACACCTTTTTCACGGATGTTTACATCGTTACCCAGCATTCTCCTTTTCACAAATTAAAACCACAATCAATGGAATAGTCTGTTGGACACTGTTAACCTGATTGTTAACATCATAGACATTCACATTGTCAAGTGTGTGTAAGTGGATGCGCGCGTGTGTGTGTGTGAGAGAGAGAAAAGGCAAAGCAGCCACTGGTAAACTGCTCTTTTGTTTTGTTTCTGATAGCAGGTCCACGCCATGTGTTCTATGTTGCTGGAGTACAAGCACAGAATTATCTATAGCTTCTGAGAAGAAGCATGAAATAAATAGACGATTAATGGCCAAAGCAAAGAGGCCGAGACACTTCTCAGTTGCAAGTGTGCAGGCTGCCTGGAATTTGTGTTGTTTTGATAGCAGTTCTTATAAGGGATGGAGATGTTGGCTAAAGGTTTGCCCTGTTGTGACCTGACTAACCTGTTTTTTTGTACTATGGAATTAATCACAGTTTTGTCTATAGAAAAATGCCAAGATCTATCTGAATTTCCTAAACCCTGTCTTGACATGTTTACATGTTTGGTTTTCTTTGTCCAGTGATCAGTCGTGGAAAGTAGTACATTTAAATTCTGAGATACCTGCACATGAACATTTCCATTTAACTCTAATTCATATTTCTTTATTGTGAAACTATTGGTATTGTACTTTCCTCCACTACATTTACTTGATAGCTCTATTTACCCTTTTGATGCAGATTTGACAGGATGAATAAAATAACAAGCTTTAAAATACAACACTTTGTTAAAGGTGAACCAGTGGTTTCAATCTTTTGTCTTTTTAAAGATGTACAAACAGCAGTGTGTAGCCAGGGTCCTATTTCACATCTACGAGTTGCTAACAGCTCCACCGAGTAGTGATTTTTCCCTCTAAACTTCTCACATGCCTTTTATTTCAACACATGTCCAAATGATCCAATATTTCATCAAAAATCACAGCTGACACAGAAAGTCTAAAAGCTAGAGACAGATTTTTGCATCAGAACATTTTTTTTTTCTTCTTTCCCTACTCATTAATCATCTCACAACCCCTCGAATTACCTAGTGACCATTGAAGGGGTTCGACCCCTAGGTTGGGAACCAGTGACTAAACTATTTAACTGTATATAAAGTAGATTAAAGTAGCTCCACCTCCAGCAACAGTAACAAGCTGTTAAACAGGGATGCTTCATATATATATATATATATATATATATATATATATATATATATAAATACATACACACATACATCAGTCACTACTTTTACTTGAATATGTGTTTCATGCAGGATTTTATCTTGTAACGGAGTACTCTTACTGATGTAAAGGATGTTAATACTTCTTTCACTACTGTAGTTTCAAAACCAACAGTATGCATTTTGCATGCATTTCCAAAGTAGAAAAAATACTTACTTAATACTTAAATACTTATCCAATGAGTTGGAGCAGATTCTCAGATCAATCGACTTATATTTTTCACTCCAGAGTGTGGCACTAAGAAGGTTAGATATAGTTGGATCTACACCATGTTACAAAATATACCGTGGTTTCATAAAACATCAAGGCTGGATTACTAACTCTGCAAAAATAATCTGGTGGAAATATACACCACTAAAGCACAATAAATAATGAAATGGTGAAGGGAGGTCCTACTTGTTTGAAAGATTAATATTGAATAGTTTGACAGAGTAGATGCAGACAGGGAGAGGATGGGCCCTGGCAGCATGTATGCAGCCTAACCACAAAGCCACAGCAATGGGACACCCTGGTTCTGCGCTTTTACCTAAATTTAATTTTTTATTGCCAGGCCTTTTGACAAAATCCAGTATTTAAACCTTGTTGATACTATGCACACATGGTGGACATTAACAAATACATTTTTTAAATCATAGTCCCACAAATTGGGTGGAATGCAGCAAAGAGAGGACAATGGCCCAGAACAGGAATACTGGTGTGCTTTGGGGCCTGTGAGCAAAATATTATGATTCTGCTCTGTGCAGTCTGCAGTGTGCACTGTGCTATAATCCGGTGCTAAACTGTGAGGTGTAAATATGAAACATAAATTATGCCTTAGAATTTCTTTCAGCCTCATAAAGGATAATTGAGACAATGTTGAACAAGGGATTTCAGTGGTTTGTTTGACCTGGTTTTGGGGGGAAAGTCTTTAATCAGAGTCAGTTTGTGTTTCATTTATTTGTGCAAATCTGTTTCTACAGGTCCAGTCAAAGAAAAAGACAGTTAAGGATGCAGGAGCCCAACAATGGATTTCTCCTTCTCTTTCATGCAAGGGATCATGGGAAATACAATTCAGCAACCCCCTCAGCTCATTGACTCCGCCAACATCAGACAGGAAGGCACCTGCGACACCGGCAGTGACCCGGGCGAGGATGGTGGTCCCTCCTACGATGCTGCCCTGGATGCAGAGTTTTCCTACCCGCCGTCAGCCTCGGAGGACATGCCGCAGGTTCCCAACGGCTACCCGCCGGGTCTGGGCATGTACGAGCCGCAGGCCAAGTTCTCCATGTACTCGCAGTTCCCCAACGGCTCGGCCAACGGCTACGGGGCCATACGGAGCTATGGAGAGCACGGCCTGCTGCCGGGGGAGGGGACGGTCCTGAGAGGCCCCGGCCTCCAGGAGAGACCCTTATCTCCGGTATCGCCACCGCTGCCCACGCATCACCCGCACCTCCACCACCACCACCATCACCCGCACCACCACCACCACCACGCGCACCTCTTCCACTCGAACCCGCCTCACATACAGACCCACCCGCACCCACAGAGCCCCCCGCCGCTGCCGCTGCCCTCCCAGCACCACCTGCCACAGACGCCCCACATCATGACCCACACTCTCCCGCCTCCTCCGCCTCTGCACCTGCCCTCCTCCAGCCCCCCGCCCTCCCTCGTGGACAGCACACCCTCTTCTCAGCCCCCCCACACCCCATCCAACACGCCAGGTGGGGTGCTGAAGAAAACCAGCTCCCCGGAGATCAAGCTAAAGATCATCAAGACGTATCAGAACGGCAAAGAGCTGTTTGAATCTGCTCTGTGTGGAGACTTGCTTCAAGAACTGCAGGTACACGTCCAGCTAACACTTGGGCTGTAACAGCTAGTAAAAACACAGAGCTCATGTCCTTTTGTCGTCTTACATTTTTCACTATGAATAGTGCTCTTTAGTTTTCCTTATCAAAAAGACCACCCAATATTGACAACTAGTGTTACATATATTTTAGATCAATTTCGCTATGCATTGATACTTCACTGTGGCATTTGTGTGATGAAATTCTTAAGTAAAAGTCCTCATTCCTCATTTGTTCATCACTTTGGATAAAATCATCTTCCAAATGTGTAAATATAAAATATGAATCAAAAGTTTTGCTTCATATGCTTTTATTATCATCATGTTTTTAGAAAGTCTGAAAATGTCCCAAACTCAATAATTCCTTTTACAAAGAGATAAAGTGATTATCAAAATAGTTGTGGGTGATTTTCTTTGACCATCAACTCTCATTTTTTATCAATAAGTACAAATTAACAAAATGATATTCAAAGATATTTTGTAGCATTGCTGCAATCAAAATGTAAATGAGATTTGACAAAAAGAAAGAGAGGCCCAAACTGACCTGTCTTCAGGGAATACTGAAATCTGACAAAAGTAAACTTCATTAATTTTTTAGGGTTATTTATTTTGGTCCTTAATCTTTTTGCAACTTCAAAGAAGTTTGAGGCATTGGGACATGAACAGTAGAAAGCTGCAATTCACTATTCTTTTTTGACTAATTGTTTGGACTGTAAAATGCCATAAAATATCAACATGCCTATTACAATTTTGTAAAGCTCAAGGTGATCTCTTCACCTTGCTTGTTTTGTCTGAATAGTAACAAGTAAGCTGAAAGATGTTCATTCATTATTATGTAAGACCGTGCCGATGAGAAATTTTCATATTTATAACGGGTAAATGAGCAAACTGTATTTTTTTTTTTTTTAAATGACAGTTCACTGGTTAATCCATTATCAAATTAATGCAAATTATCTGTCTATCAATTAAGCAGTCACTTATTTTAGCTTGACAGACACAATCAATTGTAAGCTCTCCCATTAAAATTCATTTGAAATTGTCAGTGCATTATGCATTTTGTGATAATCAACCTTTTTTTGACACACAAAGAGATGTTTTGAGCCTTGTTCATAGAAAAACGAAAATTGCCAACATTTGACTTTTTTTCTATTTTTTAATCTTCAGAAGGAGTCACAGAAGAATGAGACCACTCCGATACAGCGCAGACATGAGCGGAAGAAGGAGAAGAGGAAAAAGAGCGCAAGGCTGCAGCTGCAGGTCCAGGAACAAAGCTTGGAAGAGGTCCAGGCACAGGCAGGTACCACAGGGCAGACTGAGGACACCCACGTACAGCCCCAGCCGAGAAAGACACCCACAGGCCCGGCAGAGAAGCCCCAGAAGACTGTCATCAAAACTGAACCAAAGACCCCAAAGGCAAGAGCTCAACTGTTCATTCTCTAAAGAGAAATGAAAAGCTTATTTCAAAGGCAGACTATTGAACTGTTTATCTTCTGTCTTAGGTTCCGAAGGTCCATCACCCTTCAGTGATCCAAGAGACGGGCTTCTGTAAAGAGTTTGTGATTGGAGATCTGGTGTGGTCCAAGGTGGGCACCTACCCATGGTGGCCCTGCATGGTCTCCTCTGATCCACAGATGAAGGTCCACACACGCATCAACACCAGAGGTAACAAATAAACACAGGCAAACACTAACCGTGATTAGGATTTGTGGACATAAATGTTAATTTTTAAAGGTTGATCACAATCGTCCAAAATTTGTCTCAGCACCCTGACCCTGCATATTTAGTTGCACAAGCTTATTGTCAATTTTCAGGCACAGACTTCACAGCTTGACGTTCTCTTCTGCCGTACAGGTCACAGGGAATATCACGTCCAATTCTTTGGCAGCGTGGCGGAGCGAGCATGGATCCACGAGAAGAGGATTGTTTTGTACCAGGGAAAACAACAGTATGAAGAGCTTCAGGCTGAGACTCTGCGTAAGGCCTCAAACCCTGTAGAAAAACACAAAGTACGTATGAATTTACTTCAGAACCTCTGTCAAAGTTATTCAGTGTTTTTTTGTTTCCCCTCCCAGATGATATGTCTGCATTTGTGCATATGTGTTTATTAGATGGACTTTTGTTATAAAATTGTATGTAAAGAATTTCAAGAGGAGAAGGTAATTTTATTATGGTAAAACAAGGTATCATAACAACCATATGTGCAAATAAAAAACACACAGCTGGTGGAAGTATGACCAATGTAGATCCTTTCAAAACATCAGATAACTACATTCATTATTTTCATTCATGAGTATTTAAAAAGGCCATATGAAAGAGTTGTGAACAGTATTTATACAATTCATGCTTAAATCCTGACTTTACCCTCCACACCAGCATCTGTTCTGATATGGTAAATTCTACCCTGCCACAATTGTATAATTAGGACTCATCACTTAAAAAATGCAGAAATGTATTTTTGTTGTTTCTTTTGAATGTTAGAAACATAGAAAAATGTCCTAACATACAAATGCACTGTCCTCTCTATAAATAGAATATTCTTCCAGCAATACAAGAAACATAAAATTGCCTTCTTTACCGTAAAATAGAATGAGCAGTGTCCACTGGCACAATTTTCAAGTTTCATTGCATATGATCTAAAAGTATAGATTTCCCATTCCACTTGAATGAAAAAGTATGTGCGAAGTGTTGAAATGTGTATTTGTGTCTATATTGTGTCTTGGATCAGTCAAACTCGCTCTACAAATGATATTAATCTGTTGATTTGTCCTTTTGATGTTGCCATCTCCAGCTTCTGAAGCCTATCCCTCAAAGAGAGCGTTCTCAGTGGGAAACGGGTGTGGGCCACGCTGAGGACGCCTTCCCAATGACGCGGCAGGAACGAATTGACAACTACACATTCATTTATGTTGATCCTGACCCTTGTGAGGGGCCTTCGGCCAAGAAACCCACCATCAGAGCGGAGAAACGGACCCGGCGCTCTAGCAGCTCAACAAGCAAGAAGGAGGACGGACGGGTAAAGACGCCAGACCGAGAGCAGCCACCGCGAAGGCTGCTGCCGCGTCGGCAGTGTAGCGTTTCAAATATGGAGGACAACACGAACTCCCAGGCATCAAGTGAGGAGAAGAACCAGAGAGGGGACACGAGTAAATCCGGATCCCCTACACAGAATACTGGTTCTAATGCACGAGCACGGCAGGAGTCCCCACCACCAGTTAGAGCCTGGAAAACCGCAGCAGCAAGAAAGCTGCTGCCTCTCTCCATCACCATGAAGAGGCTGAACGTGGAGATCACAAAGTGTGATTGGCCTCTGCTGCAGAAGAAAGCGGCTCCTTCTCCAAAGAAAGAGGAGGAGAAGGAAGAGAGAGTGGAGAAAGAGGCTAGGCAGCCTGACCTGGGATACTGCTCACCTGAGGTTGGTGTAACTGAGGCAGAAAACAACTTTCCTCAGGCACAAGTGTTATTCTGTGAGCTAATATGCACGAGTTGTTGTTGTGAGCAGGACAGCAGAGCTAAACCCGAGCCCAGTCCAGAGGAAGAGGAAGACGTGGACGAAGCAGAGGAAGACGGGGAGGAGAGGAGAGAGTCCCCTGCCAGTCAGAGTGAGGAGGGAGGAACGCAGCAGAGCCCCTCTCCTGGGTCGAACCACAGTAGTCCACAAGGTTTGCAAAACCCAGACATGATATTTGACATGTTGAGACCGGGAAGAAACGCAGCTCATTACTTTGATGTGCTTTCAGGTTCTCAGGAGAGGAAGCTGCAGCGGCGGTCAGTCAGGAGCAGGTCTGAGTCAGAGAGAGGCAATGATCCCGTCCCGAAGAAGAAAACCAAAAAGGAACAGGTATCTGTCCTCCCAGGCTAACGTGGTGTTCTGACTGAAAACTGTAGCACTGTATTAAACAACACACAAGAGTGAGGCTTGGTTGAGTTTGGATGTTTAAGAAACATAACAAAACCCCAAAGGACCCCCAGTTGATTCCATGTAAAGCCCTCTACATGCTTTTTTTGTACACTCTTCATTTATTTATTTATTTTACTAATGTTGGTTACTAAATAAAGGCAAAATTTCACATGTTAAGTATTTTTGAAAATATATGCAAGTGTCAGTGTGATAGTTGCATCAATGAATTACAATAAACTAATTCTAGTTGGAGAAATAGATTTACAAGTTTGAACGAACAGATGCCAAAACCGAGCCATGTGTTTATTACTATACCGTTATTTGGAACATTATCGGGGGTGCAATGATTTTATCTTCTGTTGTGATGACTGTGAGGCAAACAGTAGGAATCTGACCTTCACATTACAAGCTTATCACGTATTTGATTGGCCACAGCAGCATGTTGCAGGAAGATATTGTGGTATGTTGTTCATTGAATCTACTTTTAAGTACCAAAGTTGTTTAAACTGACCTACTACCACCTGAATCATAATGACCACACTGTAACCTAAAACTTGTTGATTTACTCTACAGGCGGAGATGGCTCCTGAGACCACACTGAGGACAGGTTCGCAAAAAGGTAGATGCTCAACTTTATACCTGTAACGTGCCTGTGATGCCGATTCACTTTTTTTTCCCCCAAAGCTGAAATGCATCTTTTTTATTCTCGGTCATGGCATTAGGAGCTAGTGAGATCTCGGATGCCTGCAAACCACTGAAGAAGCGAAGCAGAGCGTCAACAGATGTGGAGATGGCTTCATCTCAATACAGAGACACCTCTGATTCTGACTCAAGGGGCCTAAATGATCCGCAGGTAGGTTTGGAAATATACGAAAAAGAAGACATGCACACAAACAGGAAAATATGGTTTTATTTCATTGCTTTTGTGCACATAATTTATATAAACGGGTCAGATTAAATACAATTTTAAAAAATTATTTCAGTACAAAATGACAAGTTGCTTCTAAAATAGCACATTATTTTTAATGGAGCAAGTATTGCTTTAACAAAGAGACTGTTGCATAAGAATGTCTTGCATTATGGTTGTTTTTTTTAACTTTTAGTGTTGGTAGGCGAATTAGTCACATCTGTTTCTCTGTTATTTTCCAACTATTTTCTAAAGAAATATTCAGTCCTAAGAGTATTTAGGTAGCACAGTTTAATATAAGGGAGTTTCTCATGGGTCACATATTAACTCCTGACTCATGAAAACCATTTGAAAGCGTGTCTGATGTCTTTACTGCAGAACCAGACTGGAGACGGATCCCCCTACATTGAATAGCATCTCTGGAAAAAATAAATTTCCATCAGGACAAATGACTACAAAAACATTTTTTTCCAGCTGTTGATAATAAAGTGGTGCTCACTAGTGAGATTCGATCATTATACTTTTTCCTATACTTCTTGGAAAGGGTTGTCCTTAAAAATCAGGGTTCTGTTTTTCTACAGCCAATACGGTAGCTAAACGTAGAGGCTTGGTATCCTGCACGCAGGGCACATCAACACGCGTGGTCTTCATTTATCTCACAGGGTTTATTTGGGAAGAGTCTTGATAGTCCAGCAGCTGCAGATGCAGACGCTTCAGATACTCAGTCTGTGGATTCTGGTTTGTCTCGTCAGGACAGCAGCACCGGGAAGAGGGACACCGTCTGCCAGGTCAGCGCTTCTTCCTCCTCTTTGTTAGATTCTCTTTCTTCTGAAGTTGTACAGCTACTTGTGGCAGCTGTATTATCTTTTAACCTTGTGTTTCTGTGTGGGTTCGTGTAGATCTGTGAGGTGTATGGAGAGGGATTGGTGGTGTGTGAAGGAGACTGCAACAGGCAGTTTCACCTGGAGTGTCTTGGTCTGACGTCCCTACCTGAAGGCAGGTTCACCTGTCTTGAATGCAGAAATGGTGAGCAATCAACTTCAGCCGTAATTGTGTCTGATGTCCAATGCTTGTTTTGCTCTTTACTATCAGAGACTCTGTCTTCCTTTTTACAGGCAATCATACATGTTTCAGCTGTAAAACAGAGGGGCGGGAGGTGACGCGCTGCACCGTGTCTGGATGTGGCTGCTACTACCACGAGGATTGTCTCCGTAAACTCCCGGGCACCACCAGCATCGCGGGCGGAGGCTTCAGCTGCCCTCAGCACAGCTGCTCTACCTGCTGCCTGGAGAGAGACATACAGCGAGCCAGCAAAGGTAGAAACAACTTTGGATTCATTGCTTAGCTTTTCTGATTTCCTTGTAGACTTTGCTACATCAGCAAACTAAAGAAAGACATTTGTGTGTTGTCTTCCATTTTAGAACCACAAAGTGTAGCAATACAAAAAGCTCAAATAATAAGTAGAGCAAAGGGCTCTGGTGTAAAAGGGCAGTAAAAGCAGGAGAAATGAGATGGAGAGTGTTTTTTACACATTGAATTTATGCAAGCCTGATTCACTTCTGCAGATTACTTGGTGACAGTCTCACCACAAACATCCTGTTCCTCTTCAAACCAAAAATGGTTTTAGTTGAAGTGCATTGGTTCCTGGAAATGTCTTTAGATGATGATGTATTGTTTTGCTGGAAATACCTCATCTAAAAAAAAGGGAAGTGAGGCATTGCGTTTGCAACTTTTAGGCATCTCCTGGTTTAAAAATGAAACTATTCAATTGAACACTACAAAAAACATCACATCTTGTTTTTGGATTAGTCCAATATTGTCAATATATTGTCTTATGCTACTGGCAGATAATTTAGATCTTTTTGTTTTCTATTTAGTCAAAATTGACCAAAATACGAGAAAACTAAAAAACTTGGACTAAAGGTACCTAAAACAATATATCTTCACCTGTTAAGATTTCAGCAGGAAAAAAAATCTTTTCAGATATTATCTTTTGCCTTTATGCTACTATAATTCTTTGGGTAAGTCTTGAATATCTTGCATGCCAAACAAATAAGTCTTATTTGTGCATTGAACCCTTTAATTACAACTGGAACCGATAAAGGATTCCGACCTGATTCAAAACTCCGTAAAGAAGGAGAGAGAACCTCTTCACAGCTCTGTGTGCTGTATGTGACTCCACTGAAGTAGTGTACTGCTCAAAAAACATTTGTTTCCATTACAAAGTAACCAAAGAGACACGAGCTCGGACAAAACTGTGGCAGTGTCCAGATTATCATCATTTTTTTTTTTTATAGTTTCCTCAGTAACTGTAAATAAATATTTCAAATACTTATGGACCATTGTTACTTACCATCAAAACTGACTGGTGTCCCACGCAGCACATCACAATTGTACGTTATAATAATAATGTCATATATATCTAAATAGTGTACTTAATTGTAACTAGAGCATGATTGCCGAGTGATAAATCATCTAGATTGCACACACATTGTGTCCCCTCCATCTGCCACGTGTCCACCAGGTCGGCTGATGCGTTGTATCCGCTGTCCGGTGGCCTATCACACCGGAGACAGCTGCGTGGCGGCAGGCAGCGTCGTCCTCACCCATCACATCATGATCTGCAGCAGCCACGGCAGCACCAAGAGGAACGGCCTGCTCACCTCGCCCGTCAACGTGGGCTGGTGCTTCCTGTGTGCCAGAGGTAAGCCCCCCACTATACCCACTAATGGCCTTCCTCTCCCGCAGCCGGGACGCAGCGGTGGCTTTAGCAGCACTCGCCGCTACGATAACCTCTCGAACTGAAACCTCGCATAACTATTGTTTAGACATTTTATCTTTAATATTTCATGTTTCATGTTTGGCATTGTTATTCATGAATAGCAGTTCTGTGAAATGTAATGTTTGTTTTCCATTACGATACTAATATGATGAATGATCCAGGCTGTTACACTGCACTCGACTTAGAAGAAGCCCATCTGTTCCGGATGGTTATGAGTCAGAAAGCACACTATTTACTTTTTTTTTTTTAATTACTATGATCCAGTTACGATCTGACGTCTTCCGGTTTAATAATAAGTTGAGTGCACTGTTTGGCCTCTTTGTGTTGGGACAAACTTTGTTTTACTTGTTTCTTTCTTGTGTTTTAACTGTGTGTATGCGTGCGTGCGAGAGACTGTGTGTTCGTTCTTTCTCTTTTGTGAATTTTGGGTAATTTCGAGTTTGATTGCGGCTCACCCCCGTCTCTTCCTGTGTGTCTTGTGTAGGGCTGTTAGTGCAAGACCTTACTGACACCATATTAAGTTCATATGCCTATAAGTCCCACTACCTTCTGACTGAGTCAAATCGTGCTGAGTTGAAATTACCTATGATTCCCTCTCCTTCGTCAGCTACCAAAAAGAATGTTGGGAAAGGTAACTGAACAGTTTTTCTCTTTCTCCTTTGTCCCACTGGTCTGTGTATGTGTTGTGCCTGCTCCCATTCTGATTTAGTTTTCCTTTTTGTTCGCTACTTTCATTTCAGAGCTTTGAGGTGCTATGTTAATTAACTGGTTAAACCTGCAGTTAATTTTAATGCAGAGCGGTGCATTAAAAAAAGTAACCTCAGCCAAGTTCCCTAACACATTAACAAATAACATTGGGCCTCATGCAAGAATAGTTTTAGTCTTATCCCAAATGTCTCTTATTTCTAATTCACCAAAACTCTTAACTGCAGAAATGTGTTGTTAATGTCTTGTTTCAGCTTGCTGAATGCCAGCTGTTCATGAGGAAGTGCTCACTAGGTAGATTTGATCTTAAGTGATATCAACGCCTCTAAACTGTTATATAAGGCTGCCTGTTCTGCTCCGTTTCAGAATGGAGTTTCATTCACGAAAATAATGATTAAAAAAAAAGACTTTTACTCCACAGAGCTTCAAGTCCTGCTGTTAAATTTTAACGGATGAAAACAGAGCATGTTTGGAGGTGTCAGTAATCATAGTGGGGGACTCAAAACAATTAGAAGATAGGTATACAGCTGCCAATGACATTCATGCAGATCCGCTGTGTGTGTGTGACAGGCTTGACATAATTAGATTATAAAATGTAACGTCTTGTTTCGTAGAGTGGACCATACGGTAAGAGGTGAACAAATATGACACAGGAGGTCAACTGTCAACAGTGGAAAAGTTGATCTGCATCACTAAATGACAACTTTCCAAACAAGTACAGTATACTGTATGAATAGCATTTGCTGATGGAATCATTAAATTAAACAAAGAAGCAGTGGAAGGTAACTAAGAACTATACCTCAGTACATTCTTTTGTACTTGTACTTAACATATTGGTTTATTGGTCATTACCACTAGAATACAGAGTGAATTTTCTTTCTTCTTACTCATGATCCGTTTATAAAATAAGCTGTATTGATGAAATCAGTGACAGGAGCCATTCTACTTAATTAATTAGCACTTTGATTCTAATTTGATTATTTTGTTACCTACCCTCCCTCAATATTTCTTCACCTACACTGAAATATAATTTGGAATGTAGGACTACTTGAAATGAAAAATTTTGTAGTCTTGCTTTGCTGCTTTTATTTTGGTAAATGATCAGAATAGAATTTCTGACCTTGCCAAACCTCTCAGTAAATTGAGATGCAATGATGACATTAACTATTTTAATGATTGATTTAAATTGGCTTGTATAATATTTCGATTCATTCAGATAAATTATGATCCTTAAATCAAACTGGTGTTTTTCTGCTGTGGAGAAAGGCCGACTATCTGTACATCACTCTCACAGGTGTGGAATACGCGTTCATTTCATTTGAACGTAACAAAAAATTCAGAGTAGGAGAAAATTGGTGAATGTGACACATTTGCGACAAAATAGTCCTTTAGTATGCATGGTTCTTGCATGAGGCTCATTGTGAGACTGGTTTATGCTGTGCATGAACTGTCGATCCGAGTAAATATCTCTGCAATAAACATTCCTTTAATTTTAAATGGGTAAAAAGTCTCCACTGGGAAACCATAATTTGTGTTTACCTGCAGTAGTTCAACTACAGTATAGTGCCCTGATGCTGGATGCTCTGGGTCAGTTCAGGCTCAGTCTGTGGTTTGTGGAGCTTATTGCTGCTGGAGGCGCACTGTTTCTTTGCTGCAGCACTACACGGCTTGTTTTTGATTTTGAGAGCCTTGCTCAGCTTCACCTCTTTTATGCCATCTGCAATTAAGTTTTATTTTTGACTGAAATTGTCAGATAAAAATGATATTTTGGCTCCCCTCCATTTTCTTGAGCTCTGACCTGCCTTGGATGGAAAATCTCAATCTGGACTCAATATGATTTACATTAGATGAAATAAAGTCCCCAAGTAAAAGAATAGTGACATTAAGCTCTTTAATGACATTTAAATTTGACATTAGCATTTCATAAAAGAAGAAAGAACAATTTGCCAAATTCCAATATTACGAAAATAAGATTCCATGCAAGCTGGTCTGTGCAGGATGCGGTATGTGTGATGGGAAATGTTTGCTTTACCAGCAGGACTGCATGCCTGCTTTTGCCAATAATTTGTTATTTTGATATAACCCTGGTTCATTGTTAATGCGCTGGCTGGTTTTATTCCTGTGCTGCTGCATGTATTTCCCATAGACTGGTCTTGGTACAGTGCTCTGAATCTGATTGCCAGACATGCTGTAACTGCTGCGTTAAAAGTTGTAATCGACTGGACCACCCCGTGCAGGGGCTCCCAACCATGATCAGTCATTTTCATGCAGCACGGCTGTCACAGGAACCTTCACTCCAGAAAAAAAGCTCCTGGCTTTAGTTTTCTTAGTTCAGAATAATGAATCAGTGAAACGGCTTCAGGTGAAAAATATTTTCCATACAAAGACGGGGTTTTCCTACCGTACTAGATCCCGGAAAACTTAAACTTGATGCTGTATTTGCCTGTTTGTTTTGTTTTACAGCCCAAGTGTAGTATTTATACATTTCTTTGGCTTGTCTGCAAATGAGATTCAGAGTTTGTCCAGGTTTTAAGGTGCATCACCTAATGGTACACTCCTCCTCTCTTTGCACACCCATTTCCCACAACGCATGCACACATGTGCGCACCCACACCCTGCCTCACACACACACACACACACACACACACACACACACACACACACACACACGCATATGCATACATACTACATTTGTACATGTGTACATCCATACAAATGTAGGAGGAAAGTTGCTGTGCTGCGACTCATGCCCAGCTTCCTTCCACCCGGAGTGTCTGGAGATGGAGATGCCAGAGGGGACGTGGTCCTGCAGCGATTGCAGGGCAGGGAAGAAACCTCACTACAAACAAATTGTTTGGGTCAAACTTGGCAACTACAGGTACGCAGAGAGGAGTGATTATAGACTGCAGAGGGTTGTGCAACTGTCAATTTATGGTACGGTCACATTTAAAGCACAAGGTGATATATTATATTCTTCTAATTAAAAAAAAAGAAACCTAAAGCAAAAAAATCATACTCAGAAAAACTGTGTTTCCAAAGCGTGCACGCCCTTGCATTCTGACATGTTCTGATGAATATGGCCACTGTGGTTAATTTTGAGTTGACTCCAAAAGCACAGTCTTGCTGCTGTAAGTACTTACTAGAGCACCAAGTCTGCAGCCAGCCAAAACATATCCTCTTTACTCATGGTTGAGTAACATTTGCTGAAAACTACATCGCCCAGCTGTTTGAGAAGACGTTGCTTGACGTTAACATGAAACTGTAAATTTGTTAATGTTTTTAAAGATTTGTCTTCTGTAAGAGCTCTTAGGCTTGGGCTTGTGTGCACACTGTTGGTTCTGATCTTTTTTATGAAATTTAACAATGATATAAAAGCAAAATATCTCCAGGGTTCAGTCCAAACAAATTTACTTACAGTAAATTACCGATGCAGGTATTTAGGAAATATTAATCAGAGAACACAGTGGTGGTGTTTCCTGTCTCACAACTGAGTGTAAGAATTGCTTTTTGATGTTCATGCAGTTTGCAGTCTTCTAGTGTAATTGAGGTGATGGGACAAAAATAATAACTCCATCACATAAGGAGAAAAAATGTCTGCAAAAAGCTTGATTTTTGTGAAATATAACTTGTGGCTTTCCAGGAGCCTTGTAGATTTTGTTCCTGTAGAACTGGGCTGCCCGATCCTGCTCCTGGAGAGCTACCACCCTACATGTTTTAGGAATCTCCCTACTCCAACACACCAGATTCTAATTATTCACAAGCCCTTGGAAAGCTTCAGCTATTTGATTGTGAGTTGATGATTAGAATCAGGTGTGTTGAGTAGGGAGATTCCTAAAACATAGGATGGTAGATCTCGAGGAGCAGGATTGGGCAGCCCTGCTGTAGAAGAATTATAGACATTTTTTTATAAAGCTTTCAAATGAACAAGAAGCTAAATAAATTTCCTATACTTTCCAATACTCTCAAGCTTTCATGTCTTTTTTGACTAGTATTATTTTGTCCTCACTTCTTTCCTTTTTTATCGAACAATGGTTCTGACAAGTTCTGGTCTTGCACTTTTGCAGGTGGTGGCCAGCTGAGATCTGCAACCCTCGCTTGGTGCCATCCAACATTCAGAGCCTTCGCCACGATATCGGCGACTTCCCGGTCTTCTTCTTCGGTTCCCACGACTATTACTGGATCAACCAGGGTCGCGTCTTCCCCTATGTGGAAAATGACAAGAACTTTGTCACTGGTCAGATCAACATCAACAAAACCTTTAAGAAAGGTAAACCATCAATAAATATTGTATCCAGCTTCAATACAGAGGTGTTGTGCTTTAGTTGTGTAAAACACATGGGAGGTTGAGTTTCTGTGATGCTGTGGGTGTGTTTCAGCTCTGGAAGAAGCAGCCCGGCGATTTCAGGAGCTCAAGGCTCAGAGGGAGAGCAGGGAGGCTCTGGAGCAGGAACGCAACTCTCGCAAACCCCCACCCTACAAATTCATCAAGGTAATGCCACGTCAATATAACACTGACGCATACACATATAACACTAACACATACTTGAAACATCCAAAACATCTAAGTTGGAAGTTTTTTTTTTTTAGTGTGCCTTGACTCATTATTTGTATGTTGTGATTTCCTGTGTCAGTCCAACAAACCTGTGGGGAAAGTGCAAATGCATGTTGCCGACCTGTCAGAAATCCCACGATGCAACTGCAGACCAACAGACGAGCATCCTTGCAGCCTTGACTCTCAATGTCTCAACCGCATGCTGCAGTACGAGTGTCATCCACAGGTCTGTGTGTACATGTTTATCATCATTTCTCTAGCTGGTTTCTTGAGTGATGCCACCACTCAACTTTCTTCCCCTGTATGTGTTGTTTGGTAGGTGTGTCCTGCAGGAGACAGTTGTGAGAACCAGTGTTTCTCCAAACGGCTGTATGCAGAAACAGAGGTGATAAAGACAGATGGCCGTGGCTGGGGCCTCAGGACCAACCAGGCTCTGAGGAAGGTGGGTTGAGTTAAACCCCCAATCTCATTCTATTGTATTAACTATTGTCCTAAATGTGAACCAATCCATTTAAAGTAAGATGACTTTTATCTACAGTCTTCCTCCAAAATATATACTAAGTAGGAATCAATTTGAAGCCACAGAGGCTGAGATTTCCTGTCTTTTAATCCCTTATATTGGTGAAGCACCAATCTAACTTAATCTGCAACATCTATCGATAAAAGTAAGGAGCATCTGTGTGTCTGAATCTGTAGCTCCTAAATCTTTCTGACTCTTTGTAAGATCAACATATGAATATAGCTTGTACATTGCAGAGTGGTGTATATCCTTTTTCAAGGATTCAAAATTAAAAGTTAGAATTCCAGCACTTGAGTTACAATTCAAAGCTCCGTTGTCCTGTTTCTTCCTGCACCAAATATGCAGCCGATGTAACAAAAGTATTGTAACATTCCTCAAAAACCACACACTAATACCTTAGCTGGTTTAGCTGCTAATTTATTCCTCACACTAACACAGGCTACCGTGGGCTATAACAGTGTTACTCCAAGACACATTCACAGACCCAGGAAATCTCAGAACTATCATCTAACAGAACAGAATCTGAGCCTAAACTCATTTACAGATAAACACATGGAATGTAAAAAGGCATTCAGCTTTGAATAAAAAATGTTAGTGATTTTCAGTTATTTCATTAGAAGAATTAATACAACTGTTTTAAAGGCTGAATGATGCTCTTCATGACATTTGAAGTAAAACTAAAGTGTAAAATCCATGGTTTGCCTGCATGTCACCTAAGCCATAACCCTAAAATGTTTCCTACAGGGCGACTTTGTGACTGAGTATGTAGGAGAGGTTATTGACTCAGAGGAGTGTCAACAGCGGATCAAACACGCCCATGAAAATCATGTGGCCAACTTCTACATGCTCACCCTCACCAAGGTAACATCAGTCCCGCTGATGAACACGGTCCAGAAGAGACTTTTAGCCTAAATGTATCTCAAAACCTGTTGTCTAAATGTCCATCGTCACTTTCAGGATCGTGTCATCGATGCCGGCCCGAAAGGAAATTCCTCCCGGTTCATGAACCACAGCTGCAGCCCCAACTGTGAAACCCAGAAGTGGACAGTCAACGGAGACGTTCGCATTGGACTGTTCACCCTCTGCGATATTGAGGCTGGTGAGTTCATGTGAGAACATTACAACACACACTATAAGTACATTCATTTACAGGATTTGTTTTTACATTACCGCCCCCCCGGTGTTCCTGCAGGCACCGAGCTGACGTTCAACTACAACCTGCACTGTGTGGGCAACAGGAGAACATCTTGTCACTGTGGATCAGATAACTGCTCCGGCTTCCTCGGGGTGCAGCCGACAGTGAGGACACCACTGCTAGTTCATATCAGAGCACAATCTTGGCTCCAGCAGCCGTGTTTCACACTCTAAATCGTCTTCTCGCTTCTCGTGCCTTCCAGAGTGCCGTGGTGATGGAAAAAGAGGAGAAGGCCAGGAACGCCAAGCTGAAGCCCAAGAAGCGGAAGCTGCGTCCAGAGGGCAAACACACGCACGAGTACTTCTGTTTCTGCTGTGGCGAGGGAGGAGAGCTGGTGATGTGTGATAGGAAGGACTGCCCAAAAGCGTACCACCTCCTGTGTCTCAACCTCACCAAGCCACCATACGGTAATGAGGCCAAAAAAACAGTGTGTGCATGCAGGCAACACCATTGAAACCAACATTTGACAATGTTGAAATTTTTTTTTAATTTCAGCTACTTTCAACCATATTTGTTTTACTGAACTAGTACTTACGTGTTTAATATATCTCAGGTAAATTTTCCTCTTATACAATTATTATTAAAACACCCTTTTTATTAGTTTAGTATAAGTTTTCTCTCATTTTGCTGGTAAATATTTTAAACATAGTTTTTCAATGCAATTGAATCAAATATTTAATTGTTTATTTAGGTTCCTCATTAATTGGTACTGTAGTATCCATCTAGTCTTTCTAAGGTTTACGAAAAACAAAAGAATGGACATACAAACAAAAAAAACACATACAACTGTAACATACATGACGGCAAAACCATTCATTTTATAATTTTCATGAATCTAAAAATATTTTATCACGTTGTATATATTTGAATATCATGTAAATTTTATTGCTAAAGTTCAATATAAAAAGAAAACCTTCACTAAAGGGGATAATTTGGATTAAAGACTCAAGATAAAGGAATCTCTCTAGACCAGATAGTAAAATACAGTATGGATTTGACCTCTGAACCTGAAGTTATCCTCTCCATAACGACTTCTCTTCCTGTCTACAGGACGCTGGGAATGTCCGTGGCACGACTGCAGTATTTGTGGCTCCCCGGCCTCGTCTCTCTGTGACTTCTGCCCTCGCTCGTTCTGCCAGGACCACGAGGCGGGGGCGCTCACCGCCTCGTCGCTGGAAGGCCGCCCCTGTTGCTCTAGTCACAACCATCTCAGCCCCCTGGACTCCAACCCCAGCTCGACCCAGCGGCGCCACTCCACCCTGGGCCCTGTCAGCGTCAAAGAGGAGCCCGAGACGGAGCCGGACCAGCCGGCATCAGAGTGACGCAGCGGCTCCCTCAATACCTCATTCCCTGTAAAGTACGCTCCCATTGGCCGGGGCCTCTCCGGGGCTTGGTTGCTCCGCAGAGCCAAGACACACAGACAAAGACCTCGATGCCGCCTGTGGTGAGAGAAGAGCAACTGGGGTGTCGGCAGGGGAAGTGACCAGGCATCCTTGTGCGCCGTTTTCCCTCCTCTCTTGCCATAAAACACCACTACTAACACTCTACAGCTCGCCCCGCGCCCGGTGAAGGGCCTGGACCACCACCTCATTTGGTTTCTTTTTGTTTTATTTTTACAGCTGTGGAAAATTTTTAAGTGTTGTCACGTCGTCAATTACCGGCATTCTGAAAAACTCAGTGAGTGAGGTGGGAGGAGAGTTAGAGGGAGGAGGAGGAGGCGCTGCGAAGCTGAACCTCTCCACCTCGCCGCTCCTCTCTTGGTTTACCTGCTGTAAGCTGTGGTCGGCATCTCTCACACACGCACCGCCACAGCCGATCATCACTCCCGACGTGATCCGTCGTCATCATATTTATCCCTTCTTCTTAGAGAAAAGGAGTGGGAGGGAAATGATATTTTTTGTGCAATTTTTTTTCAGGACCACACTACATTCCAACCTTCCTTAAACATGGTTTTAATATACTTATGGGTATAGATGAATATAATTATATACGTATCTATGTTTGTTAATGTTTACAGACAGATTCTCTCACTTCATCTCGGTGAGTGGTGTATTATGTTTGTTTGTTTAGGTGTTAAGCATTACGCAGACCTCCTTGTGAAAATAGTCCTATTAAGGTGAAATACTGTATAATGGTATATAGTGTAATGGTATGACATTACAGAAGTACTTGTGGTTTTCATATTGCCAGTCTCACTCGCCATTGTGTACATAATTGGCTCATAATATTGTAAAGTACTTACAGATCAGGAGGGACGGAGCCTCACCTCTCCGGTTGTTTCTGGAGAAAGGAAACACTTTTTTAAACAAGACAGATCCTTTCTATTTTCTTTTTTTCGATAAAAGTTCAGTTCCACATTTTCTCCGAGCCGTTACTGTCACTTGTATTGTAGACGGAGGGGCCCCGCTTGTGAGCACTGGTGCTGTCTTAAAGTATTGTAAATCAGCCTTACGGAATCACCTCAGTTGGATTCTGGCTGTAGGAACTACTGCCCAGATGCAGTCAATTTCAGTAACGTTGTGTACTGTGACTGCTAATGCTTAGTTGTTGTTTTGTTTGTTTTAATTCTCCATTTTTGTTTTGCCAAACTTTTTTTCTGAAAAGCACTTTCACACGCCTTGTCGCTACACAATTTAGCTAGGTCATGCATATACAGAAATGTATATTAAAAGAACATATGACAAGTGTTTCAAAATGGATACCTCTTCTTCTTGTAGTAACGTCGGAATTTAAACTGTGTTGTAACGTTTTTCTTTTCTTTCTTTTTTTTTTTTTTTTTTTCCTCTCTCTCCTCTTGGTCAGAAACATGGTGAGAGCTGAGCGTGGTTTGTATGAGGAAAGTGGCCTGAAAGCTGTTTGTTTTTGGCATAAGTAGGAATTACTGCCAGCCTGGCCTATTTGCCTCTTATGTTACAGAAAAGCCCTCCAGTGTCTGACAGAGGCACCGCTTCATTTTCCACCAGGAGAACATCTACAAGGCTGGGCTTTATATGAAGACATAATGGTGTACATTACAGTCCAGTCCAGTAAAATGTACAAATACAAAACTTCTGTACAGTGTTTTTAATTGCTCATCTGTCAAATTCAAATTTTTTGTATTTATTGCACCACATTTTATACTAATTTCGTTTTTCAAACACCAGTGCAGTAATTTGTCTCCCTCCCCACCAAGGTGTTAGTGAAATAGACTATTTAAAAAGACATGGGGAGTTTTACATAATATATCTGTATCTAGTCATTGCATATATAGTTTTTTTTTTGTTTTTTTTTGTTTTTTTTACATTGGTGTAATGATTCCACATTCAATAACAGCCACTGCTCATCGACTTGTGTCGTGACTCACTGTTATTGGTGTTAAAAGCTGTTTAAAGCAGTTCAATATTTGGGATGTGAAGTTCCGTTTGAGAGCGGTTTTGTGCTGTTTTAGCCTGGACTGAGAAGTAATTATCACAGGAGGAAGCTTATCTGTAGTCATGCGTCAAGCCTTTTGCTTGTGATTCTTCCCTGGTTACCTGACTGTTTGTTACCCCTTAAAGAGTTTTTTCTTTTATTTTAGAACCCTCTTGAGGTGGTCGGTGATAAAACATCGAACCACAGGGTGAAACGGTGCCAATGTGTCCAAATCATTTCCGTTCATTTAGAGTAGTAAATGAAGAAATCAGATTAAAGGAAAGGGAGCGGGAGTTGAGCCGTCAGATGCAGAAACGTTAATATGCTTTTTTAAATTTTTTTTAATTTCATGATGTTGATGATGATGCCTGTACTTGTGCACATATTCAGCATATAAGACTTTTCTCCCTTTACTGCATTTAACAACTCTCCTGTTTTCTCTTCATCACATATTCATTTGGAAGCCTTTTTCCAAATAATGGATTCCTTAAATAAATCAAAAAAATTACTGATTTCCTTTTGTGCAACTAAACTCTCAAATCTGCCAAACTCCATACATGCAGAAAACTATTTTTATTCAATAGTTAGTCTTAGGAATTAGGCCACTTCAGTACTTGTTCATTATTAGGTTGGTGTATCACTAAGACACTTTTCTTTTCACACTTGGTCTGCGCATTAACCGTCTAAACTTGAATTTTCTTAGTTTTTTTTTTTTATTTTAATTTATTAACTTTTTATTTTTTGTTACACATCGTGTGATTATCAGACTGCAGGCATCTTTGAGTCAGAAAAAACATGTCTGAGTGATGGTCTCGAAGCCTTTTTTTTTTTTTCAAGGGGCTGTTGTTCAGCTGGTTTGCATGCTTTCAACACCAGTCGCTAGTTTAACCCACTTTTGTAATCAGTTGGAGAGTCTTTAAAGGCCAACATTTAGTTTTTTATTGGTGTTCCTTTATTTTTATTTTTTAACCACATTGCACGGATTCTGCGTAACCAAACTGCCTTTATTATTTCCTTTTTTGCACCTGCAGATCACGTGATCTTGAATTGCTTTGTGCCAGTTTGTCCTCTGCCCCCTCTCATCTGACACAGCAGCAGTATTATAAATGCCTAATTTATGTGTCCAAACGTGCATCGTTTCATTTGCTTAAAATACTATCTGATGCATATGTTTTTTTGATTTATTCTCCGTGTAGTGCCCACTTCTTGTTTTTGAGAAGACAGCATGTTTGTTTTTCATTTAAGTGACCCTTAAACAGGCCTGAGGAGGATTTGTCTAAGTGTCCAAAATGTGTTCATTTTTATTTTTTTAAATATAAACATGAATTTAGGATGGATCCCCTTGTATGTCAAAGGGTATTTTTCAGTTTACTGTAACATCTTGTGTTTGTTTTGTTGTGCAATCATGCAGACTAAAGTTTCTGATTAACATGCTGTTAAGAGGACAAATAGTGTTGGAATAAATAAATAACTCACCTTCATAAGCACTCATCTATTTTTACTTGTAGTAAAATTGCATACAGAAACTCTGACTGGGGTCATATCTATCTCTCTTGGTGTTGCTTCAATTAAAACGTGGATGAACACAAATACCATGTTGATTACTGTTCAACCTGTGTTACTGCATACATGCATATTGAAGAACTTGTAAATAGTTTGCATTGAACTTGCATAGAATCATGTTACTGTGGTGTGCTATTTTTGCCTGTACAATTCTGCTTCTAAATGTGTGTGACTGTTGAGACGACACTCTTTTTGTACATGACTGTCTTTTTATTTGAGAATATTGATTCTGTCCTTTTTCATTCTAAAGTTGAGTTTGAAGAGTTCAGACATGCCTGAAGTTTGACTTTAATAAAGCTGTACTCTGTCTCAGTGAAACATGCTCGCCTTTATTTTTTTAACATCTGAGAAATTGGTGAAAAGACAATTGAGGCAATACACGGACATTTCTGTATAATTGATTCTAAGGATTTACATGCTGCTCACAGCTGAACTAATCAACTAAACTACTGCTACATTTTTATTATGAAAAGACATTCACATTTATTTGAAAGCTATATGTAATGTTAGCAGAAATCACATAGAATTCAAATAAAGTATTTTTTAGATAAATCAGAGTTGCAACTACCTAAATGTGATACTGTGAACCTAACCTAACATGCCAATACTTCACTTGACAAAAATGAACAGCCTAAAAATAACTACAGCATTTATTCAGAATAAAAGGTTTAAAGTTAATATATGTATTAAAAATATATATGTAGTATAGCTGATGACTTGAGTCATGTGATTGGTGTCCTGTGATCAGGTGATCACTGGGACACTTTAAATAGACGCACCTGTATTGGACCCTGAAAAAGACTGGAAGTAGATAGGTGTTAGTTTGCTGTCCCCGATAAATAAAGGATTTTTATTTTTACAGAGTGCCTCAACGTACCTTTTTCAGTTTTTAGACCCAACGCCTAGTATTGCATTGACAAAAAAATAATAGTATAAAAAAGATTGAGCGTCGCTTTGCTCTTTAACCTCTAGATGTCTCTCTGTAACGTGACGTGGCCTCTTGCATCCACGTGTCAAGACAAACAAAATGACCTTCCCCACCACTTCCGGTTTACTTGCTGTTTAAAAAAAAAAAATATATATATATATGGGTTTTCTAGTCATCCCTTAGCCTCGAAAGCAATTAGCAACAACAATGTACCATTTGAACATTTAAACCAGACATTTGTGCTGTGCAGTGTTACAGCCAATTATAAAATATGGTGTAAAGCTCCAGAACAAGTTAGTAAGTGGAACTTGTTTTTACTTTGAAGAGTCGACGTTTTAGACACGCTTTTATTCTGAAAAACGTAACCTGCCTCTTGTTTCCGGCAACTTCACGCAGCGCTCCTCCTCCTCCCGCTGCTCATCATCATCCTCATCATCATCCTCATTGTCCCTGCTCCCCTGAAGTCCTCAAATGTGCGACTTCCCCCGTCAGCAGACGCGGAGGATGCGAGGCCTGATTCCCGCCAACGGCGAGCGCTGATCCGGGGATGGAGACCTAAGCGGCGTCTTCATCACGGTGAGTTCCCGTTTCCTGGTTGGACCTAAACGCGGAAATGAGCCAGATGTCTGCTCTGACAGATGTGGCTCTTTAGCCTAGCTGCTGCTAACCTCTTGTTGTCTGGAGCTGCACACCAGCCCGTCAGGTTTAAAACGTGTGTGTGTGTGTGTGTGTGTGTGTGTGTGTGTGTGTGTGTGTGTGTGTGTGTGTGTGTGTGTGTGTGTGTGTGTGTGTGTGTGTGTGTGTGTGTGTGTGTGTGTGTGTGTGTGTGTGTGTGTGTGTGTGTTTTTTTATTGGTTGATGACAAATATGAACTAAGAAAATATTTTTCCTCTTTGCTCATACTAGCTTATTCACAATATGACACAAAGTATTGGGGTTTAACCACATATCCTACACTTTTCCTGGTTTTATTTGACGTTTTAAAACCCTTAACGTAGGACATCTTTGCAATTCAGTGCAAACATTGAGATCCTAGTAGTTGACTGTGTACATATACATAGTTAAAGACTTTTACAGCTACTGCTGAAATGTGAAAATCTACCCTAATATATTTATTATACATTTTTACTATGCAACCTACAGGCATCATTTCAACTTCTATTTTATACACACTTTAAGTAGAATGAATATGCAAAATCAATTCTTTCTAGAAATTGTGTTCTATTGCGAGTTAAAAAAAAAAAAAAAAGATGACGGGTCAAAGGTCAGATACTCTGAAGCCACAAACATTTTATGTGAGATTAGGCTCAACAGAAAAAAAAGAAGTTTCAAAGAATAAAGTTGCAATAATAAAAAAAAACATTATTTATCAAACTGATCAAACTTTACCCATGGTTATTCAGTTTCTAGTCATAAAGGACTACATGCAAATAGTAACTGAGAATTTGGGCATATTTTTTCCTTGCATGATGCAAATAGTTGCTAACTAATTAAATACATGATAAAAAATCAATTAGTTGAATAGTAGCTGCAGGTCCGATCTCTCTATGATATAAGTTCAGGCCCATCAGCTTCTCACAAATGATTAAAGGATCATTTCTTATACTTGCAAGGAAAGCTGCAATGATTAGTTGAATAATTGATTGGTTAATTTAATTTTCAACTATTCTGAATATTCTGACAAACTGGATTTGAGACCAAAGAGTACGCTTATATCCATGTGTATCTAATTTTCTACAGTTCCAGTTCCGTTCCAGAAAGTGAGGTGGCAATGTTTGCTGTTGACTAACGTCCCCCCCCGAAAAACAAAATGAAGAGGAGGCTGCTTCGTGGTTTCCTGTCGGAAATCTCCATCCGGATGGCGCTGCTGGTGGTATTCCTGTAAGCGTGTCCTCATCCATTGATGCGTTATGTAATTTGAAAAAAGGCTGGCGCTTATTAATGATTAAAATGAACAAACCAGGGCTCTTTTTTTGTTTGTGCATCACTCAGCGTGACGGAGCAGCTTCCTCCTTTCTACCGAGAGATCCAGTCAGAGGAGATGTGGTTGTATAAATTTCACCGTGTGGAGAGAGACCATGTGCCCACATCTCTTATGTTTGTAAGTAAATACTTACTGACACTTAAAAAAGGAACAAAATTCATTTTTAAATAGCACTTTTTTATTTGGCTATTTTATTTCAAAGTCCATATGCTATAAGTTTTTGTGTTATGTATTTATTACTTTGATGATAAAGACACTTCACATTACATTACTTTTGACAATGTTCCAAAACCCATTTTAAGATTATTTTCTACTGGTTACCTCTGCCAACCACATTATGTTTAGCCAGCATTTGTCTTTCTGTCTGTTACAAAATGTTTTGGCCGGATTTTTGTCAAATTTTCTGAGAATTTGGGGAATGGTACAGTGAACAGATGCTTAAATTTGGTAATGATGCAGAAGAAATACTGGTTTCTGGATCACTTAGATTTTTTTTGCAGCAAATTTACCTTCAAACAGGTTCTACTATTGTATGATGGTGATATCTTGCACCCGCATAGCTTATATTGTATGTACACTGGAGACAGTAAGAGACGACTTTGACAAGTTATATGACCCACTCCAAACCATATTAATCTGGTGGATCAACCCTTTATATCAATTCAGGCAATAGTGATGAAAATGTATACTTTCACTTCCATGATAATGCATGTATTCAATAAATATAGGACAAAAATGCTGGGTGGGAGTCACTTTATGCTTGATGGCAGTCTGTGCTCTGAGTGCTTTTCTACTTTCACTTTTTGCTTATGTCCAATCATAGAGTGCCCATGCTTATTTCTTTATTTTTTGGACTATGACTTCATCTTTATCAGAAGAGCACCCAAGTATCCCTATATGATATATATATATAACTTTATGAAGTCTCCCAATCAGCCTGAACCCCTTTGTGTCTTCACAAAAATCTATGTTTTTATTACAGTGCAATGTGAAGAACTTAGGATGGGTAATTAAGGGACAGGTTTATCACTTTTCAAGTCTGTCCTAAAGTTTATAATATAATGCGTAATGTACTTACAATGTAAGTAATGTGGTGCAAAATCCACCATCCTCATTCTGTGCAAACATGTATTTAAACCTTTTAAGCTATTGTAAAACTTTAGCTGCTCAAATTATTCAAATCCATTAAATAACGTTTACAGTCTGTCTTTCTAGTGTTAAAACCGTGTCCATTGAGACACTCAAATGGGAGAAATAGACAACTAGTACAAATACGAATACAAATGTGAGCCTTCTTTAAAGGTATTAAACAAGCTTCCTTTAAATAAATCAGACTCATTATATTCTGTGTCTTCTCTTCGCTGCACCAGAGCGTGGCAGTTTTCACCCCCCTTATTGTTATCCTGGTTTTCGCTTTCCTGAAGAAGTCCGAGCGAGGAGATTTGAAGGAAGCGTCACTGGGTGAGAAATGAAACAGCTGCAAGCAAGCAATTGTTGTCTCATAATGGTAACCAGTTCTGTGTCATGACTCATTTCCGTGTTTTTCTCCCATCCAGCTGTGACTCTGACTCTGGTGCTGAACGGAGTTTTCACCAACGTCATCAAACTCGTCGTCGGCAGGTAAACGCTCTACACAACGTTACCTGGTGATGTAGTGGATGAGAGCCTAAATCTGCCTTCTCTCTGTGTTCATGCGTCACTCAGGCCACGACCGGACTTCTTCTACCGCTGTTTTCCCGACGGACAGATGAACCAGGAGCTGCGCTGCAGCGGCGACCCAGATGTTGTCATGGAGGGCAGGAAGAGCTTTCCCAGTGGCCACTCTTCCTGTAAGAGCCTGTTCTGGGCAAATCGAGTCAAGACAATTTTATTTGTATAGCCTAAAATCACAAACACAGATTCACCCCATCCCCTGTCCTTAGACCCGCACATCGTACGAGGAAAAACTCCTTTAACGTTGGGAGAGGAAGAAAGCACAGGAAGACTACAGCCATGCAATAGATGGTGTGTGCACAGCATGGAATACAATATATTTAGAACAGGAAAAGAGTTGAACAGGACATTAACTAGAATAACAGAAATACATTATTTTCTGGTGTATTTAGAGGGTGAGGTGACAGGAACCATAGCAACAGTCTTCTGTAAATGAGAAAACACAAGGCAGGACTCTGGGAACACAGTAGATTTAAAAGGACATCAGTCTAAACCTAATGGAGAATAGCAATGTTCCAGGCCAGTAATTATGTCCCTTTAGTTGATACACTTTTCATGAGGATGCACCAAGGAAAGGAGACAAATGTACAAAGCAGGTCCTCGGGTGAATGATAGATCTAACAATAGATATGTCTAAGTGTATTTTTGCCTCCAGGCTCGATGAGCCAGAGAGAATTTCACATTACTTAAAAAAAAAAAAAAACCATCTCTCCAGCTCTGATCCCTGTCCTTTCTCTTTGTTGGTGTCTGTGCATAAAACTTCTCCCTCTGCTCCCAGTTGCTTTCGCAGGCCTCGGCTTCACGGCGCTGTACGTCGCAGGGAAGCTGCGCTGCTTCAACGCAGCGGGCCAGGGCAGAGCGTGGCGGCTGTGTGCCTTCCTCCTCCCTTTACTGGTGGCCACGACCATCGCCCTCTCCAGAACCTGCGACTACAAACACCACTGGCAAGGTCAGAGCAGAGCACAGAAGCTCGCCGTACGCTGCCGTCCACACAGATCAGTCAGATACAGAAGGCAAATGTGGCCCGTTATATGGTTGCTTTGTTTTTGTGTGAAAATGCCAGCTGTAATCCTTTTGTACCTCAATTTTTTGCCAGCAATCTTTTTATAATAATGCATACTTGGTAAAATGGTTGTATTTTGTTTGGGAATATTTGGAGGATCAAGTTTATGATAATATTCCAGATGGTGGAAAAGTCATGAATTTGAACTGGGTTCTTCATCTATCTATAAAAGCAAGGAGCAACTGTGTATCTGTGCCTTGTATATCTGTTTGTCCTACCAACCTCAGCTTTTTGATATACAGCTTGCATAGTATTATGATGAAAAGTTGATATCCCTGCAGCAGCACTTTAGTTAAAGTGTAGAACGGTATCACCGTCCTTTTTTAGTTGAGTTTAATAGTCATGAGTCTTGTAAGATCTGATGATTGCAGCAGGGTTATTTTAGGTCGGGCTTTTTTTGAGTATACCTTTTAGCACCCCCTCTCACAGTTTTATATATGCCCTCATTGTCTTTCTTTATTGTCTTCCTTTGCCTCTCTTCCTTGTAGATGTGTTGGTGGGTTCTCTGCTGGGTCTTGTGTTTGCCTGGCTGTGTTACAGACAGTACTACCCCCCACTCCAGGACCCCGACTGCCACAGACCTCTGCGTCACAGGGAGAGCGTTCCCGCCGCACAGGAACGTAAGCTGGCCAACTCCAACTACATCCTTCCCCTGTAACCGGTTGCAACTGGATTCTACTCGACGCTGGTGTCATTTATGACAGGTTACATGCTAATCTGTCAATTGTGGTTTTCGCACCCTTAGGGCTGGGCATTATATCAATAGGTATTTGTTATCATTGTAACTATTATGGGAAATTTCTTTTCGTATGGTGGAACACGATTCTTAACTAAAATGATCATTTTCTCCTAAATAGTTTCTGAAATATTGGTGACTTGCAGACTGTAACAAAACCAGTTTAATCAGTCCTATATTTAAGGGCTGATGAATATCATGACATATATTTTTCCCCATCTGGCCCAGCCCTGCAACACTCTGTGTAATATTGTGCCTAGAGGTCATGTTGGCTTAAATCCTCCCAACAGCTGAGCGGGTCAACTACAGAAGCACCACACAAGAAGTTCACTGCCTGTCGTCTCTGGATCAGCTGCTGTCATTGGGGTCACTGTTTTGTGATTTGTTTTGTAACCCGCAATGATTTCAAAAAGCAGGGTTGAGACTCAAGGAAAGAAAAGAGAATCCAAGATCAAACATCTGCTTACTAATGATTCTGAGATTCAAGTACAGACAGCACTAGTCTCCACTAAAACAAGTTTTACCCACTTATACAATTATTATATAACATTACGTCACGCGATCAGACACGAGTCGGATGCACTCTCTGACAAAGGCTGTGAGATGGGGAAACAGTATTTCCACAATCAGTTATATTGTTATCCTCCATTTTTATGCACTGGAGCAATTTCTGGTCTCATGTCACCTTGCGAAGTAACACAGTTTGTGGGAAAACAGCCTGATTTCAGGTGTTGGGTACGAGTAGTCTTTGAGTTATGTCTGAGTTTTGGGGTGGGCAATATGGGTACAATATATTTTATGACCATAATTTTAAAATCTGTGTGTGTGTGTGTACATACACACATAGTATAGGCACACACACAATAATAATAATTCAATCAACCTGTTTTGTGGGCAAATTCAGCTAATTAAATACCTGACAAATCAAGACATTTTATCACTATTTATATCAAAATCATAAAATCAAACGTTGTTTTTGCCAATAACAACCACAAACAATCACAGAGATTAAAAGATAAGGCTGCCGATATTCTTTTTTTTTTTTTTTTTTTTTTGTTTCTCGATAGATCCCATGATGAGACTAAAACCAAAATGCATTAGTCTGGTTTCCTGTTCTGACTGTGATACTTAAATGCCGCAAACACACTGGACATAAATCTTCAAAAGTAAATCTTGACTTAAGTACTTGAATTTTCTTTGAAGGTTGAAAAACACAAGAAAATTGTGTTTTATATGGGACTGTTCTCAGCCGTGAATTATACACAATTGTTCCGTTAGTTTTTGCACAACAGTGGAGTTCTATAAAAGGAATTGGGTTAATCCAGCGTGTGCTTTTTGGTAATGTCATGGGATTTTTTTTTCCAGCAACAAAATAAAGTATAAGATGTCACCAGACTTTTGATTAGAAGAAAAGAGTGTTTATCATCCTAACACCCCCCCTGTCTGAATCAATCACCGCTTTGGTTGCCTGTATGTGCCAAACAAGTTGTAATAACGACTTGTCCGTGTCACGTCTTTGGTCTTTTCAGTTTTAGACTACAGCCTCCGTGTTGTGATATATGTAAAATTGTCAAAATCTTTCCATTAACACAAGGAATTTATAGAACATCCTGATGTAGCAATTACATTCAACTCCTACAGTTTTTGCAGTGCCTGCCGTACTCATTTAAAAACGGCTGAAATCCCATCTCTGCTCTAACTGGCCGCTTCATGTCATCACAAGTTGCTACAACTGTGATGAAAGATGCGTGTTTTTCTGTGATCTGTGGTTTTCGTCTCTGTTCAAAGCAAGTGAATGTTCAGCAGAGACGGAGAGATATCACAGGGTTATTATTATTTTTTTTTTTTTTTTAAAGAGTGACCGTAGATCTTTCTGATGGAACCTGACCTGGCCTCTCCAGGTGATGGGGGTGCGAGCCTCCTCATGCTCCTGCTGCTCAGGTTTCTGTCCTCTTTTGTTGGTTCATTTTCCTTTTGCCAGTTTTCATCAAATGTAAAGAAGTATTACAGTCTGTTTTCCTTATTTCTCTTCTGTAATGCTTATTTTTCCAGCTTTATCCTTTAATTATATTTGAGTTAGAAAGTGTCTGATATTTTGCAGGTTGATCTGTTTTTGTTTTTTGTTTTAAATGCATGTGAAACCAGCCAAAGTTTTGCAGGGTCAAAGCACTTTTGCTTGTTTTAGTAAATTAAGCTTAAAGTGTCTGGATCACAATGGTTTCAGGCCAAACTTGGCAGAACAACCTGGTGAACTTGTGCCTTTTATTTTACTTTATTACTGTCTATTAATGAATGAATGAAGTATATACTGCATGTACCAGTGTATGCTCTCGATCATGTCGTCAACACAACTTTGTTCTGTAACTTTAGTTTTGTGCATAGGATTCACTTGGGGATGATGATGTTTAAATGTGGCATGCTGCCTTTCTTTACCTCAAAAATGCTTAATTACTTATCATAGATTCTGTTGTTGAAGTTGAAGACAGATAAATGTGAATATTTCTGTGTGGGGAAAGCTGTAACATTTACAACCGATGGATTAGCAAAGAGGGCGACACGGTGGTGCGGTGGGTAGCACTGTTGCCTCACAGCAAGAAGGTCGCAGGTTCAAGACCGCCTTGGGCCTGGGTCTGGGGCCTTTCTGTGTGGAGTTTGCATGTTCTCCCCGTGTCTGCGTGGGTTTTCACCGGGTACTCCGGTTTCCTCCCACAATACAAAAAACATGCTCAGGTTAATTGGTAAACTCTAAATTGCCCATAGGTGTGAGTGTGTGAGTGAATGGTGTGTGAATGGTGTGTGTGCCCCACGATTGGCTGGCGACCATCTGGGGTGTATCCCTGCCTCTCGCCTTAACGCGCTGGGATAGGCTCCAGCAGACCCCTGCGACCCCGAAAGGGAATAAGCGGGATAGACAATGGATGGATGGATGGATGGATTAGCAAAGATGGGGGAAAAAAACTCACTTTATACACAATGAATAATATCTTAATTTACTTTGCCAGTGGAACACATATTTATGAGATGATGTACAGCTATTGTATTTAATTTTGGACCATGTAGAAGTTTACTTGAATTTTAAATATGTTTGTTTACCCTTAATGTAATTGTAGGAGAATAGGAATCATACATATGGGATTTTGAGTAGATTGTTAATAAAGTTCATTAGACTCTGCTGCATTTTGATAAAAATCCTGCATGTTTCACATCTTAGGAGCTCCATAGTTTTGTCTTCACTTCTTTCTTGACATGTACAAAGCAGGATACAGAATCTACACATTTCCATCCATTTCTTTTGTGATATTTTTTCAGCAGGTTGTTAATTATCTCTCTGTTGTCCTTCAGATGCCTTGTCACGATGAAGGATGAAATTAAAACTTTCCTCTATGCTTTATTTATGTCATACTCATTTGCCTTGGCTTTGTACTGTAGAACCATATAGTAGCTGCTCATGCTGACACGGTATCCTGATTGTATACGTTGTGATGCTTTTAATGAATCTTTTGGTGACACTAAATGATGTTTCTAAATAACCTTCTAATTTCACAGTGTCCTTTGCTTATTTTGAGTCAATGATTCTGGTGTGTGTGTGTGTGTGTGGGTGTGTGTGAGAGAGAGCGCGGGATGACAGAACACTGCTGTGACATTCAGGCTCCTGTTAATGATACTTTTGAAGAATTGATGTGTACTGCTAACTCGTTGAAAGAAAAGAAAACCAAATCGACCATGTTAAAACATTGACAAAAGGACTGCAAGTCACTTATCTGTTTATACTTGCATCTTCAAATGTGTCCAATTGACCCCAGGGTTCACTTTTCATTAGTAATGTATTATTCTGTTATATCATTGCAAAGGATATATCTTTTAGCATTTTGCTACAAAAGCTATGTGGGCAAATCCGTCCCTCACTACCTCCAAATATAATTTGAGTGATTCAATTTCAATGTGTCTTGAGGACAGATTGGGTGCATTTACCCCTGGACGGAGGTTTTCACTTGTGATCAGATCACTCAGGAGTCAAGGGGTCCAGTAACTTATTACAAACAAATTAAGGAGATAAATGTGATATACGTTTCAAGCATCATGGTTTGCAGCACTGCAGTCAGAAAAACATGTTTTTTTGTTATACTGTAGTAAATGCCCATTTTTTGTGAGAACTAGGGGAACCAGTTTATAGTATAACATGGAATGTGAAATCCTGCCATTTTTTGATAGTCTATCCGTTACTCTTCCTTCTCCCTGCCAATCTTTATTGGATTAACCAATACAGAGAAACATAATCCTGATTAAATTAGAGTTGAAGGAACATTATTGTCTGGGTTTAGGAAATACATTCCACAACATTCCCAAACACAACCCTTCTACTACCCCTCTAAGGAATTTTTGATGCCACAAAAACTTTAGTGCAACATTTTTTCACAAATTATCTTTTTCCATTTAAATACAGCCTAATCTATAACTTTTGTGATGGACCAAAGATGGTTTATATTTATATAATGGAGTAATGTGTAAAGAAAACGAGACCCTCAGTTTTCTCAATGAATCCCAGATAAATGGAATAGGATAGACAAAGATAAAATCCAGGCCAAACAAAAAAATAGTTTTTTGTTTTGTTTTGTGTTTGGGTTTTATTTTCCATATAATTTTATCACAATTCACTTCAAATGTATTGTACTCCTTAATTAATTCGATCAATTATCATTTGTTTCTTATTTATACCATTAAACATCCATGATTTTCAGTCTTTGGCTTCTTCTTTGTTTTGTCACCAAGGGGGCGTGGTCTTAGGCACATGACGTGCATCATTTCTCCTCCAGTGATTGGTTGTGTGTCACGTGTAGATTTGGCGCCACATTTGCAACAAGGAACATAGCGCAGCAGATGCAGTCTGACAGAAAGCATAAATTACTCACTCTTCATGACATTTTAGTCGCATTTCTATCGGTTTTGGCTCGTCTTTAAAGCTTTTAACAGTCCATATAACCTTTGATTCAGATTCTTGAACATGTTTATCACGGACATACGGAAAGAATTTTATGAAGTTGTTGCCAACCAGGTACGTTGTTTGAGCGATAACGTTAAGCTAGCAGCAATATTATTTCCTCCTACAGAACGTTAACGTAAGTCTTTCTATCATTCGACGCACTGTACACAAACTGTTTTCTTTCAGAGAGTCGCACTCCTGGTGGCATCGGACATCGACGCCCTTTGCGCCTGTAAGATCCTGCAGGTAAGATACGACGCTAACGAGCTTAAAACAACAGTCCTTATGAACACTACAGCATAACAATATAAGGTTAAATATTGAGCCAGAATTTGCTTCTGAACTACTGTTGTTGTCACAAATCATGCTCGAGCCACTTGTGAAAATGCTAAAATTTCCAATATAAAAACTATATGGAAGTATTGTAACAAATTATTTTTACTGCGCAGGTCAAACCCTCGCTTACTCCATTCTGTCAGAGAAAGAATCCAAATTGTATGTTAAAAGAGCAAAGTAGTAACATTACTATTTATTAAAAAGCTCAAAAGTCAATATTACTTCATATTAAAAGGATATTTTAAAGAAACTTATTATATCGCATTATATTTTGTTTTTGCTGAATCCTTCAAGTCCCTGAATGGATCTGAGCTCCTGGCTAATTGGATTCTTTAAATTTCTTTATTTCTTTTTTAGAAAATGTAAAGAAGCAATTGTGCAAGGTTGCATTGGTACAGACATTTACAAATCGTAGAATGCAATCACAGACATATTGCCTTCTGTGCACAAATATATAAAAAATTGTATCCAAAGCTTCAGCTGTCAAAATTAGGCAAATCAATAAACATTCGTTTTTTTGTTTTGTTTCAAAGATGTGTTACTATATGTCCACCACAGGGGAACACAAAGAGGGAGTAACGACTATACTTCTGGCAGATATTCATTTTAAATGACTGAGACTATTGAAGCCTCATAACATTTAATGCATTTAGAAGCTCATTCCTCGCACACATTATATAAAATAATCAAAGGCTGGCTCCTCTGTTCTTTTAAATGTGAAGTTATTTTAGTAGTCATCAGCTATTATTCAGCTTTGCTTTACTAGAGCTAATAGTGATGTCTCTGTCTGAAAAGTAGTGACTTTGAGTAAGAGCATCTTACCAATGTCATAAAATGATGACAAAATAGTTAGATAAGATTTTATATATTTTCTCATCTGCTTGTTTTTTAGTAACAAAAGTGGTGATGAATTAGTGTATAATACAAAGATTGCACTTCTCTCTTTTTTTTTTTCCTCGCCAGGCATTGTTCCACTGTGACCAGGTCCAGTATACCCTTGTGCCAGTGAAAGGCTGGCAGGACCTCGGCACCGCCTTCCTTGAACACAAGGAGCAGGTTTGAACCTCTATCCTTGTTTTGGCTTAGTACTATCTTAAGGAAGAGTTATTCAACTTTGTCCTTTGTGTTTTTCCTCTGTTGTAGTTTCAGTACTTTGTTCTCATTAACTGTGGCGCGAATGTTGACCTCCTTGAGATGCTGCAGCCCGACGATGACTCCGTCTTCTTCATCTGTGACACTCACCGGCCTGTAGATGTGGTCAATGTCTACAACGACACCCAGGTGATGGATTAGGATCGGTTCAGCTCACATTTCTAATGGAATGTTAAAAATTGTTGAACTTTAAATGTGTTAGGTCTTTTATTTACAATTTTTAAGTATCGTAGTTTGAGAATTGAAGTTGTTTGTTTTTTGCTTCTGTTTGAATAAATCATGCATCAATGCTTGAAGTTATGGAATGTATAATATGTCAATTATCCTTATTTTCCCTACAGATAAAGCTGCTAATCAAACAGGATGATGACCTGGGCGTGCCTTCCTATGATGATATCTTTCGAGATGACGAGGAAGGAGATGATTCTGGAAATGAAAGTGACGAAGGCTCAGAGCCATCTGGCAAACGGAGAAGATACGATGAAGTATGTACTGAACAAAGTGGCGTACACCATAGATTTTCAGCCGAACAATGTAACCGTGTGTTCATGCCATTGCAGGGGGCAGTTGAGAGGAGAATTGAGAGGCAGCGGGCGAGGAGGGAGTGGGAGGCACAGAGGTGAAGTGTTTTAATGGATGGGACTGTGTTTTCTTTATGGGCAGATCGATGTCTAATTACGCATGTTTCATTCATTTCACAGGAGGGAAATCTTGTTTGACTATGAGCAGTATGAATACCATGGAACATCTGTAAGTAAACCATTTAAAAAAAAAAATGGCAATGCTGTGTTCACATTCACTTTAATAAAAGCTTTAAATTATAAGACTCTTATCTGAAAGTATATCTGGATACAGGATGGATTATCTGTATGTTGATCATAATTGAACATTGAGTCCAACTACCCAGAAGAATATTTAGATGTTTTCTTTTTTCTCTCTCGTCAGGCTGCAATGATGTTTTTTGAACTGGCATGGGTGTTGACTAAAGACACCAAAGACATGCTCTGGTAATGTTTTATGTAATAACCTATTTTAATGACAAAGTTTGTGCAAAAAAAGTGCACAGTGGACTACTAGACTGAGTTTTTTTTTTCTTTCCCTTTTTGCAGGTGGGCCATCATTGGGCTGACTGACCAATGGGTTCATGATAAAATCACACAGTAATTAATGTTTTCATACCTTTTGAATTAAACACCTGCTCTACTGTCATCATAGGTTTTTTGCTTTCTAATTGGCTGCAAGATTATTGTTTAGTGTGTTTGCATGATGATGTGCTGGCATTGAGCTATTTTTGTCTTCCTTGATCGTTTTAAAGTATGAAGTATGTAACAGACATCGCCACAATGCAGAGACACGTTTCCCGGCATAACCACCGAAATGAGGATGAGGAGAACTCTCTCTCCATTGACTGTATGAGGATCTCCTTTGAATACGAGTATCCTTTATTCATCTTGATCCCAAATGCACTCGCATACAGTTTTGTAGCTGCTTCTGTCTCTTTTTTGTTGTGTTATCCTTAAATCTTTGCTTTAGCCTGCGTTTAACTCTCTACCAGCACTGGTCTCTCTATGAGAGCATCTGTAATTCATGTTACACATCCTGCAACTTCAAGCTTTGGACTTTAAATGGCCAAAAGAAACTTCAGGAGTTCCTGGCTGATATGGGGTAAGTGCTTGGGTGCAATTAAGTGTTTATCAAAACAACCATTTTCATAAACTAGAAATTAAGCTCATGCTGTAATGTAAACTATTTTATTTACGTGCTTAACTCGCTAACTTTTGGGAGGGTGCCTTTTGCAACAGACTCCCTCTGAAGCAAGTGCGGCAGAAATTCAACTCCATGGACATGTCGATCAAGGAGAACCTGAAGGACGTCATTGAAGAGTCTTCAAATAAATATGGGTATGACTCTCAATAGGGGAATGTGCTGTTGTCAGTTTTAATTTTGTCAGCTATTTTTCTCATTTGCAGCAAAACTAAGTTTATTTATAGAATATTAATAATATATATAAAGAATGTAATTATTTTGTGAATTTTGTCACAGTTCTTAAGGGCATTGTTTATTTGTTTTTTTTCTCCTTTTTGTCATTAAAAAAATATTTGATCTTATCTGACAAAATGAACACTACTTTATAAGACACACATGGATGAGTTAATTGACAGAAGACCGGAGATGATTTGACTTTCGTCTTCCATCAGCATGAAAGATATCCGCATCCAGACGTTTGGCGTTCACTTTGGCTTTAAGAACCGGTTCCTAGCCAGCGACATGGTGCATGCTACTGCCGCTTTGCTGGAGAGCTCTGAGAAAGACGAGAGTGACAGCGACAACTTCATCAAGGCTCTGGACTCCCTCTCCAGGTGTGTATCAGAAAATCAAATTGGCTGGTTGGATGTTTCAATTTTCTTAGTTTTAGGCGTAGAGATGACCAGGTTCTGATCTGTAAAATATGCTAATGGCCCAATAACAAATAAACTTGTTATAAATAGCTTTGTGACTTTCTGTCTTTTGTCTGTAGGAGTAACCTTGAACGCCTGCACTCAGGCATTGACCTGGCTAAGAAGAAGCTGATTGCTGTCCAGCAGACTGTAGCCAGCTGCATCTGTACCAACCTCATCCTGTCGCAGGGACCTTTCCTCTACTGCTACCTCATGGAGGTGAGGATGTGTGTGTGTGTGTATCACCGACACATACGTTATGTGACTCTTGGCCGTACATCAAGTTCAGCTCAATCCTTTCCTCCTGTTGTTTTGTGTGCAGGGCACCCCTGATGTGAAGCTCTTTTCTAAGCCCATGGCCTTGATTCTGCTCTCAAAGTACCTGCTGAAAGCTTTTGTTCAATCGGTGAGTGTCTTACTGCTGCCCAAATGGAGGCAGACTGCAGAGAAGGTGCAATGTTACTGATGTCTTTACACTTATGCCGTTTTTTGTCCATTAGACAAGGAATAAACGCTGCAAACTGCTTCCTCTCATCATGGCTGCTCCCAAGGATGTGGAGAAGGGGACTGTCATTGTTGTGGGAATCCCGCCCGAGTCTGAGACTTCTGACAAGAAGAAGTAAGACTGCACTTTGTAGATCTATAGGATGTAAAGAGCAAAAACTGAATGTGATTGCAGCATTCTCATTTAAAAGAAGAAAAAAGCTGCTAAGGATCAGAATGTTCTGGGTAAATCAAGATAAATGTTTCTCTAAAATAATAACTTAAACCCTTATTTAAGAAGATGTTTAAATCATATTTTTGTAGAAAACGTGATCTCAAAAAGTTGATATTTGGAATATTATCATTATACAGGTTAGTGTTAAGTCTTTTTAGATATTATAGCTGCAACTAACTATTTTCATTGTTTATTAGTCTGTCATTTATTCTAGTCAGGAATTAACTGAGGGGAAAAACTGAAGCAAGATTATAGCATTTCTTGCTTTATCTGATCAACTGTCTCACTCAGCTCACTCAGACTGAAATCAGCTCAACATTGATGACATAAAAGCTACATGGTTCTGTTTTTGCAGCTTAATTTGACATTGCTGTGGTTGAGTGGTTTGAACTTGTAATGTGGTGTTTAGTTATTTGCTGTTAGATTGAACCTGATGCAGAGGAGTTGGTGACCTGTATATGTAGACCTGTAATCATTTCCTCCGCTGTCATCTCTACTCTGTACCTCAGTTTCTTTGGCCGAGCCTTTGAGAAAGCATCAGAGAGCACCAGCTCCAGAACTCTTCACGACCACTTTGATACTTCAAGTAAGTAATAGTCATTTACTTTTATTGTGCAGCTTCTTATCCTCACTAACATTTGTTCTCAGAGGGGGGGTCATCTCTTTATTGGACACCAGGTGGCAGACTTGTCTCAATTTGTAGTTTACCTTCATATATGAAAACTCGTGACTCAGACAGTTTAACACAATGATCACTGAGAACCATGAAATAATTATGAGGTGTTGTGTATACATATGAGATTATTCTCATTAATTGCTTTTTAGTCTTAAACTGGAATGTTGCTGCACTTACTATACTGAAACATTTTCCCTAAACTTCCTCCAGTCTGTGGGTATTGGAGACAAAGCTTTTAAGTGGGGAAATTAACTTAATGCTGGCTGACAGATGTGTAGAGTTTTTCTTCTCACCTCTGATTGTTTTTTTTGTTTTTTTTTCCTGCAGTAATTGAGCTGAAGATGGAAGACAGGAGCAAGTTTCTGGATGCTCTCATCACACTTTTGTCATGAGAGCTTTTAATGCCGAATGTGAGATGGATTCTGTTGACCTAAAAGGCTTGAAAATGTTTAAAAGGTGCTGGTGACGCTGTCATTTTTTCTACAGTGTCACTAGTACAACTACTTCACATTTTTATCAGGTTTTATGTGTATATTGTACAGACTTTTGTAAATGTGTGTCAGTCTTATTTTCGGTTTTAAATTCTGAATGTTTCTGTTTCTTCCTGTCCTTGTATGTGTGAAGTACATCATTTTAAGTTTGTTTAATAAATCATATTAAATGCTTTAGTAATTCTAAAGATGCATAGTTATTAATACATTTCAGATTTGAAATGTGATGACTTTTAGTAAAATACAAATAATATAATCTAGAACAACAAGATGATGTAGTATTACCAAAAAAACTCAGTCTTACTTTGTTCACTACATCTAACCCTCAGTCTGCCGTGAAACTCTGTGGTTTTAAACCTGCATGCTTGAGGCACAGAAACACCTGCTTACAGCCGACAGGACAGGGGTTCATATGCAAAAAGCTCAACAATTTAGGTGGTATCTACATTTTTTTTGATTCTCAGATGAGGCCTTTAGGCTGAGGTGCAGCCCTTAATTATACTTTTCCATACAGGTTGAGAAGCATCATTGTTCCTGGATGTTGGAAAAGAGCCTCTGACAAGGTCCTAATCCATTTGTTGCAAGTGATTTTCTCTTGTCATAAAACAAAGATCTGGCAGCGTGTTTGCTATTGTCAGTTACAGCCAACAGGGACATGCAGAGGGATCCAGGCAGATTAGGCTTTTCATCTTGATCCAATCTTTTGTTTTGATGACGCACGACTTGCGGTTCCGCTGAATGTAAAACATTACACGGTTGAGACATGTAATGTTCTTAACATCTCCCGAGCTCCGGCTGCTCATGTAGGCCAAAGGTGAGCACTGCGACCTTGGCCCACATCGCAGAATGTAGGCCAGGCCTCCCGGCGGTGACTTTCTGCCGGCTCAGTGCGCTACTGGAAAGGTGGGGCCTGAGCTGCTCTCTGAGGGGTGATTTGAGATACTAATCGCTCCTGGATCGGGGTGATTCATGGCCGACAGAGTAAAGGGTCTTTGGGTGGTTTCACAGGAGAAAATCTGTGTGTGTGTGGCAGCGACTGACAGAATGAGGGTGTGAGCGTCATCATCACTTAATTGCGCGTGAACATGTATGTCTTGCTGCCTCCCCTGGGTAAACTATTTGAGAACAATTTGCTTCCATAATGATTTTGTTTACAGCTGCAGCAGAGTGATGTTATCTAGGAGACATAATACCCCCCAAACTGTTAGAGGAAACATTTAGCAGATAAACGAGAAGTTGTGTAAGACACGTTTAAATCAGGAGGGTGGAGAGGCTGTCTATTTATAGCAACGTAATTATCTTGGATTGCTTATAAACACATCCTCAGTTGGAGCTCTTTTTTGCTCTTATCTTATATCTGTCTTTTTTTATATAAATATTTGTACAGTTTTAAAAAGTTTTCTTTAACCCAAGAAACACCCTATAATAAACTTTTTGAACTGAATTATTGGATACAACACTTTTTGAACATTTACTATAAAAATATAACGATAATTCACTATAGTAATAAGCTCACAAGGCAGAATGATAATTTTAATGCATACTATTAATACAATAACAAAATTTAAGTAAAATAAACTATGTGATTTATATTTTTTCTTTAAATAAGATGGCTGATAAAATTAGGGAAAGTCAACTATAAAATATAATCTAAAAAACAAGATCCCACAGTCAAAGATGCCGTCAATTATTATTTCAAATTGGTTCTTTTCTATCAGGAACCCAACAATAATCAATTCACAGTGATTTTAAAATGAGGTAAAATGGCAACAGTTTTCTATTCCATTCAATTCAATGTATTTGTATAGCCCAGAATCACAAATTACAGATTTCCTCCAATGGGCTTTACAGTTTGTACAAAAGCAACACAACATCCCCTGTTCCTAGACCCTCAAATTGTACAAGGTAAAACTCCCTAAAAAAAAAACTTTTAACAGGGAAAACATTAAATAAAACGGAAGAACCCTAAGGAAGAGTAACAGAGCAGGGATCCCTCTTCCAGGACGGACAGGCTGCAGTAGATGATGTGTGCAGGTGGAAACATTACAGGGAAAACTGGACATTACAAACAGAAAAACAGAAATGTAATGATCTTCATCTCACAATTTTCTCTTGATAACCTAATCGTTTAATTCCTGGAATTACCTGGTCTACGATGCTGGTGTGAGGGAGCCTGACGCTGCAGCAGCATCCAGCTGTTCTCCTCTTCATCCGGCCGACTCTCCTTAGCCGTCAATCACTTTGCTCCCTTACCCTCTCCTGCTCCCCCCAATGCACCTCCACTGAAGTGGGGCCACTGCCCTTTCTGCAGCAGTGCATCTGAGGAATGTGGCATGTAACACACACACAGAGGGAAACATACAGCCGATGTGCTGCACAGCAGCAGGTTTGAAGGCCTCTCACTCAAACAGGCGTGTTGCTTTTGCTCCTCAGAGCTGAGCCGCTTAGTGAGGCGAGGGGGATGTGAGAGGGAGGAATGATGGAGGGTTACAGTGTTTTATAGTGTATGCACTTTATAGTGTTCTGCACTGGATGCAGAATTATGTGCTTTGGCAGTTCAAGTTTTTATTGTTGATGGGGAAAATTTGCAACTGAACATTTACTTACCTAATTTGCAATAATAGATTACAGACTCGGATTGAAGAGACATGTTAAGTATATATTTAGTGACAAATCATGGTTGACAAGATGGGAAAGTCAAAAACTTTATAAAATACAATTTTAAGAAGCAATCATCAGATCTCTGAAGAAAAGAGATCTGATGAACAAACCAACATGAACGCAAAGTGTACATTTTGTGTTCAAGTTGGTTCCTTTTCATTTAAAATCCATGTGTGTTTTTCAATCACAAAAAAATCACAATTTATATGTGATTTTTGACAGGAAATGTCAGTATGACCTTTAAAAAGGATGATATATTTTAAATATATACAGTAATCCACCTAAAATATAAAACTAGTTAAAAACTGTTAAAATGTGTTTTTTTATTTTGTAAAACCTTTTTAGGACAGATAAATTGTCCCACTTACAGAATAGACAGAAATGATCTTAATCTTCATTTGTACACTTTGGCACTTTTTCTTAGGGTCCTGCACAAGTAGGACCGTGATTTTGATAAAGTTTTTAATAGTTGTGGGACATAAACAGTGCAAAGACGTGTGATCTATCAGACCTGGGATACACACTCAATACTTGTAATGTATTTGATGTAATTAGAATGAGTTCATTGCTGGTTTGGTTCTGCACATGATATTTGATGCTCAACTATTATCCTTTGATTGAAAGGATAAGCAGCAAAATCAGAGTGCAAATAATGAAGAAAGTAAGATACACTATAGCCTAGGCAAATAAGAGTGAGCAAATAGAAGCTTTTATAGTTGAACAGTTTCACAATATAAGGAAAATAAAGTGCAAACATCAGAGAAGATGTAGAACAACTTCTGGGTGTGCTGGTAATTATAAAGTTTTATGGTTACATGGTTAGAGTTGTTATATTGGCAATTTTCACATCAGCTTTTGTCAAATACTTTATAATATTCCAGGGTGACATCACTGTTTTGGTGTTGTACAGGTACAACATAGCACACACAGCCACTTCGATTACTCTTTAAAGCTTGAGCTTTAGGTTTCTGAAGCTTCTGAAGTTGTTTCCAGCTCCGGGTTTTTGTATTTTTGCTGCCAGTTTCATGTCATCCTGTCAGCCCACAGATGCCCTTAATGATCCCTCAGCCCTGTGACCTTTAACCCCTTTAGCCCTCTCACAGTTGGGGTGTTAGTCCCTGAATCACTCCCCTCTCATCCATTGTTTTAAAGGGCTTTCAGGCAAAAAAAAAAAAAAAGGATTACCGTTTGGAAATACATTTGCATTGATTCTGATAGATCCTTCTGAATAATGTGTTTGGATTTGCATATTTATGCTACATGTAGTTGAACTGAAATAAATTGGGCATAATTTTTTTTTGTTCAAGGTACTTACACTGCTTATTTATGTTTCTTCCATGTTTTTTTTTTCAAAAATAATAATTTTCTCCTTGAAACTTTGCTTTCATCAAAGAATGCTCCATCTACCCAGCTAAAGTGTTACATAACTGCACAAGGGTTTTCTAATCATCCATTAGCTTCTACCACAATAAGCAAACACAATGTACCATTAAAACACTGGAGTTATGGTTGGAAATAGGCCTCTATACACCTATGTAGATATTGCATTAAAAACATGTGCAGGTAGAAGAGTCATTTACCACATTAACAATGTATAGAGTGTGATTAGCTTGTTATAATAACTGAAAAAAGTGCTAAGGACATTTCAAATTGACCCCAAACAGTGATATATATAGCATGTCACTCACATTATATTATTGGGTTTCCACACTGGGGCACCAGGAGGCAAACGGAAGCTGTGCGAGTGTCTTCTTTTCTTGTGTCCACTCTCTGTGGTAGGTGGCTCAGTCATGCAGCACGCTCCTTTCAGTGGCTGACATGCACTACAACTTCCATTCTTGATGGACTGCAGTCCCGTGCACAAAGACAAAACAACTCTGATATACATTTCTAAAAGTGCTGACGTCCTGCATGTGTTCTGCAGCTGAGTAATGAGCAAGCATTTTTTGTTTTTTATTCCCTGCAAGATGCAATTAGCGTTGTGTGTGGTGTGCGTGTGTATGTTTTTAGAGGCTGTTTGTTTACTCAGCCGCTGATTGAAATATCCTACAGTATGTTCGATTGGGAGCCAAAATTAGAGGCTGAGGCTAAAAACTGCACCATCTGCACCTCAACTCTTGAGCTGATTGCAAACACGGTGAATAAATGTTGGCATTTTGGAGCCGCTGCGGCTCACCATATTTATTTAGTTTTTTTTCTTCATTCTTCATCACATACATTTTGCTCACCGTGCCAAATCAAAAATCTCCTAATCCCACCCAGACATTCCTCATGCTGCCAGGCGTCCTGCCTCTTCTCAGCAGAGGGCTGTCATTCATCACTTACCTAAGTATATACGTGCAGGTCAGCGTGCTTTTATGCCTGCTCTATCTGTTTAATTGCTCCGTTCTGATGATATACAATATGGCAACATGATCTCATTCACGCAGGCATGAGAGGAATTCACACTCTCCCTGTTTCCACTTCTCCTCTCATATTTTTCAGATAAAGCCATCGCTGTGCACTATTTATCTTTCTGTTAGGAAAACACTTCAGCTGCTGCTGTTAAATTGTTGTAGAAGTGCTTTAAATGTAGCTCTGGGAAGTGTGATTGAGGAGTTGGCAGCAGCTTTTATAAATATTGGAGTTATTGTTAAATTTATGTCATCCTGCTAGCTTCATGTACAGTATGTTACTTCATGTACATGTTACAGACTTTGCATTTAATGGCAATATTCCCCATAACACCCTTAGGTTTAATCATTCTTCCACACTGTGTGATAGTATGGCATATATACTGTATTATTCATATGTTCCAGCTCATTCCAGATGCTCATTGAATCTATATTATGTTTACACCGGAGTGAAATATGAATTGATGAGTGATGAAAATTAATTTTACCCTCAGTTTTATAACAAAATATATATATTTTACACATTTCCCAAGAACTGACTCTGACATGTTTGGTATCTTTGGAAATTCTACATTAAACAAAGTATGAGTTTGTAATGACAGACCCATCATCCATGGAGTTAAAGACTCTCTGTTTTTCCTAAAGTATTGTTTAGATAAATCCTTCTGTCAGTCTGTTTGACAGCAACACATGTGGATGTTTCCATTAATCGAGGCACAAATCCAAGATGCCATATTTTTGGCATCTTGGATTTTTATACATTTAAAATCTTGTGCCTGTGATCCAGCTTGAGTTTCTTTATATTCAGCACTGTGCACACATGTGGCATTAAAATGTAAAGTTAGAACAATGTCATGATTAACTTTAATATATATCTAGTATGTTGTATATTCTTATAGACAGTGGAAGCTTTAATATTTTTTATTTGGTTTGTTTGGTTAAATGAAGGTGTTACATAGTCTTAATAGACAAATTGTACATTGGGCAAGACATGTACATACATTTAAAAAACAGAGACATGAAATTACAATTATTGTAAGAAAAAGGCTCCAATTTATGGTGAAAGAGTAGATGTCAATCTACATATCAGTTTCGAAAATGTGTTTATAGGTCAAGTAAAACAGTCAGAGAGATATTCCACAGACACTTATTACTTAAAAAAAATAATAAATAAAATCGATATTTGGTTTGATCACATTTTTGTTTTAAAACAGCAGCCTCTAGTATTTCAAGTTGCTTAGCAGGTTTTAACCAAGCTTCTTCTGGAACTTGCTTCAGTTCTGTGAATTTAGGGATGTCGGCGTCTCGTCTGTCTTCATGTGATCCCTCAATGAGTACAGGATGTTGTGATCTGGGCCAAACCATCTGTTACATCCTCTCTATTCTTTATGTCGCTGATGGTTGTTTTTTTTATAACTTTGGCTATATCTTTTGAATCACTGTCATTCAGCAGAATAATTGTGGGACGAATCAGATAGCCTCCAGAAAGTATTGTGTGATAGGTAAGGATCTAATCATCTAAAGTGTCTTGGAGGTAAAATATTTGTGATTTTTGAAAGAGTTGAATTAAACTCGTTTTTAAAAAAATGACCAAAGTGACCAAAAAAACGATTGGAACTTATTGGTGTTGTATACGCATGGGGAGAAGTTTAATCAGACCCCCGAGCCCATTCCACCCGGTACACACACACACACACACACCCACGCATGCACACTCACACTCACACACTCCACCCCTGCTTCTCCTCCTCTCCCACACCCTCCATGTTCCTTCCTGTTTCCTGTTCCGCTGTCCGCTGCACAGGAAGCCTGGTCGTGCTACCAGGCTGCGACAGGACTCGTGAGTCACTGCGCCGCACAAACTTTGTGGAGTCTGCTGCAGAAAAGAATATGGTGTTTTTTTTCTGATCTCCATCTCTAACCATGTTAGCGTTCTCATTGTTTCTCGGACAAATGGCTCACGGGGTCTTTAACTCTGTACACAAAGCCACATTTGTTCTCCATGTTTAACCACCTGCTGACTCTTGGCTTTACTATCTGTGAGTAAGCCCCGTCCAGCTGGGGTTTCTGAGGACTGTATGCACCTGCTGGCTCCGCTGTGAGTGTGAGTCAATCAATAAAACATCAATTAAGTCTCATTTTGTTTGTGAATCATGTACACTGCTACACTTAATGTTGCTTGACGCATCCTCTATCTGAGGGGTGCCAGTGCTTTGCTGGTGCGAGGAACTCAGGGGTTAATGTCGTGGTGTGATGTGACCCCGATGACATGTGGAGGATTCGTGCTCGATGAGATCGATGAGGTCAGTCGAGGGAAGTGACTTTCAACTCGCCTGACCCAAGGCTGGCTTTAGGGTTCATAGTTCATGTCATGATTAATGACCCCCCCAAAAAAAAAAAACAAAAAAAAACTGCACACGCATCCTGATTGACGTCTGACATGAGGCTCTCTCACACCGCCGGCTGCAGTAGGTCAAGTTTAGGGGTCAGTCTGGTTCCCTGTGTTACGTCATCTCTTTCCATGAGACATGTTCGTGCCATCAATATTTTGGACATTTCTTTCTCTTCTTCTTCTTTTATTTGTGTTTTTTCCTCAATCTTTGACCACAGCTTGTATTCGTTTTTTAATCTGCAACATGTGTTCTTAGAATGAAACACAATTAAGCAAATATGCTTCTGCTGTTACAGCTCTTTTTTCCAGTGGCCATTACAGGCTTTAAGTAAATCCCCCTTCATCTTCCAGACTGTTGTGTATGTTGCTGTGTGTGTGTGTGTGTGTGTGTGTGTGTGTCCATGCTGGCTGGAATGTCTGCTGGCCAGGCCTTTTATTAGACTCATCCATACCACCACATTATAGGCTCCCGTAGCCAGGCAACTGCAGGTTCTGGCTGGTTACCATGGAGAGCGCCCATTGAGTGACGTTGCAGGCCCTATTTGCCTCTCTCCTCATTGGAATGAGGGTGTTGCACCCCCAACCCTCCACACACACACACACACACACACACACACACTTAACCCCTTGCTCACACACCAGGCACTTCGTCACCCTCTGTGCGGTGACTAGAGGAGTGGAACTAACAATCTGACAAAAACATCTCACTGAGGCAGACCAGACCGGACCTTCCAGGGAGCGTCTTTGTGTGGAAATCCTCATCGAGAGCCTGAAGCAGGACTGTCTACTGTAGACATGCTGTCGACGTATCACACATTCCTACCTTGATGACATTATCGCTCCTAATATGAATTTCACTCAGTAATAACACTAGTAAGCTGAAGGGGAAATGTCAGATGAAATGCAGACGCGGTAAAATGCATTAAAATCTAAAAATTAATCTGTCAATTACTTTCTTGATTAACTGTTTACTTGTTATTCCAACAGGATGTCAGATAATACTGAAAACATCAACTTCGTAATCAAATTGTTCATTTAATTTTTATTATACAACATCAAAGATGAGTCATCAAATTCACATGTGAAATTTGGTTATTGTTTTCTCTAAAAAAAACTACTTGTTACTACTTGTTGATTTTTCTATATCAGACTTGTAAGAGTAACATTAATTTTATGTGAAATGTATTTATTTACTTCTACAATATTTATTTTATTTATTTATCCTCAAACATAAAACTTGTGACATTGATTTAAAAAAAATAAGAAACCCCAACTCAAGAGATTTGTTTTATCACCTGTATCATGTCCCTCAGAACAGAATGGAGTTTACTCTGTTGAATTGAATTTCTCAACGACATCAAGCCAATAAGTGAACATTGAGTTTCCATTATTTTGCCAAACCGTTATTTCCAAGGTCAAGCATGAATTGACTTTTGGTGTGCGATCAAGACACGTCATGACACCTTTGCAAACTCCATCTGTAGATGAAGACTGTGGGATCTGGTTTGAGACCTGAGGTTCGTATCAAATTTTAGATAATACATTGATCGTTGTTGATCAATTGTTCGCCTCCTTGAGGTAAATGTAAATCCAGTAAATAGACAGGGCTATTTATTGTTATACTATTTCATGCTGCCATTTCCTTCACTCTCCCCTGCACAGCACAGCTGAGCATCAATCACACACTGATGCATTGATCAAACTGTGACTGTATGCACTCTTGCTGCAAGGCCAAATTTCCAACACTTGAGAGATCATATGACCTGCTAAGATTCTTAAGTGAGCAGCAAAACAAGTATGGATAAGCTTTTCTAATCCAGTTTTACACAGAGGGCTGTTACACACTGAAACACTTTTTGTCTCCTTGTGTTTCTCTACTGTTGTCAAGAGTTAAACAAGCCCAACTTCTCAAAATACATATTACAGTATCATCACTGGTGTATGGATAAAGGTAAAGGTGGCGCCCATGAAGCAGCTGTGAGTAAACCAGACGCTTCAACGTGATGGTGCGTAATCCTTCGTCATAGAACCCATCTTTCTCTCTCTCTCTCCCTCTGGTGAAAGAAGATGTGGCTGCGATGACTAATGAATGGAGTGACTTGCGGGAAAGACGATTCCAGCAACTTCTCCTTAGCTCTAATTTGAACAGCTTTTCAATGACTACGAGCGAGGGGGGGTGGGGGTGGGGGGTGGTGGTGTGGGGGAGATAGGAGGAGGAGGGGGGGGGGTGTGGAGTATTGTGAGTTGAACAGCAGAGCCCCACTCTAGTTGAATGGGCATTGTCATCTGGATTTCTATGGCTAACCAAAATACTTTCTCCCGCCGTGGGGGTTTATGGATTCATGGTGGGAACGGCATGCATTACGCACAGCCGCGGAGGGCACAACATCACACCCAGTTGTCAGTTTTTCTTTTAAGAACACACTTTGGAGTTCAGACAATATATTCAGTTTAATCTTAATAAAATGAGACAATATTGCATCTTCGTATACATGAATAATGAATCATTACATGAAACTTCAACAAACCAGACAGAAAAAAACAACGTTTATTCCTAGAATGTGTGAAAAAGAAAACAGATTTCCTGCAGTGACAATGATGCAAAAAAACAAAACAAAAAAAAAACGTTGCAGGTGCTCAGTGCAGCTGAAAAACGGACTCTAACATTTCATGTTGTGACCTATAGATCCCGGGCTGGAATCTACAGGTCCAAATTAAACTGCAAACTTTATAGTCAACGCCATCAACGTCCGCACAACACAACAGCCTGTCCGAGGTTTGCTGGGGCTTTACCATGCACGCACTCTTCTTCTTCCTTCTGTTATTGTACATTGTTGAAGTCCTCAACATGTCGGCGTAGTTCCACTAAAGGAAATGGGTTTGAATGTGAGGGAGTGCAATTCATTCTCAGATACTGTACAGGTTTGTGCTGACAATGCACATCAAGGCAAAGCAACGGTGTATATATTCGATGGAAAGAGATCCTCTAGAAAAGAACAACACTTTGCAGTTACAACAGTAAACAATTCAAAACGCTAATCATTTCGAAAAATTACAAAAGCAGGTACCTAACAAAGATCCTCCTTTTTTGTCTTGAGCTACCTCTTGTAGTTGATAGTCTTTTTAAAAAAAAATCTCCTGTAGATACAAAAAGGATTTGTGAATTTGTGGTCCAAGCTTATTGAAAGGGCCAGTGTAAAAAACAGCAGAGGTGCTTCCATTGATTTTCAAAAGTTCTCTTTCTTTCTAAAAAAAATGAAAAAAAACTGCAGGTGCAAAGATAACGTCCGTCAAAAAAACAACAGTTTTTCAGTTGCTGCAGGTTACTTTTACGCACCGCCTGCAGCGAGCGAAATAGCTACACATAATTCCTCTTGTCATAGTCCCCGTTCTGCGTGGCTCTCTTGGTCTGTGCGTATTTTACCGAGTATCCAGAGTTTCCACTGGAGGGACAGGAGCAGCAGAGCAGCGATCCTCCGATCAGCAGCATCGCAGTGGCCGCCCAGCCGATGTAGAGCGCGGCGCCGATCTCCCTCTTCTTGGATGCGGGAACCTGCGGGTTGTAGAAGTCCGATATGATGTTGTTGGCCATCCAGCAGAGCGGCACCAGCACGAACAGACCACTGATGATGTAGATCACCCCTCCGGCGTTCACCACCCGGGCTTTAACGTATTCGGTGCGGATACAGTTGGTGCACTGCGCCCCCGCGATCACAACCATAAGCCCCAGAACGCCCATCACCGAGGAGATGATGGTGAGCGCTCTGGCCGCCTGCAGGTCGTGGCTGAGGGCGAGAACGGAGTCGTGCACCTTGCACTGCATCTGGCCCGTGCTCTGCACCACGCACGACATCCACAAGCCGTCCCAGATCGTCTGAGCCACGACGATGTTGGCTTCGATGAAAGCCGTCACCTTCCACATGGGCAGCCCGCACGCAACCATCACCAGGAGCGAGCCAATTACGCACAGAGACAGTCCCACGATCTCCAGTCCGGCCGACACCATTTTCGCTTTTGCGCTCAATCAGGTCCGGTCCGAAGCTTTTCAAACTCTCCTGGATTGTCTTCTTGAGAGCAAGGTGTATTTCAGCCTTTTTTTGAGCGCTTAGTGATCGCCGCGAGTGCAGGAGCGCCAAAATGTTACTTGCGCATCGTTCACCGCGTTAAATCGGAGATGTAAGAGACAGCAGCTCTTGGTCCCTTTGTTAGTGAGGGGATGTGAAAACAACTGGAATCACAGTAGCACTGGACCACGAATATTTGCAGGGTGGGGGTGTGTGGACTGAAGGAGAAACTTTCATCCAATCAGCTGGAGCCGCATCCCCAAAGGACCAATGAAAACGCAGTCAATTTGTGAGCCAGAATAAAGCGGTCCAGAGCGCATTGTGCGTTTGAACAGTTATTTACAATGAATAGCGCGGCCAGGGGAGGGGGGGAAGGCTGTTGGGTGTTTGGTGGTATGCTTAAATGCTGTGGTTTGGTGAATCAGGACGCTTGTTATTGATTTTTCAGAAATGGAGGCTAATACCCGCTGTCTGTGGTATAGTTAACCAGGCCCTCTCACACCCTGCATGACTCGTTTAATATGCTACCTTTAAATAAAATAATAATATATATAAATAATTACAGTTCATGTTGATATTTAAATATATTCCGACTTTACAATACATTGAAATAGTTTTAAAGCTTATGTTTATTGGGAAAAATAATAAATCACCATCTCACAAAAATAAATCCACGACATCTTTATTGATTATTCAAGAGTCTATAATCAAAATCAGGTTTTATATTTCTTTTAAACTTCTTCTTTGTACTAATGTCACACGTCTCTCTTGTTGTTTGTGTAGATAATTGCTATGTTTTTTCACCACGTTCTTTTTCGTGAGGAATTCACAAGCTATGAAATGACTTGGCACCTAAGCTTTCATTTCATTTCATTTATTGCTTATTTAAGGGGGGGCAGATAGAATATTCCAAATATTTATCCAATGTATCACAACATTCCTGGCCTCTGCTAATTTCTCGTCTCTTATAATGGAAACCATAAAACATAAAACAAGAAATGTGTTCATAAACTCAATAAATGTATTAGGATACTTGCTGGTGCTTTTCCACATCAACATAAGAATCTGTAGTTGAGTAGACCTGAATAAATTTTACAAACGAGAAGTAATTGGGATAGCACTATAATGGAAATATGTTTTTTTTAAATAACTAAAATTTAAAGTCTTGCAATCAAAGTTTAACTTATGTTTCAATATTTTAATCTAACGGTTTTGTAAGGCAACATTTTTATATGTAAATAAATTAATGTGAATAAAAATTACACATTTTTCATATAAAAGAAGTGTAGTATACTTACTTTCACTAGATTGTAGACCGCCTAACTATCAATTGGATATGACATTAATGGACAATATAGACATAACTTGACTTTTGACATGCATTTTTCACTTTGCATAAAATAATGAATTATACATTTTATTATATTATATTATAATGTTAATAAATTAAACATGTCACAATAATTTGAGAGTCTGTGAACAGAGAAAAAGAAAACGTTCCTATGTGAAATGTCATAATGAAGAAACTGTAACACTGCGGCGGCCATGTTGGATCTGCCCAGCAGTGCCTTCAGCGGCGCCGCCGTTCCCGCCGTGGAGCCGCAATGGCGCCAGTGGCGCAAACCGAAAACCATCGGCTGCGTATGACGGGAGAGAGGGAGGCAGGGCGGACTCAAGGGAACGGTTTCCGGGTTTCCCTTCCTGGGCTGGGACGAGAAGCGAAAAAAACCCCACTCCTGTCGATTACGATAAGTTCAAAGTTACGCTCAGGTAAGGCACTACTCGGTGTTTGTTTTATTTTGTCTCCAAACAAACTATTTGTGTGAAGCGGAGCGGGAAAGACGAGCCGCTCGAGCCGAGCTGGCAACATGACACCAGCCGCGGCAACAACTGTTGCGCTAAAGTTTGACATGTTATCAAAAGTTTCACTGCTGTGCTTCATATGGTTCATCAAACCGCTTTTTATTAAACAGGAAATACACGTGGGAGCTCTCCGGTAGCTAGGCTGTTGAACAGTAATGTTCATGTAAACGCTAACGTGATTGTCCCAGTGGATGTTTTGTGAGCAGTCAGTATCTGACAGACTGGGTGTGGTGGGCATCCAGATATTACAGAGGCCTTCACACACGTTTCACTCCCCTGGCCACTGATTGCAGAATTGTTTTATATTCTCCTTCATTATTTAACCCAGAAAAGATTTCCTGCTTCCAAACAGCGACAATAGCCCAACACTTCATTAGAAATCACCTGGTGCTTTTGACCTCCTTTATTGCCCCATTGTTCCAGTACTTGACCACTATATATATATATATATATATATATATATATATATATATATATATATATATATATTCAAGATATAATACCATGCTGTCACACTGACTTTCACACATTTCCTGTAAATAGTCTTTGTGTAACATTCCTGAACTCTAAAATCGCCTCCCAACATCCGATTCATTCTTGACCTTTGAGCGTGAAAGTACATTGGTGCAAAATAAATTTCTTGTTTAGACAACTTCACAATTACAATGGGGAAATAATAACATATTCTCATTAGAAGTCTGTCTAAGATGTGGCGGAGGGCCACCATTGAAGAATTATCATCCATCTTTGATTGTGTTTTTGGCTCAGTGGAAACATGCGTATTTCACTTCCTTTCTTGCTGAGTGCTGAACTCTATGGGCACGGTGGCAGATTGTATGGGCTGTAATCTCAGGCTGGCAGCTGCTTTTTTTATTCCAGAATAATAACATCGCTTTTTTTTATGTGGATGAATGCAGATCAGTTAGCCATCAGAAGGACAACATCTCTAGGTGGTGAAAGACATCCCAGACCTCTGATTCAGCACCTTCACCGCTCGCTGGCCTGAGCTCTTCCTGTCGCCTTATCTCATGAGCACTGAGCGGCACAGGAGCGACAGGGAAGAGTCTGTTGACTCTAAAAACTACAAGGGGCATATTTCCTCCCGCTTTGTACTGTAGTGCGAGTGGACAAACGAAACCTGATTCATGTAGACAGAACCAAGTGGACAGGCATTATTGTGTCAGGGATTTGAAAGATGATATTGCACGGCAGGAACCTTAAATGTACTGGGCTGTTATTAAGAGCTAAAATATAAAAATCTGTATGTTAAATATATATTTTACACCTCAAGTACCAATATTATTATAATAGCAGCCCCCCTTACTATCTGAGTAATGTTTTTTACCCACTGCTACCATAGTTAAGACATTAAGTCAGTCTTGAACTAAATGGAAATGTGTAGCTAGTAGATATAAAGCTGTGATAACTTCAGTTTGACCTGCAATCAATTGTTATTTCTATAATTCAATAGAGCTGCAACAATGAGTAATTTACTTGCCAACGATTACATTAATCACACTCTATTTTAATAATAAATTAATCACTTTGGGTCATTTTTAAGAAAACATTTTTAATTTATGTTGTTCCAGCTTCTCAAATCTGATTATTTTCTGTTTTTTTTTTTTAGTCTTCTGTAATAGTAAACTGATGACCTTTGTGTTGTGGGCTGTTGGTCTGGGCAAAAAAAAAAAAGTAATTTTAGGTTGTCTTTGGGAAACAGCGATTGACATTTTTAACTATTGACTATATTCTTATTTTTGTTTCAATTAATTAGCTAATATTCTAGTTCTTACTATTAGAAAAACAATGTTAAAATGATTATTCGGGTGTCAAAACAGTTGTAGATTCATCATCAATGAATCACAGGTAATCATCAATGTAGAACTCTTTTTTTCCCCTGAACTTCATTGTGCCGTGGAGCAGCTGTGTTAATAGCACCGTGTTAGGATAACATTTTGTTTCTGTATGACTCCCACTAGTTTTCCTGTCCTGTCCCCATCATCATAAATGGTCCATCCTGTGCTTTAAACTCTCTATGTTTGTTATGAAAAGACCTGCTGGTTTCCTCACGGTTGAAAGGATTTTTCATTCCGCCCATTGTTGTTTTTTTTCCCCCCCTCTCTTTTGGCTATTATTAAAAAAAGTATCATATTCATATTACTATGTTATAGGTCCCTGTTAATTACTTAATTTACACGAGCCAAACATCACTTTTTTATGCTTGAATAACTGATTACATGTGGGGTCTCTGCTGCTGCGATCAGTTGCCAATAAATTACCATTTTCTGTTGTTATGCCACTGAGTTTACTAAATCTCCATGGTGGGAAGTTATTGTTCCAATAGTTCCAATAAGGGCAGAAAGGCCATGAGCCACAGAAATGTGTGTGTTGGGTCCCTTAATGTTGCCTGTCAGGAAGGTAAATAGTTCTACCAGAGCCCCTTCATGTCTTTACTCCAGCTAATAAATCAACTGTATATGCATTACATGCCAAGAACTTTGGCTTTACTAAGGTGGCATTTTTCCCTTTTGGCCCAAACGATTTAATCTCCCCATGTCTGGCCCGTTGATAGCTGTGTGTAAGCAGCTCAGCGACCCGGCCGATTAAATGGCCATTATTAAGAGGGTATTATTGAAGTGTGCCTCCCGCCTGTCTGTCCTGTAGTGTTGTCTTTGTGATATTACCACTGTGATATTGGAGCAGTTTAATTAATCAGCTGCCGGACTAATACTGGTTCCCACAGAGCCCGTCTAGGAATAACATGTTGGGTGTGTGTATGTGTGTGATATACACTAATACTCTTGTGTGGGCCCCTGACATTAGCTTAGATGTTAATTAACAATGGAAACGCATTCATTAACATCACTCATGTTGTGTTAATTATAGGGCTGCCTGAAACCAAATGATTATTAATTACTTGCTCGATAGAAAATGTTGGAGAGTGGTTAAAGATGTCATCATGGATTTCCGGTGTTTTGTGACTGACAGCCCTGAACACAAAGATATTCAGTTTATTATTTTAGAAGTCAGTAAAACACCTGAGGAATTTTCTTCATTAAAAGACGTCTTTAAAAACTCTGAAAGCTGGCAAGTTTAGTTCATCCGACTGATTGGTTCACTAGCAAGAATCTATGGAAAAAGAGTGGTCTATCCAATCATCCAAGTCTACTATATAAATAAAGTATAATACAATAGTAATAATAAAAATATGCTCAGGCCATATTCAAAAACTTTGCCTTTAAAACCAGCCATCAAGCCTTCCATGAATTTGTGATGTCACAACTATACAGTCACTGCCTATCCTCGCTTCAAAACCTTTTAAACCTTTTAAATCAGCCAATCAGACAAGAGGCTCATAAATATTAATGACAGACACAAACTGTGCCTAGAGATCCAGAGAGTCTGAAACAGAACATGTAAATCTATATTGAGATGACTTTTGGCACTTAAAAACACAAATATATCTTGTTAGCGATATCAAAACTTTAAATAAACATTAAAAAATATAGGGCCATTAAATTAGTCATGATATGTGGTTTACATGACCTAATATCAGTGGATATTCTTACTTACATTACTTTTCCAAAGTTTGGGGTCACCCAGAAAATTTTGTTTCATTTTCATTAAAAGGTCACACTTTTATTTATCAAAGGAGTTGAAAAATAATAGAAAATAGAGTCAAGACATTGATACGGTTAGAAAACACAATGTTTTGAAGAAGAAATTTATGGCTCTTCATTGGTTTTACTGGGTTAACCTTCTGACCTTGGCACCCCTAACTCGCAGCTTCTCAAGCCTAAATTATTGGTGTCTCCCCTCGCTGTTCTGCATGTGGTCAGAGCGGAGGCACGTGTTCTCTCTCCTTCCCCAGCTAAGCTGTCCTGTATAGGAAAGGCTTCAGGAACCAGACGTATAAACACCTATTGTTCTCCATGCAGGCTCAGTGAAACCACCCTGTCAATATAACCAATCTCTGCCCATGTTCATGTCGATACAGACGCTCGCCCACTTACCATTTAGTATGTTTAACGGCATGTAAATGGTTCCCCGAAGTGTCCACATGTCGCATGCCAGTGGGAAAAGGTCAATCCAGGTTCCCATGCCACATTCCCCCCCCCCAACCAACGTTACGTAACCAGAATGCATCTCTGTTTGGCAGCGTGCGGCAGCCTGCTTCTTTCGTATGCTTATCACACTCCACCTGTCAAGGGCCGGTGTGTTGGTGATAAAATGGAGCCTGTTCTTCCTGCTCAGTCATTATTCAGTCGATTTATCAAGTGGGTTTGTTCCTCAGTCGTCTGCTGAGGCTCATAGAGCGAGGCAGGACCACGGGGGACGACAGGGTGGTAACATTTAATGGTGGTCTGGGAACCAACATGTTGCCTAGAGCTCTTAATCTCGGCTCCTTCCGTGCGATAGTTTGACCAGAGTGGTGTAGTCGGCAGCATGAATGAACCATTTTATGTGAACGTTTGCTGAAAGCGCAGAGCTGTTGAACTCACAAGTTGTCAACATAAACATCCCAAGATATCAGGTGGAGATACATTTTGTGAAACCTGCCTAAAAAACATGAATCCACTGGATGACATTTTAAGGCCAAATATGAGCTAATCTGACAATGAAGGAAATGTACATATTTATGACAATATTGGATTTGTACATGACTTTTTTTTTCTAACAATATAGTTAAGTACAACAAGTTTTTTTTTTACTGGCAGGCTAAATGGTCACATATCAAATTTGATGATCAAAATTTACATTAGGCTTGGACAGTATCAACATGTTATACTATCTAAAAAAGCCTGAAGGTATTAGTTTGAATATCTTCAAAAATACAGAGGCTCCACTTTTTGTTAAACTGACACAGAGATGCTGTATCCATGTGGCTGAGTTTTTATTTTGAATGTTGGATAATGTAACGTTGGTAGGTGGGACGTGACTCTTTCTTTCTCTGTTGTGATGAGGTCAGGTAGGGTTTGGCTCTTGAGGAAGTTCCTGCACCTTTCCTCTCTGTTAGAAAGAGCCCCATATTTCTCATAACATCCTCAACAAAACAGCTGGCAAGTCCACTGTGTTCTACTTTATGTGATTTTATTCAGCTCTTAACATCTCCCGCATGTCATCTCTGTTTTAGACCCACAACTGTGTAGGATGGACAACGACGACTTCATTTACCAGCAGCTTTACTATTAGTCATTTTCTGTTATGTCCCATATACTCCAGTAAAATGTCAGGAAGCTATGAAAAAAATAGATGCTGCCCAAGCCAAATCAACATGTACTTTATCTGTAATTATCAACATACAGTAGTTTTCATAGTTTGCCAGATCCACCTGTTTTACTTGATTTCACAAAACCTTATGCAACTATGGCCAGATCCTATAGATCTGTATGAATTATTGTTATACACTTTATGGTATAAAATGGCAAATTCATTACTGTAAAGAGACAGAAAAGAATGAGTGTTGTAATTACTCTATTCCAAGCATTGAACTAGAAAAAAAGTTTCTTTTTCAGAGAAAATATTTTGAAAAGAATTTAGACTTTTTGATAAGTGTTTTGAAAGAGTTACATGGAACTGTTTATCTGGTTTAATTTATCTTATACTTGTATTTATTTATTTTTTTCTCTGGCAGGCTCGTCTGACATCTAGCCAACGGTAGCAATGTCTCAATCTGGAGAGAAAGGGAAGGTGAGTAACATGCTGCAATTTCACCACATCTCAGTTTGTCCACTCCACCGTGACAGATCATCATAGTTTATATGAGGGGGGGGGATCGTAATAAGCAATGGTGATTCAGACTCATGGCACTTGTAATCTCATGCACACACACTTGCACAGGCATCCCAGAGAGGATATCCTGTATAAATGTAAGTCAAGTGTTTCATGGCTGGCCTTTATTGTCTGTTGGAAAATCTCGATGATATGCATCATCATCATCAATCTCCCTCTTGATGACTCTGGACTCTCTTGTGCCTTAACACATGCACATCATAAAATCACGAAAAATGCCAGGGAGGAGTTTGTTGATAGATTTACTGAGCTAAAGGAAGGAGTAGTAAAAGGTGGGAATGCACTTACTCGCACAAGTAAAAAGGAAAAGCCATGCCCTTAATATGTAGTAATATATTTTTCTATCTCGTGTAATGCTTCCTCATTATTTGCAGTTTTTGTATTTCAATTTGTATATCTTTCTGTACCCTCAGTTCCCAGACGCAGCAGGTTATGTAGGGTTTGCCAACCTCCCAAACCAAGTTCACCGAAAGTCTGTGAAAAAAGGCTTTGAATTCACCCTAATGGTTGTAGGTGAGTGATAATTGTCTCAAAATATAACTTATAGTGTAGCCAGATATATGATTTCTTTAGGCAGTAAAGCTGGATTTCTTTCTCTTAATTTTTCAGGGGAGTCTGGTTTGGGCAAATCAACACTTATAAACAGCCTGTTTCTCACTGACCTCTACCCTGAACGCTACATCCCTGGTGCCGCAGGTACTGTATACTCCCATCTACAAACACACACACACACACACACACACACACACTTTGTAATAATAGAGAAATGTCTGCTGCAGTGTCTCCAGCAGAGCATTATTTCAACAGGAATGTTGGGAATGTCTTAGGCTCAAAATATGACCCTGCCCTTATGACTTAACTTGGGTTAGGACTTTGTCTGGCTTCAAAACAATTATCCTGCCCTCTCTGATCGTTCTGATTCAAATAGGAAAACGCATAGTGGTGTTGGATCACAAAACCTGTGATTTCACATGTCAAGGTGTGAGTTCTTGAAGCCTGTGGCTTGTAACATGGAGAAAGTAACTGGAGGCTGGAATGTTCAGATATTAATATCATAAATCTGCTGAGTCCTGAAGTTTCTCCTTTTTTATGTCAACCTCCACTTATTCTTCTACTCCTACTCAACAGAGAAGATTGAGAGGACGGTGCAGATTGAGGCATCGACTGTGGAGATTGAAGAAAGAGGAGTGAAGCTTCGCCTCACCGTGGTCGACACCCCTGGATATGGAGATGCCATCAACAGCCAGGACTGGTGTGTTTGTATGCTGCGGAGGAGTGAGCAATGATAACAACTTGGGACATGTTTCCTGTCCAGCATGGCCTCTCACTCTTCTCTCCTGTCCTCAACAGAGACCCCCCCTCTCTCAAGTTTCATCCTAAACTCCCTGTTCTCTCCGTCTCCTCCCTCTGCATTCCCTCTGTCTAGACGTCCTTAAAGTCAGTTTTGTATGTGTGTGTGTTTGCTTGTGTGGCTTTCCCATGCCAGTGGTGTTAATGTAATGTTATAGTCCTAGATACATGTAACTTGATGGCTTCCAGACGTAAAGGGCCATACCATATGTGTTGCTAAACTGCGAACAACACAATCTGTTGATGTGTTCATCTACATTACTACACAGAGATAGAAAAACAAAAACAAAAATAGCGAAGTATCAACTCTAGAAGTTCATGTTCATATGGTGCTGTCAGAAGTTTGAAAGGTTTATTTCACAGGACATGAAACATAAAGCCTCTTAACCTGACACGTCATCTGAGAAGTCGTCTTTAGAAAAAAGAGCGGGCACATTTAAAAAATACTTCTGTATTATTTAACTATAACATTTACATGTGGAGCTCAAGCGAGATATGCTCAGAATTTTTTTTAATGTTTATATGGTTATCTGTGTGGTTATGTCTATTCATTTCTGTTTCTATTTATGATTACAGCTTTAAGACCATCATCCAGTACATTGACAATCAGTTTGAGCGATACCTTCATGATGAGAGTGGGCTCAACCGAAGACACATAGTGGACAACAGGGTGCACTGCTGCTTCTATTTCATTTCTCCATTTGGACACGGGTAAATAAACGCGCACTCGTATGGAACCAACAGTGAGCTGCCCACCTGTGGTTTGTGTGTTCATTCCATTACATTCAAGATCACCTGATAGCAGACAGTGAATTCCAATATATGCTTCCCATTCTGAAACATGGTGAACATTTCACTTTAGCCTAATCCCGATATATTAAAAAGATGATCAGGTTAACAAGAAAGAAAATTATGGTGACAGTATTTGAATACATATCCATTGGCCAAGACCAAGCAGTTGTGGCGGTTCTTTTAAACTGTCGAGAGAGGAACTTTGCCTGAATCATAGTTTCCTATTTCCGTTTCATATTATGCTGAATGTAATGTGGCCACCTACTCAAGCTGCATTGGCTTGGATGTCTTATCTCTCAGAGATATCATTCCTTTTACATAACATTATCAAATGTAATCACCTGTGAATTCTCTCTTCACCTCTTGTTTCTTAAAGGTCTATTTTAGTAATTTCTGATCTGTCCTAATTGTCCTTTTTATCTTTTTCCTATTTTTTTTGTTTCCTAGTCTAAAGCCTCTGGATGTGGAGTTTATGAAGGCCATCCACAGCAAAGTTAACATAGTCCCAGTCATCGCTAAGGCTGACACATTGACACTGAAGGAGAGGGACCGCCTGAAGATGAGGGTAGGTTTGCTGACTTGTAATCCACCGTTGCCTATTGTTTTCTATATACAAAATATTTCATCAACTTTCCTCTCTATTTTATTCTTGGCACAAGAATCTAAGCACAATGCAGTTGTTGCCAGGTGGTTAAGGCTTTTCAGAACCGTTGTTGTGTGTTTGTTTTTATTCATGCAGGTGTACAGTATGGTTTAGCAATTAAAAAAGGGGATCACCGCAAAATATGCTAATAATAGCAAAATCACTTATCCATCCCGTTTGGCAGCCCAGTGTGTATTTGTGTAAGAACGCTGGCTCACATGTGCTTCCCTGGGTGATTGCAGTGATCAATGGCTCACATTTTTTATGTTTTTGATGATACCGCCAGATTGTTTAAAAGTACAGGGAGGGACGACATGAAAAAGGAAAGAGTAGGAGGTGCAAAAGAAGGAAAAAAAGAGTGTTGTATATATTATAGATGGAGGACATCTCATCCAGTCTCAACCCGTTCCAGATACTTCCTTTTGGAACTGACCCAAGTGTCTGCCTGCCTGCACGCTCCTCAGCTTCCTGCTGTCCAGAGGTGGAAAGACTCAGTAGTGCAGGCTGAATTCATAGGGTGTTGGTTCTCCTGTGTCCCTCCTGTCCCTTCTCTTTTCTCTGATACAGCATCAGTATTCCTTTAAGCACTAAAACCTTTGACATTTGATTTCGGTGAACACAGCAGATTAGATTGCTAATCTTTACCGCCGGGTTCAGAATAAATGCGGGTGGTGTGTGGGCTTTTGTTGCCGAGTTCTTTTTCATCTCGTTTCTGTCAGCTTGTGTGTTTTTAATTGTAAAGTCAGCCCCGTCTCCCAACCTGCCACCGCATGCTCAGACCCCCCACCTGCCTCACATTCAGGCCCACGGAGCCGGTGGTCTGGCAGGCACTGAGCTGCTTGGCTGAGCCCAGCTCTGGTGTGTTGTCGCCACCACAGAATCTGTTTTGTTGAAGGCTTCCAGTCAGACTACCTAAAATCAGTGGTGCTGCATGTTTAAGGGAAATAAAAGGTCACAGCTTAAGGACACACATATAATCTCTCTTCCTCTACATCTTAAGACAACAGGATACCACAATTATAACAGTACAACAATGGGAGATCTCAATACTTACTTATGCTATATTTCCGTTTGAAGTTGAGTTGATCCAGCATCAAAAGTTAAATTCCTACACTGCATTGTCCTTAGGAGACCTGCCAGCTGAATTATATTCTGTAGAGTTGTTTTGAGTTGTGACCTTCCTCACCCTTTTGAGTGTTCCTCTGGTACTTAGGATGAACAAAACCATGTTTCCTGCCACTACTGACCCCCGCCCCAAACTACAGAAAACCCCCCAGGTTTGTTTGCTTTCTGATTCAGCTGGTAGCGTGCAGCAGCTCAGCCGTCTTGATTAGAGTTTTGGCACATCTGTTGTTTTATGTTGTTCGTGTTTTGCCCCCTTACATTAAAAGTCTATCTAAATAGTGGGAGAAGTGGGAAACAATAAAAGTGGGACAGCAAAAATACAAAAACAATAGAACTGTGAAGTGAATTCTTTGCTGCTGAGCTGTCTGACAGTGTGTTAACATGGTCCGTTAAGTGTTCCCTTAACAGACATTTCCCATTGCACACTAAGGAGCAATTAGCTGCTATAAGCAACAAAAAGGACAAACACATGTTTATAAGCCAAGTACTCACGTTTGTTACATTCTAGCCACTAAATAATGTTAATTTCTAGACTACATGCATTGATATTGTTGTCTCTGTTTTAATTTAGCTTAGTCATTTATAATGATAGTGAGTTCAGGAAATGGCATCGGGAATGAGTCAGGAAATGGTGGGTAATTGAGCTATCTTCCCCACATTTAGAAATGGCACCAATGTGTCCCCAAAGAGGGAAAATTATTCAAGCTATCTTCTGTTTGGACTTATTTTGGGCAGACAGAACTTATATCTGGCCTAATTTGTACAAAACTACGTATGCTGCACTAGTGCTTCCATGCAGTTAGATTGTCTTATCTTTCTAATCTCCACAGTAGCCCTGTTTTTATTAAAGAGAGCTGGCTGCGTTGACATTTACTCTTATTATTCTGGAATTTGGTTTTCTGAATGGTATTTTATTCACATTCCTTTTCCAAAATTATTTTTTCCTAACTCCTCTTGTTTTGTAAATTGAAACTATTTCACCACTGTACATTCTGGCAATTTGTAAAATTCAAACACAATTACACAGTTTAGAGACGGTCCTCTCCCTGTAGTATCAGTCGACATTATTAAACTAGTAAAATATGGAAGCATTAGAGATGTCTTAAAACATAATGAATTGCAATTGAATTGTGCCCTTACTTCTAGGAAATACTGCAGGAAAGGGTGAAATTCCAATACTTAGTAATGTCAGATGAATACAGAGTAATCGGACAATAGCAGGTAATCCGAACAGTTTTCTACATTTCCTACCATTACACATTTATCGCAATAATCAGTTTTCTTGTGCGCACATAGGTTTCAACATTGTAAATGTTAAGCTGTATAATAATGCCCATTCATTGCAAGTGTCTCTCGGGTAAACAAATGGTATTTGTAGCTTTGATCAGATTAAATGAAGTGGCTCTTAGGTGAACACGCCTGATTCCTGTCATACAGCGGTGGAGCTGGGCACCAGGCCTTTCTTTGAGGTCAGCATGCCAGCAGCCAAGAACCTGCCAGAAAGCTGAGTGTGGGAGGGTGATTGATCACCCCCAGCTTTTCTCCCACAGTATTTATTAGTTTGTTTTTTTGCTGGGCACTTTCTCACCGTTGGGAGCCATTTGTGTAAAACCAGCGAAGCCCTTTCTCGTATTATTAGAGGGAAACAGCTTGTACAGAACAATAAATGTTTCCTGCAATGTGTTAAGACTATTCCACTGACAAGACACAACCTGTTGCCATGCGCGGCTCAGGGTTTTTCATCACTTGATTTCATTGGGAAATTGATCCTCTGCTTTGACCCATCCTATACACTCACACTAGGAGCAGTGGGCAAATTAATTGCAGCACCTCGGGGACTAAATCCAGTTCTTTGACAGTAAATCAAGGGTACTGACAGTATTAAGCTTGACATACATGTATGTCTTTGATAGTGAGAAACATGGGGAGAACATATGTCATGGCAATTTGTTAATAATTGAATGTTTAATAGATGAAATAAAAGTCTGGTCGTTTGATGATTGAAGTGTTATTTTTATTCTGGCCAGAGACCCAGTTCAGCAGCGGTCAGAGCATATTTGTAGAAGTGAGCCCTGAGAAACGCTTACCGTACATTACAATTTAAAAACAAAAACCTTGAGGAGGAAAATGTCTGTTTTTCTAATTTAAAAGAAGTTCTAAAAGAGTTTTAAGCCATCTACACTACCACATGAAAAGGTCATCTTAAGTGATTTAAAATTATTATATGATAAATGACACAAATGTACTATACACACGTCCTCAATCGTATGTTTAACTGCGTCAGTTCTACAGTGAGAAAAGTGAAAATGAGTTTTATTAAGGCCACAGTACATGAGTGAACAGTTTACAAAGTAATAATAATAATTAATAATGCATCTTAATCATTTCAGTTATCCATATCAATAAATTACTCTACACATGTCATACCTTGCTGTGAGGCACCAGTAGTAACCACTGAGTCACTGCGTCACTCACCCAGGTTCACATGAACAATCCTCCCACCGTTCAGCTTTTACCCCATTCATTCTGTCTCCTTCTTGCTGCTTTCCTTTCCTGGCATCGCCTCACTCAGCTGCCTCTTGCTTTCTTCTTCTGCCTCTTTGTGTCCCCCTTTTTTTTTTATCTTTTTTTTTTTAAATTTGCTCTAATGCCAATTTCCTTCACCAGGGTCGCTGTGGTCTCCAGCTCATAAGTTCCCCTGAGGAGGGTATATTGAGGGGCTGATCCTCTCAGTCTGGGACCTTGCAGTCATATCCTGTGTAGGGCTTTGGTGTCAAACAGCTTTATTGGTTGTTTTCTGTTTGAAGATGGAGGATAGTACACAACTAGTTCATACTGGAAACTTGATGAACTTTTTTTTTTTTTTAACCTACATCTATAAATTCCAGTGCCGGTGGGAAGCTCAGACATTGGCATTATCTAGGATAATGGATGACCAATTAAGTGCAAAACTGTAAAAAAGAAACATATTTTTTGTGTTTATTGCCCTCTTTGATGTATTTTCTCAACTTTATAGATAATCAAAACTGGGCTCTAAGTTGTGACATTTTTCCTCCAGAACAGAAGGTTTACAGAAATTTCCCTGAAAACTGAGCCTGCTCCCTGATGGAGAACTTACCTTGTGCAATCTTGCCTAACTTGGGTTAATGAAATATGTTTAAACCGGTTGTGGAAAGCATATTCAAACATTTTAATCCCCACTGTTTGCTTGTAACTATCGTCAGCAATAATGCACTGTGATTTGTACTAAAAACATACAAGACATCCGCAGAAGCAGAATATTTATATTTGAGACAGGCTTCAATCCAAATAGTGTGATACCTTAGTTTTTCCTTCTGTGTGAAGAGGGCTGCCAGAGGTCAGGGAGGGCTAGAGAACTCAACCTCTCCTCTGTTCTCGCACAAAGCTGCAGACCAGCAGACAATAGTTATGCACTTTTTTGTTCCTTTTCCTCCCTCCGCTGGTTCCTCTTTTCTGTGCCTTTTCCCCACTTGTCACTTCACTCAACGTCCTCATCCCGTCTTTCTTCTTCCAGCCATCTTTCTGTCCTCTCCTGTTCCGTCTCCCATGCAGAACCCTCCCTCCCCCGTGTTTGTCCCCTTCAGCCGCCATATTTCACTCCATGCCGCGGCACTGTCACAGTTTTCCCCTCATTGTCTCGCTCAATGTCGTCTCCCACAGATACTCCCCCGGCTCTACAGCCCCGCTGGGACACATTATCAGTCCCGGACTTGTTGCACCGGCCAGTATTGTCACCAAGTCCTCTTAAATAGCAAAACCAGAAAGTGAAGCAGTTGTAACATACAATAGGGATAAACTCCTGATTAATATTTTTTAATAAATCTCCAGGTTAGTTTTTTTAACTTCAGTTACCTGTAATTTTGCATACTTTCATGTGTATGTTCATGCTGATGGCCTATGATTAGAGGTTGAGTGCCTATTACTGTACTTCGTCCTTACCTCACCACCTCCTGTGTGTGTGTGTGTTTGTGTGTGTGGAAGTGTGTGTGTGTGTGTGTGTGTGTGGAAGTGTGTGTGTGTGCTTAAGTGTGTGAGTGCTTGGTCAGCTTGTGCCCTGTCTTTTTCCTGCCAGTGTTTGAAACACGCGGACATATTTATTTTCCTGCCCTCCGGCATTCATGCTCTACGTCTCTGCAGATTTTAAAACAATAAATACGACTTGTTCCTCATGGAGCAAACAGGCCATCTTCTCTGAAATGTAAAAAGTTAAGGCTGAATAAAGTTTGCATTTTTTTCCTTGTCGTTGAAACATTTTGAGGTTACTCTAAAAGTTGTTTCGAACTTTGCAGAGCTTACAAAGACTAATTAGTCATTAGTCATTTTTAGCTTTTTAGATCCTTTTTATTACAAAACCTGATGTGTGGATTAAATCCCAAAGTCGCACTGTCCCCTTCTTAATCTCACTTAAATACAAGATTACATGAATAGCTCAATTGTTCCTCTCCATGCTCTTAGATCAGAGGCAGAGGTGGGTGGTCTTAACTGTACTAATACTTAGCCCAGACAATAGGAGGGAGTGAGGGTGTGCGTGCATGCATGTGAGTGAGCGGGCAAGTGTGTTACTCATGACGCTTTCACATTACTATGGCCATGGCGACTTCCTCTATATTTTCTATCCTAACAAATCCAGCTGTTCAGGTCTGTTCCAGTCTGTACTGCCCGCCACGTCTCTGACTCTGACTGAATATATTGACTGCATGTGTTACTGTGCATGTGTATGTATGCAAGTGTCTCTAATCCTGTTAACAAGAAAGAATTGTTTTCTCTGAACTGCCACATCTTTGTGTTTCTTAAATGATTCGGAGTACAGTCTACAGGTCAGATTGGCTTAAGATGAGAGCATATTTTCAGCCTTTTCTTTCCAGGACTTCCTCCCTTTCTGGTGATCTGCTCACCTCCTGGAACTACAAGCCAAGCATTCATACATACACCCAACATGTAAACTTTTCCTCAACCTGACGCCAGTTTAAAAGTTCAGAATTCAGAAAGCGAGACAGCAGTTGTGTGTGTGTGTGTGTGTGTGTGTGTGTGTGTGTGTGTGTGTGTGTGTGTGTGTGTGTGTGTGTGTGTGTGTGTGTGTGTGTGTGTGTGTGTGTGTGTGTGTGTGTGTGTGTGTGTGTGTGTGTGTGTGTGTGTGTGTGTGTGTGTGTGGGCAGGCTGTTATGAGGTCTAAATCCCTCCGACCCCCCCAGATCAGGTATTGTTGGCGCTCCATCACCCCCTCAGACTCCCTGCAGGCAGGAGAGAGCCAGTTAGTTGAAAGGCGTTTCCTGGTAGGAGATAAGTATTTGTTCTCATGTGTCTTAAGGTTAGCAAATTAAGTTTGGAAACTTTTTTCTTTCAAGAATAGTTACAGGAATGCAGCATGACAATCACACTTTTTTTCCTCTTTGCATTATTGTTCGTCTTGTAATCCTGTAGTTAAAGCATGTAATGTGTGTTCTCCAAAGTCCAAAATATGAATTACAGGTCAGTTGTCTTCATGGAGTGTAAAGGTTTAGTTTTTGTCAGCAGATATACTTAAAAGCTGCATTTGGCAGCAGTCTGCAATGTGAAACCTTTCAACCATTGGAGACAACTGGAGACACTGGTACTCATCACAATATTTTCTTTTTTGTGAAAAAGTGCATTGGCTGCCTGTTTAATGAGAGAGGGAAGATATTTTTGCCTGTCTTCAACTTGCCATCGTATTTCACATACTTTATCAGCTGGACAGCTGGAAGACATCAGAGCGTCTCTAATAAGACTGAGTGGTGCTGCATGGTTCTCTGGTTTTCTTCGACCTGAGGCACACCACATCCCTCCTGAGGTCGGATGATTTAGCTGCAGCTACATTTTTCTCCTGAGCCTAACTTTTTCATGTAGAACTTCAAATGCAATCAAAAATACTTACTCAAGTTTCCAGAATTACATTCTACTGTTGAAAAAACATTAGAATCACCTCTTCAAATGTCATAGACACATACTGATGATGATGAAAATCCTAACCTTCATATATATTGAAATGTGTGTCTTGTGACCAATTTAGTCAGTAGACCATAATATAAACTTGATATAGCAACTGCTGTTTTTACCTGGATGATTTATTACCTACAATACCTGCTGTATGCATTATTTAAATTTTTTATTTCAGTCATTCGCCTCCGCTGTATTAGATGGTGGAGATCTTCAGAATACAATATTTGGAGGTGTGTGCAAGCATAATTGTGCTAAAGAATTCACCAAATGGGAAGCAATTAGGCAAAAATGCAAACAAGGAAATGAGCAGAAAACCATATATGGCATAAATGTGTCACTGGAGCAATCGTGAAATCTGATAATGGTGCCACATTAAAACATGCTTCTCCACATGCTTGTTTGGTTAGGAAAATCCATTAATATTGGATGATGATGCTTGGCCCATTTTATATCTCTTAACATAAAACAGGCAACATGAAATTGGTGCAAAGTACTTTGTGTTCACTGAGATGTAGACACTGTCAGACATACAGGATTCTCATTAGGGCCCAAGATCTCTCAGGAAATTTGGTGACTGTTTACCATCATCAGAATTAAGCTTGAAATAAATTCTGTGATCTCAGGGGGAAAAAAAGGGTCTCCTGTCTTTCGCTAAATAAAGTTTAGAAGGTATTGAAAGCTAATCAGATAGGCTACTTCTAATGGCAATGATGCGCCATTACATTCCCATGACCTCCCTCTGGAAGCTGGCAGGCAGCTGTGAGGTTACATAAACACTGTGTCAACGTGCCGCTGCTCTCTCCAAGTTCCAGATCCTTGCTCTTCTCAATCAGGCCTGATTATTGTTGCGATGCAACTAGATTGTTTTGGTTTTCAGATTTTTTTTCCTCTCTGTGCATTGTTGATTTCCTAAGAATGCTGTGGTACATGTTTCTACTTCCAAGTATTGTTCCTTGTTAGAGTGTTAGTCTAATGGACACACACACCATGCCAGGCCAGAGAAGGCTCAGCTGTCCTCAACAATTGCGCCACACAACTGTGTGATTGTGTGTTTGCACATGTGGTTACCTGTTGCGTGCTCACCACATTCCCCTCTTTTTGTTTCTTCACTCTTTTCATAATGACATTTGTGTTCTGACAGTGTTGTTTGTCTAGGATTCATTTCTGATCGCTTAGCAGGTGTTTGAGTCATTCATATTTTTGTGGGTTTGCTGTTGAGAGTTAGCCAATCGTGAAAATATTTTTCCCTCTGCAGGTTGATGGTTGATCCCTGTAATGATGGGTTTGCACCCTGTTTCATTATGATTGGAGGTTTTGGTTAAACCTGCCGTGCAACTGCAAAAAAAGAAAACTGCTTAGCCATCTCTCCCATAACATTGCCCTGTGTAATTATATCTATGTATAGATGACTAGGTATGCTATATTTAGGCTACAACTGCTGCAGTGTGTTTAATGCTGCTATTCCTAGAAGTGACTTTACACTTGAAATACATGTCTGGTATGATTCAGCTGTGATTCGGAACCCATTTTTTTAGCTGGACAGCATCAGCCTCCACCCTCCCACTTATCATACCTGCTCACCATGATGGTTTATTTTCCACAAAACAATATTACATATTCAGCAATGTGAGCCAGAAACATAAGGGCGATAAATCCTGGACTTCCTTTTCTAATTAATACTGAGGCGCAGGCTTGGGTGGCATTGTTTGCCTACCACCCTGACAGCTCTGAGTGGACATGCAAGGCCAACCATAACAGCACGAGGAGGAGGTGGGTGGTGGTGGGGGGTATTATAGCTGAACAGGATGGTCATAAAATCAAAATGGCTCCCTCTGCCAACATCTCTGTGCCAACTAAAATACACAACTACAAGAGGAGGAGAGTCTGGTGTAACATTAAGGATTACGGCCTACATTGTAATGTGTACAGTAAATCAGCAGGAGACAACAGGGATTTGGAGCAAGCGGTGATTTTGACAACTGATTATCCCCGAGAGATTTTGATTATAGGTGTCAGGCTGTGCTAAGCACACGTTACCCCGCAAAATAATTCAGGTAAACAGCCATTTCACAGCTTTGGGCTTAGCGAGGTCTGGCAACGGACGATTGCAGATCATTTACTGCCGTTTGTGGATGTTTAACGTTACTTTACACCATCCTTCTAGAGAATATCTTTGTTGTGGTTTATACTGGTTGGTTAGTCTTTTTTCAGTTAAATTGTTCCTGTTTTTTGTTGCATTTTTATCCAAATTTGTCTTATCTTATCTGCTTGTGTAACAGAATTTGTTGTTTGTTTAATTTTTTCCTCCCATTGTGTCACACATGTTTATTTTCTCACCGAGAACAGAGTTTCCCAAAACTCTGCACGGCTCTGACCCACCAGAGTGATGTTTATCCAGCGTCCATGTTGGAGGGGTCTGTAAATCCAATGTGTGAGCGGGAAGGGGAACAGAGGCTCTGGTCCTGTGTCACGCTCGCCTCGGAGTCCTGCAAAGTCTGTTTGTTTTTAGATCTGCCCCACAACAATACCCAACACTAGCCGCACACACACTATCTCACACACACTCACTGAGAAAACAAGCGACAGCCATAACAAGGCCTCAAACAGGAGTTGCGCTCCGTAGGAAAACCTTCTCTCACTTCCCAGGCTCCTGGCTGACTCACCACTGTCCTATTATACATTACAGCACATGAAAGCCCGTCTCGTCCCCCCCCCCCCCCCCCAAAAAAAAAAAAAGTCAGGGAAACAACACTTGACATTTTTTGGCTCCATTACATAAGACTACATTGTGGATTTAAAAATGTTGCTCTCTGAAAAACAAAAGAAAAATGCAGCTTTGATCTTTGTAATAATAAATACTGACATCTGTCCCTGCAGTAGTCGTGAAGAAAGCTCCTTTGTTTGAAACTTGTTTCTTCACCGGTCGGCCCGCGAATAAAGGAGGGTCAGAACTTTGTTTGCTGACTCTTTCAGAACTTAAACACACACCGGCCATTATTATTTTTCACCTGTCTACCCTTTCTCTCACCCCTCTTTCCCTCCACGGGGGGGCTTTAATTAAATGTGTTGCTGCAACAACAGGTACTCACTCACAACCAGAGACACACACTGAGCTCCCTTACTCTCTGTTAATGGGTCAGAAATGCTGCTGTTTTTTTTTCCATAATACTCAGAGGGTAAACGGCTCATTTATATATTTATAGATTCACGTGGTGCCCACAATATTGCCAGCATCAACTGGCTCCAGCTTGTAAAATCAATTTTACACTGGCAAATGTTTATGAAAGATATTTTAAAGAAGAACAGACGTATTCTGCTGTCATTGTCTTTCTTTTGAATGGTTTGAGCATACATTTCCTTAGAAAGTGTCGGTGCCTGCAGTGACACCTGTGAGGTCCTAGGGTCTGGTTTTCCTGTGCAACGTGACATGTTGGGGGGGTTACGTTGAGGTCACGACCCACCCGGCTGTTCCTGTGCTTCCACCCCTCAGATCCTGGGCGAGATTGCAGAGCACGGGATCAGAATTTATCAGCTACCCGATGCGGACTCTGACGAGGACGAGGAGTTCAAGGAGCAGACCAGAGTCCTAAAGGTGAAAGGGACACACACACACATACACACACACACACACACACACAGCTGACGTTAAACTACGCCAGACATTTCCATCTGCCAGTTAAGTAATAGATACCAGTCCCTTCCCATTCATCCTTGCTTTCCCTCACTGCATCCCCAAGTCTGATAACTTTACTGCCCATATAGCTCCATGTATCCCGTCCTCTGGCTCTGTTTCTCGCCGAGCTTCTCTGACCTTCTATCTTCCTTCCCAGGCGAGCATTCCCTTTGCTGTGATTGGCTCCAACCAGCTGATCGAGGTAAAGGGAAAGAAGATCCGTGGGCGTCTTTACCCCTGGGGAGTTGTGGAGGTGGAGAATCCTGAGCACAACGACTTCCTCAAGCTCCGCACCATGCTTGTGTGAGTCTCCCCAGCAATAAAATCTGCAAGACAATTAATTTTATCATTCATTTTGCTGGTGAATGTCTAAAAGTTGTTTTAAAATGAGGCTCTACTGCCTTCTAGTGGGCAATGACAAGATTGCGCATCTGTTGCAGGACCCACATGCAGGACCTCCAGGAGGTAACTCAGGATCTGCATTATGAAAACTTCCGCTCAGAGAGACTGAAGAGAGCGGGCAGGTGAGAGGCTGTTTTTTATTTTTTTATTTTCAACCTACTCCACTTCGAAAAAATGGAGAAGGTGTAAATATTTTGCACTTCGTCCCACTCCTCTCAAATATGTAGAATCTCAAATTTAATTTCTATATATTTTTTTGTTTTTTATTATCATCAGAATAATCCTACTGTAAAGCATTGAGTTTATTTTTGAGCTTTGTGATTTGTTCAAAAAAAGCTAATAGCTTAACTCGTCTACTGTGTTTCCATGCAGAGATGTGGACGAGGATGTGATGGATAAGGACCAGATCCTGCTCCAGAAAGAGGCTGAGGTAAGAAACACGCAGCTCTGTGGGAATTTTGTCTTTGTCTCTTGTACTGAAATGCGTGGTTGATCCACTAACAGCTGGATAACTTTAGAAGCTTGCAGGCAACGAAAATAAACTAGGTGATTGGTCCAGATTTTAAACACAATTTAATAAAAAAATTGCATGCTATATGTAGGTTAAAAGAGGTTTTGTTCAATGAAATACGTCCTATTGTCCATATCGGCACTAAAGCTGTCCACAGTCATTCTTGATTTCACACATGCATTGTAAAAATTTGGCTAAGGCTAACATGAGGGTTTGTTTGTTACAATTCGTCCAATATTGAGTGCAATTATCTTATTCCACCCACTAATTAAGCTTATTTCAAGAGTTCTTATTGGAAATCTTAGTCTTGTTTTCTTAAAACAAAATGATGAGAAATCAAAGTCAAAACACAAGCGCATCTGTATCTCAACTAGAAACTGAAAAGTCACGTTGATTTTCATCCCCTGTCTTCCATTCGTATTGTTTTACCTTTGGGCCCACGTCAGCAGGCGATCGCCTGTTTCCTGATTGCTCTTGATTGGCCTGTTTGTGTGAGCGCCGCGGTGCACCGTAGTGAATGGGCAGCGTGCAATCAGAGCTGTTTGTAAACAATGTGCCCAGGAAGGATATGCCATCACTTCCTGCCTGGATGTCCTGGCCCAGTTTTATGGTGGGAAATCACCTCAGTAATGTTGGTGCCCAACACAAAGCGGGACAGACAGTGGTCCATTTGTTTATGTGGTGTCAGGGTTACAGAGGAAATATAAACAGTAACTATTGTTATGTGAATCGGACACAGTGACACTATTCTTTTGCAGGTCCCTCATTTCCTGGTAGTTTCTTAGAAAGACACAATATAGAACTGTTATTAAGGAAAAAGCTGTGTGGTTTGATTATTATATGGAAAATTGAGACATTGATTCGGTATATTTATGATTAAAGGTTTATTATGTAGAATTTTGTTAAAGTAAATTAAAAAAATAATAATAATAATAATACGTCCACACCTAATTTACAGTGGCACATTATAAAGTTTTTCCCTGGAAAAAAAAAAATTAGCGTGAATTATTCATTTCAACATTTTTTACAGGTTTGACTTTAGTTTATACGTACCAGCCTCTAGCGACAGGGATGTTTCCAGGTATCGCATGTGGCAACTCGCAACTCTCAGCAAGGCTACTGGGTAAAAATAGCTAGAAAAGAAGAGTCTAAAGTCTAAAGAGTCTAAAGTCCTGGAGCGGCTTCAAAGCCCCAGACATTGGTGCGTTATGAATCAGAAGAATAGTGACCAGAAAAGAGCAAAACTGAGAATCCATATCAGTTCAAATGGAAACCTTTAATTGGTTAACTTGGCTAATGTTACCCGTCGGCTAAATTCCTCTTTAGCGACGCTACTTTTTTTTTATTACGACGTTGACTCTCAACCCGACATAGTGCAGGTTGATCACTAATGCAGCTGGCAACAAACCTCGCAACCCAACTGTGTGTGTGTGTGTGTGTGTGTGTGTGTCTGAGTGTGTGTCTGAGTGTGTGTCTGAGTTTGTGTCTGTGTGTGTGTGTGTGTGTGTGTGTGTGTGTGTGTGTGTGTGTGTTGCAACTATGTTTTTCAGACACTAGATGTCAACATTTTGCTCATTGTACATATTCCACCTGTAATAAATTCAAATGAACACAAATTGTAATCTAGAAAGAGTAGTTACCTGTAAAATGAAAGCTCCCCTTTAGATTTATGAAATATAATGAATATACTCTACCTACCTGCTTTACTTAAATTATAAACCATGTCAGACATCTTCCGCAAAAAAACATTTTCAGTTGGAGCTTAGGAGGGTATTTTTTTCTTTTTTTTTTTTTATTGTATTTAGACTCGGATCATTTTTTGAAAGTGAAAGAGGACATTGAGAAAATGATCCAACATGAACCATGTGCAGTTCTCTCTAATGCCACAAGATGGCAACATATATCTCTATGATGCAGAGAATATCTGTCTTTCTGATTGTTCCTCACGTGTCTCAATAACTGTTCCAATTAGAACAAGTTCACACGTGACGTGGCATATTACTGAGGACATAGTAATAACAGAGACACATTTAGTGCAGTTTGTCCAGATGATGGTGCTCTAACAACAAACTTTGTGACTTTTAAAACTTAAGTTTCTGATTCATTATTTTTACCCAAGCAGTTATACATTTTCCACCAAACGCATTTATTGTCCCTCAAACTTTGTTCAATTGCTGTGAACAGCATTGCTCACATCACATTGTCTGAGTAGCCATTTTTGGTGCCATTTGGCCTCTAGGTATAACTATTAATTACTATTGACAATGTAATAATAAAATTATAGGATTGTCTTTTGATAAACACTGTGAACCAAATAATTGTTAGGTTTTTGTGTTTGTTTGTTCAAATCATTTACCTGTAGTCTATTTGCATCATCATTTATTTACCTTTTAAATAAGTGTTAATAATGAATTGTTTGACATTGATTTAATGTTTGATTGATTTTTTTTCACATCTTACTCATGTGTGAGTGAGTGTTTTGCTGTATGTAGGTTTATAAATATACAGCAAAACACTCACTCACACATCAGTAAGCAACACAATTTAATCCTTTAGTTTTTCCATCATCATGATCTTGTTCTTGTCTTTCTTCACGTTCTGTAGCTGAGACGCATGCAGGAGATGATCACTCAGATGCAGGCACAGATGAAGATGAAATCAGATGAGTGAAAAGAAAAGGTCGAAGTAAAAGGGAAGCATGGTGATCGCAGTCCGCGACACACACACACACACACACACACACACACACACACTCCCGAGTCCATCCCTGCCTACTGCCACCGTTGAAACCTTCCGGGAATATCCATGTGTCCACGTCATCATCGTCTCCAATCCTCTGCACATCACCACTCCTCCTTCCCTCCAACCAGATGTGCAGGACCCCACAATGATGTTTTTTTTTTCATTTTCTTCTTCTTATAAGGCTCAACTTAACAGTCCATGTATCAGGTTTTTTTGTGTATCCTAGTTTTCTGAGAGTGGCTGGTTAAATACAAAGAAATGCAGTAGTGGATGGTTCTTGTTGACAAGTATCTGTTAATTTAATCTCAGTCTTAACACTATTGGCCAGTGACAACGGTACTAAGAGGTTTTGCCATCACACTAATTTGTTTACAAAAGTTCAATTCATGTTGCTGTCAGTTTACAACAAGTTTTAAATATTTTTTATCTGAAAAGTAAAGGGCTATTTGCTTATAATGTCTTTCCATTGGCTTATGAGTAGTTATGTATTCCAACATCTTTACCTCTCGATGGTTTCAGGCCTTCAGTGCCTCTTCATCACTTCACATGCTTCACAAACACAAGAAGTGTGCCATGTTGTTAATATTGTTGTATTTATCTTCCAAAGCTGCATGATAATAATGTCTGTGCCAAACTACAGACTGAAAACTAATCGCACTATCCGGTCTAGAAATTAAACATGAGCTCCTATTTGTTCCAGTGGCGTCATTTAAAGTGTAAAACGACCTGTCTGTACACTACATGAACAGTCTTCATACTGATTTGGGCTTTGTCACATTAAAAATCTAATTCTGTGTTCTGTGATTGTTGTAATTGTAAACTCCCTCCAGCCTCCTGCTAGCAGCAGACTAAACCATTTAACTTTGCTGTCATTGATGTGCCATTTGTATTTGTTTTTTGTCTTTTACTCTACTATGCAAAGATTTGTCAAAGATACCAGGACAAACGTAAAATATTTGTTAACAATGTGTACGTTTTTAGGCCTCAACATTTTTTGTATTACTTCTTAAATAAAGTTTGTTTAGAGAAAACAGTCTTGGCAAATTTTTTTTGTCGGTCAGCAAAAGCAAATGCAAACTTTTTTTCTGAATGTAATTTTTAAAAAAAGTCTTTAACATGTCTATTTTAAATCTGATACTAAACATGTTACAGCAGAAAACATTTTAACGCAGCTATCATTGCTGCATTGATATGAATGAGAGTTCACTGTGGGTTATGGCAGGAGGGAGAACAGCATGTCTGAGAGGATGCGTATGTCAGTGGGAAACATTTGCACTAATGGATTTAAGGAAACCCTTCAGGGAATCCTTAAAACGCTTGATCTTGGTTCCTTGTAGCAGCACGACAGATCCAACATCCACTATCACGTGTTGGTGTGACTCATTATTTTATACTTCTTCAAGAAATGCGACCGTAGTCTGCTTTTATGCATCCTTCAATACTAGAATCATGTTTTATGGATCTCTGGAATGATTAATTCATTGAAGTGATGTCAGTGTCTAATTTTGACATCCTGTAGGGTCCCTCTGGCTGCAGAAAGCAGTCAGCAGAGTGACCGTGGTGGGGGGTAGGAGGAGGAAGAGGACGAAGAGGAGGAGGAGGAGTCCTCATCTGTCAGCTCGGCCCCGCCCTCCCGCTGTCTGTCCGGGGCTTGGGTGAGACGCGAGGGGCCGCGTTCTGCGAGCTGCGGTACAATTGAAGGAGGAAAGCGGCCGAAATGACGAGCAACATCAGGTACAAAAGCCGGATCCCGGTTAAAACAGGTGAGCAACATCCCTCCGTCTTATTCCTATTGTTGTTTTTTTGCTTCTTTGGTTCTGTTATACTCATTGTGATGGAGGATGAATGCAATGATCGCTTCTCGTCTCTCCTCTCTGGGCGTCGCTCCGCATCCTGCACCTGCGCCGCCGCTTCTCATCCGTCCCGCAACGACCCGCAGAGGACAGCATGGAGGTAAGAGACGTCTATTTGTCTATTTGAATGGATCCGTGTTGTGTTAATACGTGCTGGGTGGGGGTGGGGGGGTGATGCGTGTTTTCACCTCAGGCTTGCTGTCGGGACGCCGCCGCGGCTGCAGCGGAGTTCACGTTCCGATTCGCATGCTTCATTTTGTTTGCGTTTGATTTCGACGTGCGCCTAAGAAGCTGTGGAATCACGGGCTGAGAGGTGATCACCAGACCCACAGCGGTGGTGATGCGTGTGTGCGTGCGTGTGTGTGTGTGTGTAGGGTTGGGAGGGGGTGCGTTAGGTTTCATTTTTAGACGCGTAAGTGGAGCAGGGCCGCGTCACAGAGCGCACGGGAGAGACGCGCAGCCAACATGGTACCCAGGAGCAGCATCCTTCCTCCTCCCTCCTCCTCCTCCTCGGTGCTGCCTCTGGTCACTGACTTAACTCATGCACTGACCTGATTGTGAGCCTCGTGTCAGCACCCCCCCCCCCTACCATGTGATGAACATTTCCTGGCCTCTGTTCAGCTGCGAGAGATGAGCCTGCAGGGGGGGTCGCAGCTCCGATGACCCAGGTCCCCCCCACACACACACACCTCCAGCATGGCGGTGTTTGCATGTCCCAATTAAATTCTGAAGGCTGGAGACGCACATAATCTGTATGTGATAAAGATTGTGATCACGTGATGTGGGGAATATATATATATATATATATATATATATATATATATATATATATATATGCTGGTCTAAATCCAACCTCCATGAAGGTTATACTCTGCTCAGTTGAGGTCATTTTTAGACGTTGTGGTCATTTTGGAGGCCTGTGTTTGCATTGGGGTGGTTTTACTCTTTTTTATAGAGTGCACAATATTAAACAGAAAAGTGTTTGAGTGCAGCACAATAAATGTCTACAGAAACGACAGCCTGGGCAACAGCGTTACTTTCAGCGAGCTAATAAAGCGTCGGCTGAGAGTGGATTCAAATGAACTTTTGTGCGCGTGCATTAAGTCGGGAGAGGAATGAAATTGTGATTTATTCTCTGCTCTAGGTTTTCAGTGCACAGTGTCACAGAAATTTACATCATAACATTAAAACAATACATGCTGTAACTCTAATGCGCTAATAAAAATTGAATGTAGTCCTATTGAATTGCAAGGAAACATGTTATGTACGTAGGCTACATCAATGTTATTACAACTAAAGAACTAAAACGGCCATTTATGTCTTAACTTAAAGGAGAACAAGGTCAGGGAGGTGGCATACGTATAAAATAATTAATAAAAAAAAAACCTGGGTTTTACAAACAGCATCCAGGTTCCCATCAGAACACGGAAACAGGGGTTTCTTGCTGTAATCGTTCCTCCTGTTGACATTAGAAGATCTCCTCTGTATGCGCTCACAATGGAGTGATTACCACCACCTATCCTTTAACAAAAGTTACATAATGAGGGGTGGTAGAAAACAGTAGGCTGTACCTTTAAACACATTCGTGCATTTTCTCTTTACATATATTTTCACATAATATTACACGCACACACACACACACACACAAGCAAGAATAGATTACTGGAAAACCTGGATTAGTATTATTGTGGCAGATGCTTCCCCTTTTTGTGCAGAAACAGTGCAAAATAACCTAAAATTAAAGCAACGGTTTCTCTCCTCGTGTGGATATTCTCGGCCTCTCAGATTCACGCTGATTCCCTATTTAGAATACTACTCATTTAACACCATGTGAGTTTTGCTGTTGGCTTTCACCCATTCTCCACTCCCACATCCTCAACTGCTTCTAACCCTGCTGGGCAGAAAAAAAAATATCTCAGATTCTGGATCAGCCATGTGGAGGAGGAGGAGGAGGAGGAGGAGGAGGATGATGATGATGATGAGGAGGAGGAGGAGAGCTGGAAAGCCGCTTCGTTGCTCTGTGACTGCCTGATTGCTGAGATCAGAACTGATGTAAGAATCATACCTGATAAACAATCCTAAATCCTAAATCTCGCCTCCCTTCTCCTCTTCCTCGCTGCTTTCCCCCCACCTCACGTCCCCCAAATGTTCCCGTCGCTTCCTTTGCTGTGATGGTGCGTTGCCGGGCAACCGGCTTTTTAAAAATCTGGTTTTCCAACACTCTTTCTCTGGAACGAACGAGACGAGCGACGCCGTCTGACCTACCCACAGTTCTGAGCGGCGATCACTCGCTGATCGGTTTCCATCACAAATCAGATGTGAATGAAAACATGTTGGTTTTAATATGTGTTAACTGTCCATTAAAATATCACCTTGTTATAAACACACCAAACATATCCATGTACGCCTATAACCAAAAGGAAATAACCACATGTTTCCAGTGGTAAATAATATACATTTAATATATTTTATAACAGAATAAAAGGAGGCAAACCTTTTTTTATTGCATCTATTCAGCAGTCACACAGGGAGGATGAAATAATGATAACAATCTATTTATCTATAAAGCAGTGTCTGTGGCTCATATCTGGTGTTTGTCAAATCAACCTCAGCTTTTTGGTATAGTTTTTGGCTTTTTTTTGATAGAAAATTCCTGCACTTGCGAACACTGTTCCGGCACTTTCTTGCAGCGCTGATCGTGCAGCCAATGTAATAAAAGCAAACAGGAAAAAGTATGAAGAGATTCATCGTGAGTCTGCTTTTACTTGGCCTCTCACCACAGTTTAAAACCTGATGTGCAGATTCAGATCTGCACTTTACTTGTATCCTGGTTGCTCTCCATGTTACTAATCTCATCAGTAAATAGTATTTCTCAAGTTCCACCATCAACACACCTTAATCTTTAAAACTGTTCATAAATATATGATTTTATGATTTTATTTTTGCTAAGGTTTGCCTAGCGAAAGGAAACCTTAGCAAAAAGATCTCATCCATTTCCTCAAACAGCTGGGCACTGTAGTTTTACAGAAAGGTTCCCTAAAAAGCAGTAAATCGTGCATGCATTGTGACTTTCTGCTGCAGATTAATGCACCTTCTAGTTAGAAGCAATGAAGGAACAAGAGAGCAGTGAATGAGAGGTGTGTTTCTAATAGTTTATGGATAAAAAGACTCCACCATCGTCCACATGTTCCATCCTGCTGTTCTTACTGCTTTCTATGTGCACCGCACTAGTAATAATAAAGTGTAATACTTTATTTAACATTTAATATGGCTTAATATCTGTATCAGTAGTGTGTTATATATTTATCAAATATTTATATACTGATAATAAATGCATAATGGGGACATTTTGAGTAAAGCTTTTTTGTCTGACTGAAAAATAAAATGATAATAAACTGAATACTCTGTATTAGACTTAAACACAGAGTATTCGGTATTTGGGTCAGTGACAAATCACGTTTGGCAAGATGAGAAAGTCAAAAACTTTTTTAAAATACAGTTTTAAGAAGCGTTCATCAGGTATTTAAAAACTTATTAAATGCAAAAGAATAATACATTTAAAATATTCAATCCACCTTGAATCTAAAACTAGCTGATAGCATGTTTTTTTTTTTTTACATTTGTTAAAACCTTTTTAAGAAAGGTTACCAATAGTTTTCAGGGTTACACCCCATGACAGTTTTGCCATTGTCCCATTTAATTGAAAAAGTGATTCATTTATTAACCAACAAACGTGTTCTTTGAGGGAGTTGTCACAGCGTGTTGTCACGACTGCGAAAAGGAAGCAAGTCGTCATCTGTTCAGCGGTGAACAGATGTTGAGTCACGTCACTAAGGACACACTCTTCCCTTCACTCCCCCTTTAACCCCGAACACACTCTCGCTGCCACAGATGGACCCTCTGTGAGGACCAGCTGCAGAGCCAGAACAGGCGTATCTGGGGGGGCGTTGACACTGGGGAATAAATGTTTATAGCATCACTCAGAATTTAAGTCTTTGCAGACACAAGATCAAAAAGAAAAAACTCAACTGTGAAATTTACCTGGCGGAGATGGGCTTGATCACAATGGACATCAATTCATATGTAAAGGTTATGCTTCAAATAACTAGAGCTTGACAATTCATCTAATTCAACGGTACAACAGCGTCACATTTTCAGCTGACAGTAAAGTCATGTACATGTTGTTTCATGAGTCATTTTTTTTACAGAAGGGAGTTTTAGGCCTAAATCATCACTTGATGATGCTGCTACATCTGATGAAATCACCTTAACCCTTAGCTGAAAGGATTATGTTCTAAGTAAAATGACCATCGCCCCATACGGTGACAATGGTTACATTTACGTAGGCCAAAAGTTTTTGAAACTTCACACATCACTTTAATGGGATGTCGATATCTCAGATGATGTGTACACATCATTTACTGCAGCACGTTTCTCCTGGAAGAGGGATGCTCCTCTATTTCCTCTTTTCTTCCCTATTAAAGGTTATTCTAGGGAGTTTTATTTAATACGATGTTGTGTTGCTTTTGTACAAACAGTAAAGCCCATTTAGGTAAATCTTTGTTTTGCATGTGCGTGTGCAATTTATTTTACTCTCTTCTGAGTGTCGTCTTCCCTCTTTTCCTCCACTGAGGTGTTTTAATGAGTTTCAGCCCTGCAGCGAGAGTTTCATTTAGTCATGCTACAAACACGCGTGTCAGACCAGTGATGCAGGAGGCCGTGTTGGTGCGTGTTGGTGCGTGTTGGTGCGTTTTATACCTGGAACAAGTCACCTGTGCGGTGCTCGTCACGCCTCCACTATATGTTTCAAAGAGCTTTGGGAAAGTTAGGAGGCTGAATCAGATGTCGTGATTCTCTGAAAAGATCTTTTTCAAAGCACTGGGCCTTTGGAGTGCGAGTTCTTTGAAATAATAAGAGAATCAAGATTATATCTTACCTTGTGAATCTGATAATACTTGAACCACCACAAACAAGGTTATTTTATTCTATTAAAGCACAAGTGTGGTTTTAATCTTGATCGTCTTGATTTTGGAGGAATTTTTAAAAAATGAAATGGTTCTTGAATTGTTTTGTCAACTTCTATTTCTAGTCAAGAATAAATTAAACTCAACTTTAGATAATACGGATGAGAAAGCTCCTTCTCAGATTGTTATCAGCTGATGTCGCCTCAGGCTTTTTTTCACAGCGCTTTGATATTGTAGAAACAAACAATTAATCAAATAATCAGTTTAACCTAAATTCTCTGTTTAATATGTTAGTTCATCTTTATTTTCCTCCTTTCCTTCTCTGGTCTTTTAAACTGTAAATATATGGTGCTTAAGAAGTAACTTAAAAATAAGAAAATAGTGCATTTATTGTGACTTTTCTGCTGCACATTAATGCACATTCTAGTGGAAGTAATGAAGGAACGAGTCAGTGAAATGACTGAGTCGTGTGTCTAACAGTTTATGTATGAAAATATCTCTTCAGGCTCCAGATTCGTCTACACGTCTCTTTTTCCTTCATTCCTGTTATATCTTTAGCTGACAGATTTGCCTGGTTAACGGACTTCAGATGTTTACACAAAAGCCTGTTGTCTCTGCACAGGCGGCTGGTAGAAGTGGCCAGAGATACGCGAGCGTCCTTCACTGAAGAGATTTTATTGACGCCTGAGCAATTACACACTGTCAGATTAGCATGGTAAAGAGGCTGAGAAAGCTTTTCATCGTCTGCTGGGGGGAGGACTGTGTATGTTGTCTTTATTCCCCTCTCGCCTCACCTACTGGCCCCCAGTCAGCAGGCAGCGATTTAGAGGAAGCGTTCGTAGTTAATGGTGTGAAAACGTTCGCTGGACAGCCAGGAGACGCAGTCATCGGCAAAGGTCATCGCTCTCTCTCCATCTCAGGCTGCCCGGCTGCACATGGAACACAGCACACGGGTTTTAAAGCGAGTAGAAACACTAATTTTCAAGATCATGGCAGATCACGTCTTCCACTCAATTAGATTTTTGAAATGGAATCGGTGGAATTGTCCCGTAGAGCTTCAAGTTCAAGGTGTCCCATGTTTCAAACCACTCGATCCACACAGAAATCCACATTGACCAGATTCAGTAACTGCACCTTAGAGCTGTGATGTCACAACTAAACAGACAGTCAGAGGAGAGGCTTGTTAATATTAATGAGACAGACCCAAAATGACATGAAACATTAGAGGACATGTAAAACTACATCAAGATGATTTTTGGTTCTTAAAACCACAAATCTATCTTTTTAAATATATAAAATATAAAAAAAAATCTGGTAAAGTTTCCTTTTAGGACTTGAAACACAAGCATAAGCGACAGGCACCACTGCCTAATCTGATGCTGCTAATTGATAATATTAATATATGCAATAATTGCCGTTGATTTATTACTGCGTCGGTTTATTGACTGTCCCAGTGATCCTGATACACTACATTTCACGTTTATTTCAGCCTCTAACTGACAAATTGCTGCAGGTTAAATACAGTAGGCGTCTTTTAAGGGGAATGAAGATTTTACACATCAAAGTGTGTTTCCAGGTGTTTGGGAGCCTTACTGCACGCATGGAATCATTTTTGCAGCCTTTTGTGGCTCCAGAGGGAGGTGCTGATGTGTGATAAATCTAAAAGAACACGCTGCTAGTTTGGAAATGGAAAAAAGAAGAAATCCAAATGTGTGGAGTTACAAAGAAAGCAAAGTTACCAGACCTGCAGCTCGTTCCTGCTGCAGGCTACATCCGGTTCTAGCATAACACACCAGAGATATCACAGTTTTGAGGGATTCAAATCAGGTTGCATTGTGGTTAACGTAGGCAATAAAATAAGAGTCAAAGATGTCACTAGTTTAGCTTCATTGATTTTTGATGCTTTCAACATTATTACAGGAATTCACTGCTACATTGGTGGAGTTTAAAGGAAAAAACAGAGAAGATGGTCTCCAGGTTAGACGGGAATTGATGTTGATCATACGTTGAAGAGAAGAGCTGCTTCTTGGTGACAGAGTGATATCAAATCAAGAATCATAAAGAAACACTTCTGCTTGAGGAACACATGCTTGTTCCCGCAAATTGGAACAGATCACCAGATGCTCAAAAATATGGATTTTGGAAAAACATGTCAACTAGTAGACGATGTGGACGTGATCCTGCAGTGATCCTTGTCTTTTTTTTTCCTGCGACTGTAGTCTGAAAAAGTTAGTCGTTTAAATTTGTGGTTTCAGTGTGTCTTCATGGCGTCTCCTCTCTAAAGCGAGCGTGCCGGCGGCACTGCTGGACCGGACATATTTTGAGCGTCCCCCGGCAGTGGCGCTCACTGCTGTGCCCCTTTCACAGTCGTTTCCTCCGAGGCCACAGCTTTAAAATGACGGAGAGAAAGGAGTGGAGCTGCCTGCTGATCCGGCGTCTGATCTCTGGACCGCCGCCTCTGTGGAAACGGCCGACATGCTGACCGAGTGACAAACGTCACGCCGAGCCTCTAAAAGCACATTCTGACAAAACGGCCGCTTCCTGTTCTGGTTTAGAATGTGTGAGAATGTCCTCCTCGATCTTCCTCATCTCTTTAAACATGACAGTGTTACTGTCATAGCGGTGACACAATTAGTCTAATATTGGGTAGAATTATATTATTCCACTGGTGGATAATGTAGAATTTTAAATGATCTGCCAGTGGAATGAGATAATTCTATGTGTTCACTTGTGGAGATTTCACTGTTTGCAGTGCATCCATGCAACAATTAGTGCTTTTATTACTGATTTGTATATTTGTAGCTGGCCAATAGAAATTCAATCTAGATCAGTTTAATTTCCCTTTGTCTTCATGAGTAAACTTCTTTTTTGTTATCAAATTGATCAAGTATGAGATAGGAAACTTTCACTTTCATTATCTTGGCCAGAAATATCGATATGACTGTGAACTTGAAACCCTCAGGAACTTCTATATTTGACAGGAAGGTCTACTTAGATTCAAGAATGAACAGATCAGGATTGGGTGGTCAAGGATCACAAAACACATGTTGGCGTGGCAGAGTGAATGTTTGTACTCTACTATACATACTATATATTCCCATTGACTCCCTGTTGGCTCTGGGATGGACATTCACAGTGTTCACAGTGTTGGATGTACGTCAGTTTGGATAAAAGCTGAATGAAATTGTAAATTATAAATCGAATGCTGCCATGTCTACGACTTCACATCCATGAGGCAGTATTTTTAGATAATTTTTTGAAATTTAAACGTTTTTAATTGAGGCGGTGGTTGAGACCAATTTGAAGATGTCACCTCAGGCTCTAGGAAATTAGATGGCCTTGCATTATATAGAAGTAAATGTGTGTGTGCGTGTGTGTGTGTGTGAGAGGAAGAGACAGCTGGTCTCTGGGAAACACTGGGGGGGGTTTAGTTGGGGAAGCTATTGTAAAACCATTTCAAGGCATCTGTTCCTTTCTTCTACTCAGATTGCCCCCCCCCCCCCATTAACATTCACTCACACACTCACGCCATCACTTAAACCCTTCATCTAATATGAATGAATGAATTAAATGTATTAATGTCACGTGTATAACTTTGCTCGGCCTGACAGAGTGTCACCAATATGTTTCCAAACCCAAACAAACAAAAGGCAAAGAAACAACGTGCACAATCGCATCTTCAGGCCGTCACACAAAATAAAACCAGAATAAAATCTGCTCCAATAAACCTGCTTTATCGTCCTTTTCAGGCTTGTGAGACTGAATTTTTTTTTTTGCACCAACAAACCTTAGTGACCAGAGGTAAATTATCAACTTTTAACTGAATATCTTTAACAACAACATCCGTTTCGGGAGAAATATTTGTTTGATCCACGTACTTCTTGTCTATAATTTTTCTTCAGACTTAAATATAATAATAGTAAATAAAAATAGTACAACACAACTGATTCCTGTAGAAACACATCTTATCCACCTCCTCATCTGTCTGCAAACTTCACCATCTGGAGTCTGGCCTATGGCCTTTTATCAGGATGAATAATTTAACTTGTTTTCATTTGACTTTTTTCTTTAGAATGTCTCTCACTGATGTTTCCATCATCCTGGCTGAGAAACACAGGATTGTTCTGTCGATGTAGAATCAGGCTTTTTCACTCGAGTGACGTGTTCTGTCTCCCTCCTGTGGGTCGGGGTGGGATCGTACCATCCCGTACGTGGCATCATAACGGGGTGTGCCTGCGTGGGGAGAAAGAAAAAAGAAAGGGGGGGGAAAAAAGGTCTGCTTCTTTTATTTCAAACAGCGTTTAGGCCCCGCTGCCCACATCATACATGAGCTGGACACACCCAGACATGCACACACCACCGGCACATCTGGAAGCAATCGCCTGCACCTCGTTCACCTCCACACACACACACACACACACACACACACACACACACACACACACACACACACACACACACACTACATGGTGGTTGACCCACAGTCTAGAGTAACTGTTTTAATCTAAGGCTTTTCATGGAAACCCCCCACGCCCCCTCCTCACCATACATATCTATCTTAAAAGTTATAATTTCCAACCTAATGAAATAAAAAATATATACATAATAATACATTAATTAAGTAAAAAATCAGTACTGCTGACATTTAAACTATTGCTGTGTGGACTTGCAGATAATACCAATAATTAATGATAATAACATGAATACTAGCTCATTGTGACGGTCCTGGTGTTTGTTTCCATAACTGCACATTCAGCAGTGATTGCAAAGTTTATTTCTTATAAATAAATAAATTGTAGTTAATGAAAATAAACCTCCTTTAACATTTTGAACAGAAATCTTGTACTATTACTTTAACGAACAGCTATTGTTACTAGTTAACCGTCTTTGGAGCAGGAAAAACACGTTATATTATGACACATTGAATTGTAGAACTTACTAATATGTTTTTGAGTAATATGTCACTTTACCCAGTATTTTATATATACAAAAAAGATACAAATACAAATCCATATTTGTGACTAAGTTAGTTTTGTTATAATCTTATGACTTCTCCTGTTTATTGTGACCTTTTGGAGGAATGACCTATGACCTCTTTAACTTTGCTTATATAAAAGCAGTAGTAGTTGTATGAATCAATATTTCTGACCATTGTTTTGCAGTGAAAGTACTTTTGCTCAATTTCGCTTTCTTTACTTGTGTGTTTTTTTTAATCAGGCCTTCTTCTTTTGGCAGAAATTACGCCACCACATATCTCCTCATGAACGTGAACATGTCGAGTGGACAAGTTCATTTCGCAGACAGCGTGATGATCTCTCTCACCCCGCAGGCCTTCGCTTGCAGCACGTGTGGACCTTTGCGTCTTTATCTCTTTGTTTGTTCTGCAACCTCTGTCGCGGTCAAGTTGCAACAGGTTCCGTTTGTGTCGCGTATTCTGACGCTGATGTCATGTTAGTGATCACACTTTTTAACAGCCTGCCTGTTTTTTCCTCTCTGCGAGCTGGTGGTCATTTCTGTCAGTGCAGACTTTTATTTTTCAGCTGGCGGAGCTGGGTGGGAGGGAATACAAGCTGAATGAATGAGTCTCTTTTAGACCTTTCTCCTCTTTCAGCCCCTTCCATCCCTCCCTTGTTTCCTCCCTCAAATTGCCACCTCTCTCTCGCTGCCTCGCTTTCTCTCCACTTCTCCCTCCCTCCCTCTCAGCGAGAATTCCTCCGTACCTGTCTGAACAGGGAGAGCCGGGCCGCTCCAGGGCAGAGGAAAGAACGGGGGAATAGAAAAGGGAAGGGAAGGACAGTAGGAGGAACAAAAGGAGCGTATAGAGTGTTGCACAGACAGGAAAGAGGTGAGACAATTTGGGAGCAGACAGTAGTTTTATCAGAAGCTTCCAACTTGCTGTAGCTTAGCCCGTTCCCCTGCTGGGCTGTTTTTTTTTTTCCTCTCTCCCTCTCTCTTTCTGGGACCCGTGGCTATTTTCGTCTGTCAGTGTCGGAGCGGTTTAGGATGGATGCCATCATGCTGCAAGAGAAACTGGTGGAACGTCTGCTGTGCCCACGAGTGAGAACCGCCAGACAGAAGGTAAAGAACAAAAAAACAGAAAAAAAACAAAAACGGAAAAATAAAGATGCAGAGTCGAGGGTCCGGGGCTCACTGCCAGCATCTTTCGCCGTTATCTCCCCGTTTCTGTGGATCCGTTCGATGATTTGTGTTCATGTGCTGGTTGGTTTATCCAAAGCTTTGGCTCTCTCTGTGTGTGCCATGCACTGATCGCGCCGCCTGTGGTCCGAGTGTGTGTGCGAGGAGGAGGGGGGGGTTGTCGGAAATGCCTATGACAAGCTATGACAGCGTGTAAGGACACTGACTGTGTGTTTGCAGAATGAAAAAAAGAGCTTTTCAGGTCCTTTCAATGCAGCTTCTGTCCGTGTGTGAATGCCCTCTGCTCCCCCGCAGCCGACGGGCCTCCAGCGTGTATTTTTATCCACGCATGTCAGCACGTAGCCTACAGCCGGGTATAGATGACGTCCTGCCAGATGCAGCAGAGAAAAAAGCCTACAGGACTGAGGAGGAGTGTGTGTTGCCAGTCGCAGCCGCTGCGGAGGCCGGTGTCCTGCGGTTCTTTGTGTGTGTGTGTGTGTGTGTGTGTGTGTGTGTGTGAGAGAGAGCGGCTTAGTGGAAAATCTTAGACGCTGGTTATTCTCAGTTGCTCCTTGGAATGCTGCGCACGTGTTTTTCCATGCAGTTGTAGATTCTGTTTATTACAGACTCCATCTGTTGTGGTACTTTAATTGAATCGGACGTTGTCTTCCCATTAACCTGTTATTTGAACTCAGCTTCTGTTTTGTGACATTTGGTTTTTGATGTGTTACTGTGGAGCTGAAATTATTGGGGCGATTATTCAATTAGGTAATTGAACATAATTAGCAACTGTTTTGAAAGTCAATTAATCCTTTTTTTTTTAATTCTCAAATGTTTCCAGCAGTTTCAGTTTTCCAGATGTGAAGATTTGTTACTTTTTTGTACTTTTCTTTGTATGAAATTTGAAAACTGCTATATTCTCATTTAATTCAATTAAACTAATGGTCAATTCACAATTTGGAAAAGACAATAATTAAAAACAGCAACTACAAATTATTTTTGTGATCTGATATGTTTTTTAATAATCTTTATCACCGCATTTATAATGCTTGATTTGTCACTGCCACTGATATGTATATATATATATATATATAGAGAGAGAAAAAAATATCAGAAAATAATCATAATAATTTACCAAAAGCCGATTATATTTAGTTAAGCTTAACATGCGACCACAAAAAGCTAAATTCAGCAAATTGTAATGTGGATAAATAGAATGTTTGGCATTTCTCCTTGGAAAAATTCACTATTCATTGACTAATAGTTTCAGCTCATCAAATGCCAACTACACTAAGCTTTACTGGAAAAGCCTGAATTTATGTGAAATACTTTCTCTCTGTGTTCTCCAGGAAAAACAGTACGTCGGTTTTGCAACTCTGCCCAACCAGGTCCACAGGAAGTCTGTGAAGAAAGGCTTCGATTTTACGCTGATGGTGGCAGGTGAGTGTGAACATGACAGAATTTGGTGCATTTATAATCTGTTTAAGTTTATTAGGTGAATCCAGCTGAAAGCAGCACAGCCTGATATGGCAGCGCTGCTTTAGCTCCTATTCTCATGATTCAGATCAGAGTTTAGGGTCATTTTGGAGGCTGTTATAATAAAAGGTGTTTCTAATGCTTGATAGGGATTATTATCACAACCTACGACCTCAGAATGACATTAAAGTTGAAGCTAGCTTCTTTCTATATGGATGTTGAATCAGGCTGTTTTAGTTTTGGTTGACCCATAAGAATCCATTGTGACACTGGTGTGACAATGGCCTTTAAATGTTCTGGAACATTCCTCCTGCAGCTTCATACTAAACTGATGAAAATTCAGAACAACTCGGTTTAGTTGTGTGACACTTCCAAAATGGTCGGTGTGTCTGGTGGACAGATGTGAGAGGAAGAAATTCAAATAGCATGATTTTTGTGACCTAAGGTAATTTTCAACATATTAAACAATAGGACGTTTAATTACGTCTCATATATACATTTAAGCTCTTCTCACCACATTTTCAAAATAAATTTATATGAAACAAGTGAGGAAAATATTGCGATGACATTAATGTCTTGTTAAACCCAACCAGCAAAGTTATAACTATGGTATAACTATGGTATAACTATGGTATAACTATGGTATAACTATGGTATATATATGATATATATATATATATAAAGCTTCAGGAATGTGTTCCATGTGGTCTATTTGGTCTGTTTTAAATCCGCCATCATTTTCATTTAAGGAGAAATGGGTCCAGGTTCCTATGGGCTAACTATACCTGATAAAAAACACACATTAACGCACATCACTCTAACTCCCGTTGTGTGTGTGTGTGTGTGTGTGTGCTGCAGGAGAGTCGGGGATGGGTAAATCCACGCTGGTCAACAGCCTGTTCCTTACAGACCTCTACAAAGACAGGAAGTTACTGAATGCCGAGGGTGAGTCTCCATGCTAATTGTTATGCATCAGTCATAAATAAGTGCATTTTGATGCTTGTTATTTACGTAACCCGGAATATTTTACAGTTAATCATGTCACACGGCTGCCGTAGAGAAGTAAGTTCAGTCTGTTCATTTCTGATCTTTATGCTTCAAACCCCTGGAACACCCTACCCAATCATGTTAGGTGTGCTGTCAAACCTAAAGAGAAAACATTCCTTTTTAGCCTTTCAGTAGTAGGTTTGCTGCTCTCTGTTTTGTTCTTTTATTCATAATTCCTTTTTGCTTTCACTTCACATATACTGTTTACGTGTTCGTGTTAATTGTGTTTCAATTTGGAATTTGGAAAATTATTGAGGAATCAAATAGGATTAGTGTTAAAGCCTCAAACAAGGTAGGGAAGTAGGAAAACACAACAAATATGTACAATATTGAGGGCCTTAACCTTTTATATTGCAATGTTAATACTTTTGTATTAACATTGAGGCACCAAACACAACCACAACCACAAATGCAAATGGCTTCATGTGAGATTCAGGGTCAATTTGGCCCATTATCGCTGACCTGCTGACCTTTCCTCCACCTCCTCTGTCCATCCGTGTTTTTCAAGAGCGAATCAACCAAACCGTGGAGATAATCAAGCACACAGTCGACATCGAGGAGAAAGGAGTCAAGCTGAAGCTCACCATCGTAGACACGCCGGGGTTCGGAGACGCCGTCAACAACAACGAGTGGTGAGCCGGAAGAACTGCTGAGCCGACACGTGCCTGAGGCGTCCCGCTCGCTCGCTCGAATTCACTCTGTGTGTGTGTGTGTGTGTGTGTGTGTGTGTGTGTGTGTGTGTGTGTGTGTGTGTGTGTTCTAGCTGGAAGCCAATCACAGACTACATCGATCAACAGTTTGAACAATATTTCAGAGACGAGAGTGGGTTGAATAGAAAGAACATCCAGGACAACAGAGTCCACTGCTGCCTCTACTTCATCCCTCCATTTGGACACGGGTAATAACACACACACACACACACACACACACACACACACACACACACACACACACACACACACACACACACACACACAAACACCTTTTTAGACTGCTGTATGAGGTCTTCAACTGGTTTGGTTTGTAGGCTGCGTCCGGTGGACGTGGAGTTCATGAAGGCTCTGCACGAAAAGGTGAACATCATTCCTCTCATCGCGAAGGCCGACTGCCTCACGCCCAACGAGATAAAGAAGCTCAAAGACCGAGTGAGTGCCCGAGCTGCAGCTCCGCACGTTACACTGAGCACTGCTGACGTAGGAATTGTAATCATGTTTTTTTTTACCTAGATACGAGAGGAAATAGACAAGTTCGGGATCAAAGTGTACCAGTTCCCTGAATGTGACTCTGATGAGGATGAAGAGTTCAAACAGCTTGACAAAGAGCTGAAGGTGAGTCAGGGATGATTATTACTTACTGATTCACTGCTGCAGATTACAGTCTTTATACTGAAATGTGAGTGAGGTCACATGGTTTGAAACAACACACTGCTCACTGCATTCTTAATGTAACATGCATTTCCACTTTCACCTTTGTTTTATGCCCTGATGAGGCCAATATGGCCGTAACATGCAGGCCCATGTGCTTTCAAACATATTCTTGCCATGTTATATTTAAAGGCTTTTTATACTTTTTTTGTGCTTCTGCTAATTTCTTTCTTTTTAGGATACTGATTGCAGATAGTACTATTTAAAGTTTGTGTTCAGAAACTTGAACCTGTGTTTTCTCATGTAGGTATTTCACAAAATTACAGCCCAAGTAAAATAATATTATACTAAAACTATAGATTTTTTTTTTAATTTACTAAGTATATTTTTTATATTGTAATTAAGTAACGATATCTTCTGATATTGGCATGGACAAAACTACATGACTCGATAACAAACTTTTTTTTTTTTTTACAACAGAAACACGTCTCGTTAGTTGATACTACTAATGTGATTATTAATTGTTGCATTGCATTAGATGCATTACAAGACTGCAGAAAAGCTCCATTAATCAGAGAATGAATAAAAAATAAGGCCTAAACATTTTATTTCATTTTCTTGATAGTTTTTTTTTCCCAATTACTTTTTAAATTGTCTCTTTTTGTTTTTCTCTCCAGTTTACTTACTGATTTGGAAAATTTGGAGTGGAGGGACATTTCCTCAGCTTCTGAAAGGAAATCAAAGCAGAAAACATACTTTACTAGATGAAGTAGAAACAAAGTGTTTGGTAATTTGAATGATCTGAATCTTTTAAGCACGAGGTGATACAAGTTCATTTGTGACAAGGATCATCTGGGAAAATCTGGGTGCAGAAAATAAACAAATATCGCTTCACTTGTCCATGCAGTCACTGTTCTCTTGAGCTGCATAGCAGTGTTTTGAAAACATGCAGAAGCTGGTGATTATGTGTCAGGACCTGCTTTAAAAAAAAATGTGTGTGTGTGCAGGAGTGCACCCCGTTCGCTGTGATCGGCAGTAACACAGTGGTGGAGGCTCGGGGGCAGAGAGTGAGAGGGAGACTTTATCCCTGGGGAATCGTGGAAGGTACAATTCATGTGTTTTGAATTTTATTCCAGAAACCTGTGCACAAACTACGCACAGTTCAAACGTCACAGCTTGCGGATTACTTATTGATTTCACTTGTTTGCTCGCAGTGGAAAACCAGTCGCATTGTGACTTTGTGAAGCTGAGGAACATGTTGATCCGCTCGCACATGCACGACCTCAAAGACGTGACCTGTGACGTCCACTACGAGAACTACAGGGCGCAGTGCATACAGGAGATGACCAGGTGTGTGTGTGTGTGTGTGTGTGTGTGTGTGTGTGTGTGTGTGTGTGTGTGTGTGTGTGTGTTTATAGATTTTAATCCTGGTTTGTCGGTTTCACATCCTTCTTCTCTCCTCCCTCAGTAAACTGGCTCAGGATAACCGCATGGAGAGTCCCATCCCCATCCTGCCGCTGTCCACTCCAGATGCTGAAACCGAGAAACTAATCAAAATGAAAGATGAGGAGGTACGACGCACGTTTCCACAAACAGTGGATGTTTGGATTTCTTTTCATAGATGAAAAGTTTCTTTTCTTTGACGCATCTTTGCCGAGTCACAGGTGAAGCGACTGAATGAAACCTAATGGGAATTTTATGCCTTTAATCCAAACTATGAAATGTTCTGTAAATTTTTTTTCTTTTTTAAAGAGCTAGATGAGAAATCTATCCATGCAGTTTGATATGATTGTGTGTGTAAGTGTATCAAAAACCTGATATATCATACTTGGATGGGCGATGTGTTCCTTCACTCTGAGGATTTCGGTCACGGTGGTTTGTTTAGAGACGGTTATTCGTTCACACGTCACTGCCCGTTCACGGCTCCATTTCCCGTATTTCCTCTTGACTGTGTCCTGAACTTTACAGCGTGCAACGCAGTATAGTCAAGAGGTCATGATGTACAGCACAGCAAGCAGGTTCCAAGGATCTGCACACCAATACTTATAAATAGGAGCAGTTCGTTGCATGTTTGGCTCTGTGCAGGAGATTTGCTGACAATGAGGAAAAAGAAATCGCTGGCCTCGTCCTTTAGATGCAAACACCTTTCCTCAGCATCTACAATAGATGCACCTGCAGCGTAATTCCAAAAAAAACATTTCAACCATTTAAAGTTTGCGGCATCACGTTGCTCTCTGTCCGCAGCTGAAGAGGATGCAGGAGATGCTGACCAAGATGCAGCAGCAGATGCACGAGAAGTGACGCACCCCCGGAGCGAAGCTGTGCTGCGGCGCCGCCTGCTGTCGACAGCGAGGAGGCCTCCAGACATCCAACGCAACACAACACGGAAATCATGTGTTTTAGTGGCAACTCTGGCTGTAAATTTATCTTGAGTTTGGTGCTTTGTATAGTCCGTCTGCCTGAGAGGGTTGTTTTTTTTTTCCTTCTCTGAAACTATCCGTTCGCCCACTTTGAGCCCCCCCCGCTGTGGTTTAACAGTCTTAACATATATAATATAAATGCGTAATTTAAATTACTACTCAGTGTATCTAATTTATAAATGCAATGCTAAACTTTTTGGATATTATGTCAGGGTATGAATATGAATATGTGTGCTACAAGACGTTTTGTAAAGACATTTAATTTGTCAGTGATGTTTAGATTTGAACATGGATGTTGTTGTTTTTTTATTGTGTTCTTGTGTGAGGGTTTGTGTGTGTGAGGGGGTGTGTGTGTGTGTGTGTGTTTCACTTTGGAAATTCCTTTGATATTCACAGGTATCCGTCCAAAAATGTCCTATATGTCCTTATAAAGGTACCGCAGTGACTTTGCTTTTGTTAAACTCCGACCTTTTGTTCTCCTATGATCATAAATACATATCCTCACGGCAAGTCAGAATATCTCCCCCCAGCATTTTCTTTTTTATATATTTGCTGGCTGAGTTGAAAATGCACTTATCACCAGTGGCTAACTGTGAATGGAGAGCCTTTTGCCATAATGAGAGGGTCGGTGCAGTACAGGGTGCATGTGTAAGCATGCTGCCATTACTCATATCCGCTAAATGGGCCTATTTTTACTGCTTTATAGCCCGTGCCCTGTGCTTGTATTAAAATGCATCATGACCTGTGCTTAGTTGCCACTGGCATGGTAAAAGTAGACAAATGAGGAGTAAATACTGTGTCTATGCTCATGTTTGAAATATCTCTCTTTGAAAGTGAGTTGAAATGAAAGTGTTTCCCGCGTGCGAGTTAAAATATTTGATTGTGTACGAGTAACTGAGGTGAGCATGCGTGTGTGTGTGTGTGTGTGTGTGTGTGTGTGTGTGTGAGGAAGAAAGTACATATGTTGCCTGAAGGCTGTGAGCCCTACCCCATTTATAAAAGCGTGACAAAATAAACACTCTTGTTTCTCGTCCGACCCGCCTCGCTGCCTGCGCCTCGTTCCTGTTCCTGTGGAGATTATCCAGTTAGTGGGAGACCAGCTCCAGTGACACCACATCCTCCATCACTTCCGGCTGTCACAGACTCAGACGAGGAACTGTGGGAACATTAGATTCGCTGATTCACTTGTTTATCTCCTCCGACCACTCTTTCCTCTGCAGACCTGCCAGTCAGAGCACATGAGCCTCACAAAAATAAAAAATGGAAGATACGTCCATACTGTACAAATTTGGATATATGTCAGGGTCAGCAACAAATCATGGTTGACAAGGGAAGAAAAGTTAAAACATTTTTTTTTTAAATACAGTTTTAAAAGTACTCACTCGGTATCTCAAAAAGGTACATTTTGTGTCCATGAAAGAAGTTTTTAGGGTAACACCATATAAGTAATACATGAAATCTCTTTATACACAATATATCTGATATGTGCAGCTTAGATACCTGACCTGTAATGGTAGTAAATATAAGAAATACGGTAATATTTTAATTACAATGTAATATGCTTTCCTCACGCTTTTTCATGTTCAGCTGATCTGCTGCAACTTGACCACAAACTACCAGAGCCTTTCCAGGTAACCCCACTGGAAAATTATTAGGAAATTAGCTACAGATAACGCAAAATGTTACTGGAATTGCTTCCATGTCCTGTTAGAAGTCAGCGTGTGTACTGTACAGGCGTGTGTTGAGTGTTCGTGTTTGTCAGGATGTTTATCAGTGAGCACCAGCTGGCAGCAACAGAGCCGCAGAACAACAGTGAGAAACACAGTCCTCCACTGAAGAGACGCAGCACTGAAGGTAAATGACGCTGTTTAGACTTTAACTTCAGTACTTTTCATATGTTCATATTTAAAGATGTTGTCTCTGTATTTTATGATCTCTTGCACTTGCACAAAAAAAACTCATGAGCCCAGAAATCTGAAAGATATCAATTTGCTGTTATGATCTGTTTAGGCATAAAGAAAAGTTTATATGCACATAGAGGTCTTGAAGTGACTTAATTCACAACTTATACACTGTTCTTGATAAAATCATCAGTTTTAGAATTCTTTTGCACCACAGTCTGCTTTTCAATCCATTAGTGAGGTCCTGACCCCAAGGTGGAAATGCTCTGACCTGCAAAGTATCGTCAGTATCTAAACATTTAAGCCCTTGGTGAGCTCTAAGTTGCAGATCAGAAATGAATGAGAGCTGTTAGTGGATCAGAGTTGAACAAAAACAATCTAGAAGAATCATGCATGTTGTATATGTATTATTTGTATATGTGTATGTAATGTTTGTGTATTTGCTGCTTTCATTCATATTACCTGCTTAATCATTGCATGTGGTATTCAAGTCAAAGATACGGTATGTATTATAAGTGTGCCATACAAGTGGCATATATATAGAATGTTATATAATAATCCATAGACAGGAGCTCATTATGCAGAACTGAAGATTTAACTCACTTGGACATCTGTAGCTTTATATTAGAATCAGATGAGGGTTTAAATACACTTTTGCACCAAAGGAGGCTTGTGGGTTTTTGTTCACCATTGCTTACATTCTTAGTGTATTACACTGTAAAGGGAAAATAGTGGACTCAATAGAATTGCCTCAATTGATAACATATAAATGAAATAATTTCATTGAAAATAAATTAATAATTTAGAGTAACTCTATTGAAAATCAATGAATAGTCTGGAATAATTTATTGTGTTACCATTTGAAACATTTTATTTAAGTCGGTTCACTGTTTTATTTTTTTCAGTGTATAAATGATCTTCTAATGGTCAGTATGAGCAGAAGGAATAATTGCAACAAAAAAAAAAGATGCATGCAAACTGTTAAAGTGACCTTTAACGCTCTACTGTATCTATCCGGCACATTCAGTTCACATCCTTTACTGAGAAAAGAGTTCCTGTAAAGTTTTCCTACAATTTAACATGGTATTAATACAGAGAAATTAGAAAATAAATTAAAGAATTCAGGCACACACCACAAAGTTTTGTGAACAAATATCAAAGTTCCAGGCATGGAACTTTCTGCTGTAGCCTACAATGCACGTATTTCTTAAAAGGCCAATGACACTATAGCTTCCTTTTATATTTCAAATGTACTAAGTTCTGCGCTGTCATTTTTTTGCAGGAGAAAATTTTCCGGTGCCCACCTTTTTCTTTTCTCTCTACGTAACCTAATGGGCTGCGTAAGTTTATCATATAACAATTTACAGGGCCGTCAAACTCGATTTCTTCTCGCATCTACATCAACATTATGTTTTTCAACAAAAGGCTGTAAAGATTATATAAATGTAGCTACTTGTTATCATATTACATCATTTCCTCTCCATTTATGATAGTGTCTAAAAAATTACAATAATGTATAAGTTTCAATTTCAATAGAATTTAAACATTATGCAATGTAGAAAACAATATAAAATGCTGCAGCAAAAAGGTTAAAATCAATTTTTAAGCCATCAAGAGATATACAAGACAATGACTAATTTTCTTTTGCGCAGCCTGCACTGAAACAGAAATAAATCCCTCTCCTCTCTTCTCCCTGGTGATTGATAAGGATGAACAGGCTTCTGCTCCTGTGTCTGCTCTTCCTCTGGGGAGGTCAAAGGTCATCGGCCTGCCCTCACCTGTGTTCCTGTCATGGCACTCAGGTGAACTGCAGCAGCAGGTCCTTCACCTCCTCCTCGCTCCCCACCAGCTTCCCGGCCGACGTCACTGAGCTCTATCTCCACAACAACCGGCTGACCACCCTCCCCAACAAGCTGCTGGACGGCCTGGCCTCCCTCCGCTCCGTCACCCTCCACGGGAACCCGTGGGCGTGCGACTGTGGGATCCTCTACCTGCGGGCCCTGCTGCTCCGGCAGCAGGCCCCCCACCCAGGCGTAAACTGCAGCTCCCCCCCCCGCCTGAGGAGGAGGCTGGTGGTGTATTTAACGGAGGAGGAGGTCCTGGCCTCCTGCCACTACTGGTACTGTGACCTGGCGCTGGCCTGGCAGATGTGCCTGCTGTTGTTCGTGCTGCTGCAGGCGTCTCTGCTGGCGGCCGTCATCGTGTTCCTGAGGAAGTTCGAGAGGCTGTCGACGGAGGCGAGGAGGACCAAGGAGGAGAGCTTCACCGAGAGGGAGACCGAGTACAAGCCTTTAAAGGACAGCAGCATCTGACACTGAGCTGTGTTGTGCTGTTGGACAAAAAAAGGAGAAAAAGAAATATTTACCCTTTGCACACTGAAGAGCGACTTAGGAATCATAATCTGACAGGATAACTGTCAGATTATGATTCCAAAGTTGCTTCTTTATGGATAAACAGTTGCCAAATTAAAAGAAAAACCTGTTTGTCACAGAATCAGAATCACAAACATTGCATTGGTAAATAAGCAGTGTCTTTTTGTGCATGACTGTATAATGACGGCCCAAACACATACATTTACATTATTAAAGAGAGACCCACATTGCATGTTCATGTTTTCCAATTCAAATAATTGAATAAGCCAGAGGAGAATCACAGTAAGAAACAGGTTTATTGGCAATACAAGGAATGTCCCTGATCTCCCATCACCCTGAATTAATTATTTTATGGTAAATACAAGCAGCCATGTCCATAAATAATATAAGTGACAGATGCTTAACACAGGGCAAACAGGATTAATCAGTGGTATAGATGAGTGTGAAAAGTATGTGATTGTATATGTACCATCAGCGTTTAAGCTATTCCAACACATTATTAGACTATATATTTGGGTTTTCCTTTGTCTTTGTCTTCTTGTTAATCTGTCATCTGTGCATGAGTCCTATTCCACTAGAGAATAGACAACATTTATATAAAATAAATAAATAAATAATACTATTTTCTGACCAATATTGGATTTTGGGGACTGATATCAATATTTATATTTGAAACAGATATATAGTGATATCCCTTGAATTTGGTTTATAAAGCCATAAAACCTCTTTGGGAATTTTTTCAGTTGAAAAATGAACTTCAACATCTATCTGAAGTATAACAATATAAGCATTATTTAAAGAGACCTCAGACATAAACTTCTAATAACTAAACTAATTGCTGATACCAATAGGTGTTATGGCATCAAGCTCCATTGGTCAAGCTGTAGTCTGCAAACTTGTACTCATTGTACTTTCTTCCAATTTAATGAACATGTCAGTATTAGCAAGCATTAGTGCTGCATTAATGAAAAAAAAAAAAAGCTAAAGAGAGAGTAAATAGAATCATGCTTGGAAATGTTTTATATTTATATCTTTCTGCAGCACTTTCAAATGTATTTTAGTGGGTATGAACTTAACTGAGGTATAAATGAAAAAATGGTTGATGATGTGGTTTATAAATTACAATCACAGTGTTGGTATTTGTCAATTGTATGTGCATTGTGATCTTGCAATTGTAATCAATACAGTATTTTGAAAAAATATTTCAGATGTAGAATATTTGCTGTTTAAGACCATTTTTTGCAATTTATGCATCTTCAAAAATTGGAAACATTATTCTGTATTTTATTAAGGAAACCTGGCCGATCTCACACAATATATTTCACTGTATTTTGACCTTAACTTAACTAATACATTTATTAAGGTATATTTTTTGTTAAATTTTAAAATATGTAAAAATTTCCCCCTTATTTTTAAATAGAGATTGTTATATTTTGGATCCTAATAATAAGGAGAATGAATGGAAACCCAATGGCATTTTTTCCTCAATTTTCTTTATGAAAAAATAAATGTTATTATTGATATTAATAAATGAGATTATTCGATTTATTTTGACAACCTCACAATCATTTTAAACACATTAATCATTGCATATCAACTTGTGATCAACACACTATATCTATGTATATATTTCGTTTTTTCAGCGGAACCTTTTCTTCGGAAACAACGTTTGTTTTTTAGCGACGGACAGTTTTACCAGAGGGAGCCACGCATGTTTACACGTGAGGTTTGTGCAAGGGAGCATTTTTAGAAATAAAATGTCAATATCTCTCGTTATGTTGTGTGTCCTGTTGAAATAAAACGGGTTGTATTTTATATGGTTTTATGTCGTTTAGTCGCTTTTTATGTAACTTTTTTCCTGTAATGGTTGAGCTAGTTTAGCTAGCTGTTGCTACAACACTGTTCAGCTGCTAAAATGTCAGCTTTTCCCGTTTAGAGTCGTCAAGTTGTGATTTTAAATACATATTTGTTGTATTTTTTATATTCATAAGTGAATTAGAAATGGGGAAACTAAGGAAGAAACAGAACTGGAAGGGAAGGCAGCAGAATGAAGCTCAACAACCAGCAGATGGAGAAAAGACAGAAATTGTTCTGGAACTGAAAGGTAAAAATAAAAACACGTCCTTAGGAACACAGAAAGATGTTTTCCTCGCTGTAATAATCTCTCCTTTCCTTTTCATACTGGCTGTTAAAAGATTCCCTTTAAATGTTTTTTTAAATGTAAGTTGTGGGGGACAAAACCATCATTTTGTGCAAAAAACCGTTTGTCTACAACTTATCTGAGGCTTCAGCAGCCTGAGTCATTTTAGGTGCAACAAATTCCCTTTATGTGTTTCCTTTTGAGCTGTGGTGGAAGTATAATAACTAACTTCGAAGGATAAATACTTGATTTGACAAATTCAGGTGGCTAAGATGTTATATTAGCTTCATATAAACTTAACTACATTTTAGCACACAAGGATGCTTGTATATTTTTCCTCATCACTTACATAATAACTCTATTATGACGGGATCTTCTCATGGTCAGTGTGAACAGGGAGAAGGAACATTTACTAATCCTGGCTGTTAAAGACAGATTTAAAAAAAAATATGAAGCCGTTCTTCCATTAACTGGTGTATTGTCTGTTAACTCCGCCGTTGTCTTTCTCTCCAACAGACGGAGACAGACTAAAGGGCGTAGACGAGAGCAACGTGTTGGTTCTTCCGGCCACCAAAGCCAAGAAGAAGAAAGCCTCAGCGACACCAATTTCCACCAAAAAGCCTCTTACGAAGAAACAGAGGAAGGAGCTGCAGAAGGTGCTGGAGCGCAAGGAGAAGAAAGCTCAGGTGACCCAAACAAGAAACCGAAATATTAACAGGTTTTTAAAACAATTGGTCCAACATTAATAGAATTGTCTCCTTCCATTGGCAGACAATCTAGCAAATTAAAAAAAAAATAAGATACTACTAATAAGATAGTTCTACTCACTGTTGGACTAATTGTATAAGAACCAAGATATTTTAACCCGTTGAGAGTTCAGGTCTGCTCACGGTTAACATCAGAGTAACGTCTGTAGTTTAAAGGCTCAGTGACCCTGTAATTACGCTAGTGCTGTGTTTGCTGTTCAGAGAGTGGACATCCTCACCAAGCTGGCGGAGGTGCAGCTTCCAGAGTCTGAGCTGAAGCTGCTGTACACCACGTCCAAACTGGGAACAGGAGAAAAGCTTTACCACACTAAACAGTAAGTACATGAATGCAACACATTCGCCCAGCTGAGTGGAGAGTACGATATGTGTCTGTTTCTCCCCTAAATTACTAAATAATAGCTGGGGTGTTTATTTAAGACCAGGCAGCAATTTGGACAAGAGATTAATTTAATTTTAATTTTTTAATCTGACATTTTTTTTCTTTCAGAAATGTAGTTTCTACAACAACAAACTCTTCATGTAGCCTATTTGACGTTATAGTTTTTTCACTGACACAGCTGACGAAAGACAAATGGTTTGATTATTTAAAAGTCCCAAACTTTACAAAAAGAGAAGAACAGAACATTATCTAACCAAATAAGCCACGCTCCAGGCTTTATTTAAACAATAAAATCGATAAATGAAATGGGGCAGGTTTGGCTATATCTGTTTAAAAAAATAATTGTTGATTTAATTGTGGTTGAATGGAAAATTTGGCTAGTAGACTTTGATTTAGTGTATATTTATTTTTTTGTGTTATTTCCAGGTCATCAGACGAAGTAAAAGATGGAGACTCTGGGCCGAAGATCAGCAGCTTGAGTGGAGCGAACAGGAAGAGAAAATGGAAAGAGGAGGAAGAGGAGGAGAAGGAGGAGGAAGAAGAAAGTAGTGATCTGGAAACATCATCTGATGAGAATGAGGATAAGGATGAGACCACAGAGATGAGTGGATCTAAGGAAACCACGTCTCACTGTCAGGAGTCTGAACTGGAAACGAAGGAAGAACAACTGAGAACAGAGGAAGACGAGAAGAGAGAGACGAAGGTTTCAGATCAGGAGAAAGTTCAAATCAAGAAGCCGTCACAGCCAGCGGTTTTTATTCCTGTTGACAGACTGCCAGAAATACAGGTGTGTGCGCGTGTGTGTGCTGACATGTACCTGACTGAGGAAATTTGTGTAAACTGTTTTTAAGCCAAAATACATTTTTTCAAGGTGTTAAACGTTTTTTTCCATCCACTGCTGCAGGAATCCCGTCTGAAGCTGCCCGTCCTCGCGGAGGAGCAGGTCATCATGGAGGCAGTGAGGGAGAATCCCTGTGTCGTCATCTGTGGAGAAACGGGAAGTGGAAAGACCACACAAGTGCCTCAGTTTCTGTATGAGGCCGGCTACGCCAGGTAACGTGATATCCTGATAGAAGCGGCTAGAAATGCACATCAACATCTAACCTAAAGTGGTTGATTTCTACCTGTCTTTTCCCTCCTGTTTCCTCCAGTGGCAGCGGGATCATCGGCATCACAGAACCAAGAAGAGTAGCAGCTGTCAGCATGTCGCACCGAGTGGGCAAAGAGATGAACCTGTCAACACGGTAACAACGAAACACACCGCAGAACGCTCTGAATATTTAGCACAAAGAGATCTGAAACCCTGGAAAATAAAAGGAGATATTTGTGATGAAAAATTTTGTAATGATGGTTGCTGACATTTGTTCAGAGTCGTGTCGTACCAGATCCGATATGAGGGGAATGTGACTGACGAGACCAAGATCAAGTTCATGACAGATGGTGTTTTACTGAAGGAGATTCAGAAGGTATGGACGGCCGTCACCTGGCGTTTCACAGCCAGTTTGACAACAGAGACGTCGGATGCTAAATGAAAGTTAAAGGCAGGCTCTATTACAAGTTTGACCGTGTCAATGTTTTTTTTTTCCAAAATAAATATCAAGTTGTGGATGATTTGTAAATATTTTTTTTTACATCAATGTGTCTGTAATTCTCTATTGTACCTAACTTGTAAGTACTTGCCGTATCTGTCTCGTAGGACTTCCTGCTGCAGAGGTACAGTGTGATAATCATAGACGAAGCGCATGAACGGAGTGTGTACACTGACATCCTCATTGGACTGCTGTCGCGTATCGTCCCACTCAGAAACAAGGTAATTCACGCTGCTGTGTGTGTATTTTGTGGGGGGGTTTTTGGGGGGCTTTTTGCACGTTTATTAGACAGCCCACAGTAGAGAGAGGCAGAGAAAGGGAATGACTGGAAGGAAAAATCGGCCCATTCCATGATTCAAACTTATACTATAGCCTCTCTATATGTGGCGCCCTCCCCACTTTTGTGTGTTTTTGATGTTCATGTCATTCCTCGTATTCATTATTGTAATTACATGTACACATTCTCTCTTGTCCCCTCTGCAGAAAGGTATTCCCATGAAGCTGTTGGTCATGTCAGCCACTCTGCGGGTGGAGGACTTCACCGACAACCTGAAACTGTTCAAGACGCCTCCGCCCGTCATCAAGGTGGATGCTCGCCAGTTCCCAGTCACAATCCATTTCAACAAGCGCACCCCGTTGGAGGATTACACCGGAGAGGTGTTCCACAAGACCTGCAAGATCCACCGGATGCTGCCTTCAGGTGCACAAGACTCATTTCTCAGATTATGCTTTTTTTCTTTTTTTACCCCATAATACAAACAAAATAACTGTTGGTGTTGGTAAAATTATTTTAAGTATGTTGAAGATATCCACTGTCTGTTTCTCCTTTATTTTAGATTAATATTTTTTTTACTCTTCTCCAAACCTAAGTTATCAGCACATTGGCAGCCAATCAAACTAAGATTAAACTATAAACAATATAAAACATCCAAATACTCAATGTAACTGATAGTAACTAGTTAGTACTGGATGTAACAAATAGAAATTTTAGAGAAAGAACTGCTCCAATTGAGTAAAAGTACATAATACCTTATTAGTAATGTTTTTTAAGGATTCAGGGAATGAGTTGATCTTTTCTGTTTTAACCACAAGTTTCTAATTATTACATCGAATAAACTAGTCATGTTATAATAAAAAGTTTGTTTCAATGAGATATTTTTTTCATTTTGCAGAATAACAAGATACAATATTATGATACTGTTTGTTTTTGTAAAAACTGAAATATTTGGTAACTAGTAATAATAATAATGAGATATTGTGGGAGGACGCATGGGGAAGTTCAGTGGGGGAGTTTGACCTGCACTCATCTGGCTACTGATTCATTTGTCTCTCTGTCTGTCTGATCCCATGTCTTCTCCCTTCAGGTGGGATCCTGGTCTTCCTCACTGGTCAGGCAGAGGTTCACACTGTGTGCAGAAAACTAAGAAAAGCGTTCCCCTTAAGGAAGGGAAACACAACCACCGGTGAGTAACACGGAGCCGTTTGCTCGTCTCCCACTCCCTGGATTACAGGATCTCTGATCAGAGAGCATGTTTTTATGTGGTGTTCTATCCAGGTGACGATGAGGAGGGTGACACCTCAGAGGCAATGAGGAGGTTTAAAAAGGCCAAACAGAAGAAGACTGTCGTAAGCACTACTAACAGTTTAAGACACTTGTTTTATTGTTTTTGTTAAAAATCCACCCCGGTCCTCAACCGGTATCTCTCCTTTACACACATTTGAACTTGTATCTGTGTCAACCTTCGGTCTCCAGTCGCTGCCCCATATCGACCTGGATAATTACTCCGCTCTGCCGGTGGACGAAGGCGACGAGGACAGAGACGCGGGGATCGGAGAGGAGGAATATGACGGCTCAGATGTCGACATCGGAGACGATCCTACTGACACAGGCAAGATTCACTGCTAATTACTGAAACACACAGAGGGGTGTATTTCAGACAATTGTCCTTAATAATCCTGCTGTGTTTTGTCTCTAGAGGAGAAGGCAGACCCGTCTATCCCGCTCTATGTCCTCCCTCTGTACTCTCTGTTGGCCCCAGAGCAGCAGGCTAAGGTGAGTTTATTATCACGTCAGCTCTCAAATGCATGAAAATTGTTTTTATCAAGACAATTTGGTTGTTTTAGGATGTTGATGATTGATGATGATTTATACAATATAAATTTTGTATATACGCAATATGTGAACTACAAACAGTAGCAAGCTTAAATGGCCTAAACTTAAATATAAATATTAACCACAGAAAAATAAATATGATAATTATGATGATGATAATTCTATCTTGTTCTTGTTGGATCAGGAAGTTACTGAAGTGTTTCATAAGTAGCTTAGAAATGGAGGGGGCAAAGTCCGCTCTTACAGACTCATAGAATTAAATGCGCAATCATGCTAAGTTCTCAAGGGCTTAGTGGTGTCCAGCTGTGAAAATCTGAAGTGTTGGAGGGCTCAGTTGCACCCTCTCTGAACCCTTTCCGTAAATCTGCATGGCATGCAGACTTTGCTAAAGGATATTACCCACAATTCACAGCATTGTGATGCACACAACAGAGTTTACAAGAAGGCAGGAAGCAATAATAAACGCCCACAGAACTACAATAAAGGAATAAGGAGCTTGCTTGAAGTTTAACTTTATAGTCTAAAGCAGGATGTAATAAACAAATGCAGCTGTGGCTGCAACAAAGAAAAACAATAAATTACTGTCTAGGAAAAAAGCTTAGATCTACAAATTTCTAATCTGCTCAATCTAACATATTTTTTACTTTTGAAATCAAATTGAAATTTTAGTTGCATTATCAACTAAAACAATTACAGTTTTTTGGACCCCAACATGTGTAACTATTTATTATATGTGTACGTGCATGCTACATGTGCGTGTGTGGTTTCTTTTCTTGACGGCAGGTGTTTAGGCCTCCTCCACCCGGGACCCGTCTGTGTGTTGTTGCCACCAACGTGGCCGAGACGTCTCTGACCATCCCTGGCATCAAGTACGTGGTGGACTGTGGTCGGGTTAAGAAACGTTTCTATGACCGCGTGACCGGGGTGTCGTCCTTCAAGATCTCGTGGACCTCGCAGGCCTCAGCCAATCAGAGGGCTGGCAGAGCGGGACGAACAGAGCCAGGGCACTGCTACAGGTCGGCGTTAAAATTTCGTAGTTGCACTTTTTGCTTGAGGAGAGGCTTTTCACACATTTTTGTCTCTTTACAGTATGTAAAATAGTTGATTCCATCAGTTTCCTTGGTCTCTTTGCAGGTTGTACTCGTCTGCTGTGTTTGGAGATTTCAGTCTATTCTCAGAAGCAGAAATCACTCGGAGGCCTGTGGAAGACCTGGTTTTACAGATGAAGGACCTCAACATAGACAAGGTCCATAAACACTGAATAGCAGTCTGCAGTGTAAAATACTGCTGTAAAAGAGGAAAAGTTTTTTTGTGTGTAGAAACATCTTCCTTTTTTGTGTCTGCAGGTGATAAATTTCCCCTTCCCCACATCTCCCTCTGTTGAGGCTCTTGTTGCAGCAGAGCAGTTATTAGTGTCTCTGGGAGCTCTGACAGAGCCGCCTCGCACCGGAAGGTTAGTGTTGTTCGTGTGTCTCCCCCTTTTCCTCTGGCTTGTCTTTGGATTACACAACTATTTTTTGGATTTTGGTTTCTGTTCACACTCTGATTCTTACAGGGAAACAAAAAAGAAAATATTCATTTAATCTATATATTTTCAAAATTATGACTGATAGTTTTATATCTCATGGTGTGTGTTCCTTTAGTCCTCTCAACTTTAGTTTTTAATTTGAACTATTGCAAAGTCAAGTCAAAACAGTCATATCAGGCGTCCACACTTTTCGTCAACTGTTTTCCGTCTTTCCTTTTAGTGTAAAAGAGATGGAACGAGCGAGGCTGAGTTGTCCCATCACCCCGCTGGGCAGAGCGATGGCCTCATTCCCTGTTGCACCACGTTATGCTAAAATGCTGTCGCTCGGGAAGCAGCAGGACTGTCTGCAGTACGTTATTGCCGTGGTAGCAGCCATGACAGTCAGGGAGATCTTCGAGGACCTTGACAGGTGAGGACACACGTTGAGGCTAATGTCCCTTTATAAGAACTCTGACTTAATATGAAGACATGCAGCATCATTTAAGCCTAGTGCTCTGGTGCTTTGCATCATTTTAATTGTTTTTTTTTTGTCTCTCCTCAGACCTGCAGGTGGTGAAGATGAGAGCTCTCAGCTCTCCCAGCGGCGGACTCGACTGACCCAAGTGAGGAGGCTGTGGGCTGGGCAAGGAGCCTCTCTCCTGTTGGGGGACCTCATGGTCATGCTGGGTAAGCCTACGTTTAGTCATGTTGCAGTACTGAAAAGACTTTTACTGTACAATCAAGTCATATAGGTAATGTATCACCTGACATGGCTTTAAATCCACTGTATTTGTTCAGACTTTAGCATGAAGCTGGTTGGATTCATGAAGTTTATCAACTGTTTTTTTTCCACTGGCCTCCAATGGTTTAAGTCTCCACTTTGCTGCAGTGATGTATAGATGTACCCTAGGATGTTACTTTTGGTGTAGTTCACTGTACTGTACACTGCAAAAACTGCAATCTTAAGGGATAAAAAGATCTTGTTTTTTGGTACGATTAGTCCAATATTAATAGAATATTTTTTGTCAATTGAATCTTTTCTAAAGTAAATTGTCTCATTGCAACACCAAGTTAGGGAATAAAAACTTGATATAAGCTAAATCATCTACCAAGGGATATTAGATATTAAGATATTTCTACCCAATATTGGACTAATGGTACCAAACAGATATCATCACATATTAAGATTTCCGTTTTTATGTTGCAGGTGTAACAAAGCACTTGTGATGCTGGGTTTTAATAGCAGGAATCAGAGACTTAAATTTACAGAATCTAGTTGAGACAGGTTTGTGGCAGGTTAGATAAGGTTGCCCAAGAAAATGTGTGATCACTTTTTTTTTTAAACATGCATCTCTAAGTTTCAGCTGTAAAACTATTTGTAAACATGTGACTGCAGGTGCTGTCGGTGCTTGTGAATTTGCTGGCTGTACGCCTAAGTTTTGTGAGGAGAACGGCCTGAGGTATAAAGCCATGGTGGAGATCAGGCGACTCAGAGGACAACTTACAAATGCAGGTAAACGCATGTGTATAAGCAAATGCATAAAAACCTTATACTGAACATAATTTGGCAGAAACGCACCAGGAAAATCATTTGTGTTCATTTGTGTTCCTCCATGTGAATGCAGTGAATGCAGTGTGTCCAGAGGTAGGAGTATTTGTGAATCCCAAGATGAGTCCACCAACAGAGCAGCAGGTTGTGTGTTTGCGGCAGATCGTTCTGGCCGGACTGGGAGACCATCTCGCGAGGCGCGTACAGGCAGAGGAGATCCTTGACCCAAAATGGAAGAACGGATACAAGGTAAGCTGCTAGTATCATTGTTAGCTGTGGTTTTGGAGAGCGTGCTACTGTATTTCTCTCCTTCATCTCCTCACCTGCATCTGTTTGTACTGACAGACGCCGCTGATGGACGACCCGGTGTTCATTCACCCGACCTCTGCGCTTTTCAAAAAGCTGCCGGAGTTTGTTGTTTACCAGGACATCATGGAGACAACTAAGATGTATATGAGAGGTAAATGAGCCTCTTGCTTATTAGTCTTCTCTGCATTAGTGAGTGACAGAAGTGGCTTTATATTAAAGATTTTATATGGTTCTTTTCCTGGGTTCGATTTGAAGTTGGGACCCCTAAGCAGATATATGTTTGGTCTTAAGGACCAAAAATCATCAGAGTTTAGGCTTCAAACAATGATGTTTGTTTATATTGTACATTTCATATCTCTGATGTTTAACTGATAGTTCACCAACTTGAGAAATCTGTCCTCCCCTCTATTTCGGTCAGGTGTGTCAGCAGTGGAAGCAGAGTGGGTTCCCCAGCTTCTGCCTCAGTACTGTCACTTCGGCTCTCCTCAGGAGACGCCATCACCGTGGTTTTGCTCCTCCACGGGCACCATCAGATGTCACCGTGCAAGCACCTTCTGTAAGTTTGAAACAGCAGAGCTACACTGAAAGGCGTTTCTGTCCACACCTCAAGTAATACCTGTGTGTTTCTGTAGTCCGTGTAGCTTGGCAGCTGCCTGCAGTGGAGATGGCATATCCAGATGGTGTGGAGCGCTACAAATTGTTCGCCAGGTTTCTGCTTGAGGGACAGGTACTGCAAGGAAAGGCCTTATATCTTGGTGAATGTGCTTCTAACAAGAGACGAGCTTCAATTGGGCATAAACCTAACATCGCTATGATAAATACTAAACGACCTGGGGGCTCGTTTATAAAACTGTTTGGAGGGTTTGCGTCAAAAGGTAGTGCAGGTTGCACATTCAATCATAAATGGTGCCTTTTAAATTTATTGTCAGACCATCAGTCTTTCTGGAGACTCCTGACTCCTGGGTCAGAGTATCCATGGAGGAATGCATGTCCTCCCAGGTCAGGTTTGTTGTTACATCATAAACGATCTTAGAAAGTAGCATTCACCTTCTTTTGTGTGTCTGTAGTGATTATAAATGAGGCCCTTGACCACCAGCAGCTAGAGACTAAATAAAATCAGATGTTTTAAAATATCTGTAGCTTTAATCAAATAAGAACATTGGTATTCTATATGTAATAATAATAATTTTTGATCAATGTTTTTAAATAACTATGATAGAAATACAAATACTTATTATTTCATTTCTTGAATAATCAAATCCATACTTTTCTGACCGTTTTTTAGTCTCAAAACAATATAATAACAATGTTGCAGTTGCCATTGATGAAAATGAACATTAAAATCAGTAATCTGGTCTGACTGAGGTCAGCCATTGCTGGATTCTGCATATTTTAAAAGCTAATACATTGTCTGGTTTGCAGGTCTGTCCTAAACTGAAGAAACACAGCGGCTATCTCCTCTCAAACCCCTCCATCATGTTGAAAACATGGGCAAAGTAAGCCTGTTATGACCTCTTCCTCCTCTTTCCACTCAACAGATTGTTTTTGTTCTAAGGGGCTGCTTTATTCTCACTGTCGTAACTTTGTGACATTAGGCTGCAGCCCAGGACTGAAGCTCTGCTTGGAGCGCTGGTGTCAAAGAGAGTTGACAGCAGAGAAGCTCTCCTCTCCACTTGGAAGGCTGAAGATAAATGTGAGGATTTAATGTGCTTAACATCACTTGGGTGATTCAATTAGACTTAACCTTATACAACCTTATTGTTTTCTCATGTCTATTTCCTACAGTCCTGTTGTCTGCATACTGCCAGTGGCTTCCTGAAGCTCTGCATCAAGAAGTAGCCAAAAGTTGGCCTCCGATATGAAGGCTTGCATCTAAAAGCTTTTTAACGTTGAGCGCTACGTTGAACTACAGATCAGCAGAACTTCCTTCTTCACCATCAAAGGGATTTCTTCAGCTGCTGATTTTTTTAAATGCAACTGTGACAACACAACAGTTTCTTTTTCACCAGTTTATAGTTTGTACACTTGATCGTACAGATTTCTTTAGCCAGAACATGTTTCATATAGAGTTCTATAATGACTTTTTATATTGTTATTCATGTGCTGCTGTCATTTATGTCTGATTTTGGTCTTCATAAGACTTCATAAATCTTTGTGACTCTGCTTAAATCTGGTGTGTTGTTTATTCATTGTGCACATAACATACATTATTGATACAGTAGCAGTAGCTTCAGTAATTGTACATACAAAAGTCTGTTTACTGCTCTCTTTTTAGTCATTTCAGTTTAAATTTAGTAATGTTTCATTGACTCTGGAAGAAATAGTATTATTTTGCATTTTCAAGTATTTAATTCCTGGACTAAATTTTTTTTTTTACTTTGCATAAAGACTCAAACAATCTTAATTTCATTCATTTACATGTTTTTAAATATGTTTCAATTAGACTTGGAGCATAATTGAATTAAGTTTGCATACCTTCAATAATCTCATGGGAAGCTAAATCCTCACAACTGCAGGGAACCAGAGGTAGAAAATAACTAAGAAGATTTACTCGGGAACTAGAACTTAGAACGACAACAAGCTTGCCTTGTGATGACGCCATTTCCGCCTGTCAGCTCTAACACTTCCGGAAGAAGCGGAAGACAACAGTGGACGTTTACACGGCACATATGCAATTTTTAAAGCGCTAAAACGCAGACGAACATTTGGATTTGGGTCTTTTGACAACCAAAGACGTCGACATGGTGAGTCGGCCTTCTGTCCGCCGCTGACGACATTCTTATATCAAAACAAACCGTAATTGGAGCGAAGAAGCTACCAGCTAGCTGCGGCTAACAACAACACGACGGCAGCTAAAAGATGCCCTGTCATGATCCTACATGTTACCAACCAACGGTCATAAAGTTGTGTGTTTTATTAACAAGACTTTTGGTGTGTGATCCACAGTTTTCCTTCCACGTATTCGACCACCCGATGTCCCGTGGGTTTCAGAACCGGTTCTCCACTCAGTACCGCTGCTACTCGGTGTCCATGCTGGCTGGTCCCAACGACCGCTCCGACGTGGAGAAAGGAGGCAAAAGTAATGTACCTATTCTTATTTATACAAAAACTATTATTTGTTAATGTTCGTTCACTGTCATCTAAATGTTTCACATCGGTAATGATCTAAAACCACTAAAACAGAACCTGTCCTTTAAGAGCTACATTTTATAACCAGGTGAAAAAAATAGTGAAACTTTAAAATTGGAATATGTTGTACGAACAGAAAACACCACCTGTTGATCACAGATGGGTATTTCAAATACTGTAGCACAGAGAACTATGCAGAACTATGATATTTATGTACCTTTTGTGCCTTTTTTTTAACCATTATCTGACTAGGATGTAAACAGAAAGTCATAGTCATATCCATCCAAATTTTTTAATTAATTCATTTATTAATTTACATTACATATAGTTATTTACTGGAAAAGCTATATTTTTAATTTGTGCCCTTCTAAATGCTCTGTGGATGTATTATCCATCCATCCATTTTCTATCCCGCTTATTCCTTTTCAGGGTCGCAGGGGTCTGCTGGAGCCTATCCCAGCGCATTTTATGGCGAGAGGCAGGGATACACCCCAGATGGTCGCCAGCCAATCGTGGGGCACACACACCATTCACACACCATTCACACACACACTCACACCTATGGGCAATTTAGCGTTGCCAATTAACCTGAGCATGTTTTGTATTGTGGGAGGAAGCCGGAGTACCCGGTGAAAACCCACGCAGACACGGGGAGAACATGCAAACTCCACACAGAAAGGTCCCAGACCCAGGCCCCAAGGCGGTCTTGAACCTGCGACCTTCTTGCTGTGAGGCAACAGTGCTACCCACTGCTCCACCGTGTCGCCCCTGGATGTATTATTTAAAAACTAAAAAGATATAGCTTCTAAAGAAAGTTCTTAAAATTCAACCTTTAAGATTCATTGGTGCGCCAGCATTTCCTTTTCAAATTCATTCATAATTGTATCGTAAGTGGTTACATTGGTTGCTTAAAGGTGGTTTATCTCATCTTATTTCTCATTAATGTCTGTTTCTTTTCAGTAATAATGCCACCTTCAGCTCTTGACCAGCTCAGTAAGTGCACATTAAATGATGAACCTTTTCATACTGCTTCATTTAAGTACTTTCGCGATTATTCTTACCTTTCTGTGTCTTCCCCTTATACAGGCAGACTCAACATCACTTATCCGATGTTGTTCAAGCTAACCAACAAGAACTCGGACAGAATGACGCACTGTGGCGTTCTGGAGTTTGTGGCAGATGAGGGAATCTGCTATTTGCCACACTGGGTAAGGAACAGTGACAAGATGCTCCATTTATAAGTGTTTAAAAAGGATGAATATGATATTTTAAGATTTTGAACTTCTGAGAAAAGACATCAAATTTATATACGAGTATGATTTTTATTGTAACTTAAGGTTGAATTGAATTTCAACGCATTCCTCCGACAACCTTAAAAGCAACTCTTCATGTACTTCTCCCATCAGATGATGCAGAATCTACTGCTCGAGGAAGGTGGTTTGGTCCAAGTTGAAAGTGTTAACCTTATGGTTGCAACTTACTCAAAGTTCCAGCCACAGAGCCCTGACTTCCTGGACATTACAAACCCCAAAGCAGTGTAAGAAATAGCAACCAAGGACATTAATTGGACCCTTTTCAGATTTTACATTTCACTTACTTGATAAACTTTTTTTTTTCCAGACTGGAGAATGCTTTGAGAAACTTTGCCTGCTTGACAACTGGTGATGTCATAGCCATCAACTACAATGAAAAGGTAAACAACACAGACAAGAAGAGACATGAGGTCTTTAATCCTAATCCACTACAACACAGTAATAATACAAGTTATAATGCTAATAGCAATTATTATTATTATAATATAAACCAGTTATTGCTGTCAAAAGCAACTGTGCTAGGCACAAACATAATTACATATGTCTATTTACGACAAAGAGAAAAGAAAGATTTAGAAAAAAAGACTACAGTCTTTTAGAAAATTGATGAAGAAAAGGGAATATGCAGAAAAGAGAGAGAAAAAAGAAATAAGTATTATAGCCAATCCGGAATTTTTTTTACTTTGGGAACCATTATTGGGAAAACACTACTACTTAAAAATAAACATGTGCAATTAGTTGGTAAATTCTGTGTATGCTTTCTTTATAAAATTATTTCAGATCTATGAGCTCCGAGTAATGGAGACCAAGCCAGATAAAGCAGTTTCCATCATTGAGTGCGATATGAATGTAAGTCCCACTATATGTTATTTGTTATAGTAAAAATACAGTCCAAGAAAACAGTAACTTATTCAGTTCTGCTCTTTATGTGTTTCACTCTGGGATTCACTCTGATTCATAGGTGGATTTTGATGCTCCATTGGGTTACAAAGAGCCAGAAAGACGACCTCAGCACCAGGAGGAACCAACAGTAAGGAACAGACCTAAAAGTATGGGTTAATTCTTTTAGTACCAAATACTCAGACGAATTTCTTTACAGGAGGAAGAAACAGATCCCATCAGTTATGCTGATATGGACATCGGATACTTCAGAGTGAGTCAATGATGATGTGGGTCAGAGCCACTGTACTTCATGACTGGCGATGAATTCTAACCTGTTTTTTTACTCTTTAGGCTTTCACTGGCTCTGGCAATCGTTTGGATGGTAAATTGAAAGGGATTGAGCCCAGCCCTGCTCCTCTTGCCCCAAGTGACATTAAAAGGTTAAATCTCTTCACAGTGATACCTGCTTAAATTGAGATACATTCACTTGTCTGTACTCAGCTTTTTTTAACAGGATTTTTCTGAAACACACAAAATTGCACAGCGTGTGGAAGCATCTATTCAATCTTTATTTTACCACACAGAACTAAACTGTAAAACTGTCTAGTAACATTCGGTATTGAATAAAAAGTTTCCTCTTTCTTCAAATCTTTTGTTACACAGAGGCATTCCCAACTATGAATTCAAAGTTGGCAGGATCACCTTCATCAGAAACTCAAAGCCACTGCCCAGGAAGATACTCGATGATGTAAGTATTGTGAACGATGTTACTCACTCAATCTGACTTTATTTGTAATTTCAATGCAGTTCCCTGGAATTCCATAGAACATCTTCTTCCCTTAGCATTTTTGAATTGGCTAGGAGTTCACTAAATGAGTTTGCTGTTTGTACAGCTCATGTGGTACTTCTCTTTCCAATTCTCACCACTTTTAAAACTCTTTTATTCCTCAGGAGGATTCCCTGAACAGATTCATTGCCTTTTCTGGAGAAGGACAGTCTCTACGCAAGAAAGGCAGAAAGCCTTGAAGAGTTCCAAACGGAGACCAAGTCGTGTGCACGGACCCACCATATCTATTGTCACCTACAACAGCAAACTAAACTGTCCTTCTGATGCACAGGGATTTTGAGTTTTTGTCCCTATGAAATTACAGTTATGTTTTGAGGTGGTATTATGTTGCATTAAAGCTCTGGCAGCAATTGTTTGATCAACAAAACTTGAGCTTAATAGAATGCTGTCAGTAGTCATTTGCTATTCCTAAATCCAGGCTGACTGATTTAAGCCAGGCTGAGTAAATATATCACCTCAACATGTCACCAGGATGTGAAGAATTGTTGTTTTTGATATCAGATTTAAATACCTTTCACTTAAGAGTCTTTCCCCTTTTTGCAATTGTTTGATCATCACAGAGCCCATTGTTACGATCAAATGGGAGCAATAATAGCTCTATATTTACATTTTTATGATTAATGAAATTAATTGTATGTTTAAGGTTTTTTTGAGTTATAGAAAAGAAATTCAAGTTTTCTTCCCCTTTTGGTTTATTTATAAATGAATAAAGGATTGAGTTTTGAAATGGAAAGTAGCTGAAAAGTAATTTTTTAAATATTTATACACATCAACTACTTAATGCAATGAGGGAAAAAGGCAGAGGTATTATGTTTCCATATCCATTAATGATTCATGAATGATGTTTTGTTGAACTAAGTTAAAGGGTGGGTTTACAATTTCTCATGTCTGTTAAAATAATTGACTTCTGTCACAATGCAGTTACAATGTAAGTGATGGACGAAAACTAAATTAATTAAATCCCACAAATAAGGGTCTAAGTAACAAGAGTTCCAGAACCGAACATGTAAAGCTTTTCTTAGCCAGAAAACAATACCAACTATATATATATATATATATATATATATATATATATATATATATATATATATATATATATATATATATATATATATATATATATATATATATATATATATAGTTAAGTAATACCTACACACACACACACACATAAATATATGCAATTTTTGTCTTTTAAATCGGAAGTGAAATTCCCGAACGTTCAGTAGCTCTCTTATTTTGAAAAGATAAAACCGGAAGTTCCTGCTCAAAGTTGCACAGCTAATAATGGATTTGTCTGGAAAAGAACCATGGAAGGTGAAGTATCAAACAAATTACATTGGAAATCAAAAACTTTGACAAACAGGTCCTGATGTGACTCGTCCGTTTTTGTTTCACGACAGAGATGCCACAGTCGGTTAGCCAGTTAGCAGGTGATTAGCTAATAACCTTAGCAAGTAACGCTAAAGCAAAGTCACATCGATGGAGGCGAGCCGTTTCACGTTTATTTCAGTAGAGATTTATACTCCAGAAGATAAATAGAATGTCTCCTAAATGCATTGGGGTTCGTGTCTGACTTCCTCGTGGGGCGCTTAGACCTAATATTTCGTATTGTTCTAAGTTCGTGTAGCAGGCTGCTCTACAGTAGACCTGTTAAACAACAGGTAAACACAGGTGTGACCAGAGATACTAATTAAGGTTTCAATCAGATACCAGTCGTATTCAGGTCATATAGTTTCAGTGTGCTGCTATGGACCTTTTACACAAAATAGGTAAATATGTTACATTAAAAAAAGTTAGGTTCTATTTGGGTACAAAGCATTAAATAATGTGATTAGCAACACCTCATCTTCAAAATCTATTACCTTGGCGAGAACGGGATTTTTTTCTTTAACTCGTGAAGGAGCACTTGCGTTTAGGCATTGCTGCAGCGGACGCACGTGTGCTTTTCGCTTGTGAACACTGAACACACGCGATACAAGTCTACTCACTCACACACAAAGCTAAGGGACTGGTTTGAGAACGATACAGAGAAACCTGGAATGGAACGGAACGGAGTGGAATTCTATTGGCAATGCAGATTATGTTTGAGACAGGCGCACGAGATCCCGGACGATTTTGGAAATCCCCCCCGGACATTTTTTTAGTTCCCAAAAGTAGGACATGTCCGGGGAGAAGAGGATGTCTGGTCACCCTAATATAATAATTAATAATTCTATAACACCATGTTTTATTAAATCCTTCCATGCTCTTTAGGTCACATTTGATTGTACTTTACATTTTTATTTATTTGTTTGAGAACAGGAAAAAAGCCGATAACAATCTTCAAACCCGAAATTGTATTTATAATTTACCTTGAAAGTAAACCAGAATATGCAAAACTGGAATTATTTATTTCCTGCATCTGATCCACATTTTATACACAATGTTACAGGTCATAGTTAACCCATTTTTATTTATAAAACCTTTTAAAAAAGCCTGCATTTAATAATATTGTTGAAACAGTCAAGTTCAGTATAATTCTCACATTTATAAAAGTCATTATGGTTCTTTTGTTGTATAGTGATGATTCCGATCTTGTCTTCTTACAGCCACCCCGGGTCTGTGACGATTATTGGAGTGAATTCAAACACTGCAAGAGCTTGTGGAATCGTTTCCACCACTACTACGCATACGGTAGTAGCCCATCCTGCAGTCAGTGGAAACAGGACTACAACAACTGCAGAAATTGGGAGAAACACAAAAGCACTGAGGCCAAGGTACATATATTTATGCTATTCAGGATCTCTGCATCTCCCACACATGCAATACATACTGCAATACAAAGACGTACCTTTACTGCCATAATGAAACCAGTGAACTCAGTAGTGAAATGTTTTTTTTTATATATATATCTGTATTACAGGACGCATTGCAACAGAGTGAACGGGACAGAGTTGCAGAGAGGGGAAAGTTCACCCCTGTGTGGCAACTGAGGTGTGACCCACCCAGAGACTGGCATATGCCCTTGAACCAAGAAAAACCTCAAGACTCTTAAGCAATCAAAGTTATTTCACTGTCTTTGCTGCATGGCCAATGGAGATCCAGGATATACTGTATTTAACCTAATGGACACAACAAAATCTTTAAGACTCACATGTGCTTGAGAGACACTCGCAGTCTTCTCAAGTTGTACTCAGTGGTCTGCCGTATAAACACAGATCTTACTAATAAATGGTGTGGCTAGCATCCAGTGGTGAAGATAACTGCTTTTCAATTAGATGAATAACAAAATAGTCTTTGTGAAGGTGATGTTTTGTTTTGCTGGTCTGAAATATTTTAACTCTTGGGTTTTGTGTAAACTGAAGCACAGAGGCTGACTGCACTCTGCCTAACATAGTTTGATATTGACTTTTAACAGGTTAGGAAAAAGGAGGCTTTATCAGATCAAATTATGCAATTATTAATTCCATAAAATGTATCCAAGTAATAAGGATATGACACACAACTGCTTTACAGATTTTTGTTATAAAGGATAGATGGCTGTCTACAACTAAGGTAACTAACATTTATCATTTTCTCAATTAAGTAGTTTTTTGTTCCAGGAAATGGTAAATGCCACGGTTTCCTAAAGCCCACAATGATATCTATAGTCAGTGTGTCATCTTCTATACTCGCTTATTCCCCATTAGGGTTGTGTGGGGGTCTTCTGGAGCCAGTCCCAGCAGTCCTAGTCCCATCACAGACGAAAGGGGGTACAGTTCCATAAAGCAACCCAAATAGATTCAGTTTTTTATCATAGGAGTAAATTAACCATAAAATGAAGGAATCATAATTTGAAAATTTTCTTGAGGATCAAAGTAAATGTAACAAAAGTTTTCATATTTGAAAAAAAAAATACCCACAGAGTTGTGTATTGGAATTCATGTAGATCACTATGCATTTTTTGTTTGTTTTTTTACTTTTAAAGAATCCCAGACCAATTACCTTCATTAAAGTTACATTTAATTTTCTTTCAAGCTACTTTCCATACAGTCACGAATGTGAAAACAATTTCCGTGAAAAGTGTATGCCTTTGACACAGACAAAAGAACAGAAATGACTAAAGATTATAGTGTTGACAAAAAAAGTCATTAACAGTCACAATCTGTTAGGCTGCATCATGGTTTCTGGAATCAACAAACAATACACACACAACTGCGTCTTGTCCATCACTGTGTGTAGACTTTAGTGATGTTGTTAAACTTCCCCTCAGGTGCTTCATACTTGGTGATGGGCGGTGTATAGGTGGGACCTTCATGAGTGAAGGGTAACATGAGGTGGTCTGGTAGGAGTGCCGCTTTGTACAGGTTCTCAGACTCACGCCTCAGCTCCCACAATGCCTCCTTCTCTGCTTTGAATGCAAGTCTAATAGCCTTCTTTTCAGCCAGGTACTGGTCCTACAATAACAAAAGAACTGATGAGCTAAACAAATGGAACCAATAAGAACTGTACGTGATAAGATTGCAGAGGTCAGAAGCAACATGTTCCATATAAGCATAAGTGCTGGAGCCATGGTTGGTAAGTAGTTACCCATTTGTATTTATTCCATTCCTTCAGCAGCAGGGCCCGGCGTTCACTTTCCTCAAACGATAGCGTTGGTTCAGCGCGTACCCTTTGTAAAACATTAACATTAATAGAACTTCAGTCTGCAGGCATCATTATGGCAAGGAAAAAGCAAAAGGACATTAACTCAAAAGAAGTGATGTATTTAAACATGTCTACAAAATCTGTTAAAATTAATAATTTTAATTATAAGCAAACAGTCAGATGTCCAATGTAGACGGTTTCAGGTCTATTCCACAACAAAAGTCAGGTATCCATATAAATATTTTAACACGTTTGCACTTTGCATTGAAGCATATTGGAAGGAGACCTTTTAACAGCCAGTAAGAAAAATTACAGAGTGGAAACCTTTAGACATATTTAACATTTTAAAAAAAACTTGCATCTCTGCATGTTTTTTAAATGTTTATTCATGTAAATACTTTGTTGAAAGACATCGAACATGGTCAGTCATTTGCAAATGTGAATGAACTGTACCTTGTTTCATCCAAAAATTTTACTGGAGTGATGAAGTCCTCTATTGGAATAAGCTCAGCCGGAATCTTCTCCAGCTTCCTCAGTCTTTTCTTCAGCCTCTCTCGTGCCAAGATCTCTATTCTGGGGTTTATTTTCTTCTTCTTTCTCATGGGCTCCGATCTTATGAAGACAAATGAGTCTTAATTGCACATGTTCAAATGCAAGATACATTTTCAAATAGAACCTGCAATAATTTTGTATAATGTGAATTTAGGGTTACAGTTTTCTGAAATGATTTTCTGAACTTAATTTGACTGTTCTAACTGAAATGAACATAACAGATCATATCCACATCAAGTTTACAGTTGACAGTAATTCACTTGGACTCAGGGAGTATTTACTATTTTGCCACAAAACGATTGATCTATTATCAATATTAAACCTTGGATTCCATAAATTTGATGTCGACATTTTTCACTATTTTCTGAAATTTCAATGGTCAAATATGTCATGAAACTGTATATAAACATAATAATCGTCAAATTAATAATTAAGGAGACATAACCAGATTTTTCACAGAGCCTTTAGATTGACATCACCTGTCTTCGTGATCATAAAATGCATTAAATGAAACCATAGTATATAGTAACATTCTGTAAGGTTGTTGGTTTCTAATAAGTAATAATCCGTTGTGTACCATATATCATGTTGTAATTTACCAGTTTGAGATTAATATCCATCCATCTATCCATCATACTGTACCTCAGAGGAGCAGACGTCTTCAGTGTCATTACTGGTGCAAACCAAGGACTTTGAACAGCAGGGTGATTTTCTCCCAACACAAAGCTGCAAAACAATACAAGGTCAAATCACGACTCGTGCTGGACCTGTGTGTGGACTAACTAAACTCAGTTTACATTGGTAGTCTCTCGCGGAACGCGGAGCCTGAAGCGTCTCGCGGTGCACGCTGGTAGCTCAGTTAGCTCAGACCTCGCTACAAACACTCACCTTGAAGGGGCAGCTTGTCGAGATAAAACCCTGCTGAGGCAGCGCGAAAGAGCCGCAGACATATTTCCCCCCGTGTGTTGTTTCACTGTAAATTCAACCACATAAAGGCCCACGCTTAGTCCAATATCACTTGCTTCGTCCCGTCCTTCCTCAAGTGAAGGAGTGAAGTTTACGTTACGTTACGCAGAAAGATGACGTCTCACGCGACACGTTTGCGTCGCACTTTCGATAGTCTACCTGGCTGCAGCTAGTATTTTGTATACCCTGAAAAAAATAAATGCGGCATAAAATCTTGGGTAATTTGCAAAAACAAATCATAAAACATAACATATGAGGATTTTTTTTATTTTTAAATTTTTTTCTCGACTGTAACATGTTTGTCGAATCTTCCTCTCCGAATGTAAAATCATCCCGGCCGCATTAGGGGAAAGGTCGCAGGGAGCTCATTGAAGACCGGTGGTCGGAGCAGATTGGCCGTGATTCAAGAAGAACGAGGCGGAGAAGGTTTGAACCTGACGGAGCTGACCCGTTGATTCGGCATCATGGCCCTGCTTAGAGGTGAATAGACTCGTGTTAGTTCAGCAGGAAGAGAAGAAAGCATGCAAGCTGCAGCTATGCTGCTTTCACTATATTTGTCGTCAGAGCTAAATCTTGACAATTTATGGTTCTGTTACAGTATTATACGTTTATTTTTATGTTATTAGTGTATAGACGACTTAAAACATATGTTAATGTCAAAACTGCGTGCAAAGTCTTGAAGATCATCACATTACTTGGGAAATAGGGTAAAGGTGACAAGGTGTACATTTTTTGCTTTGTACATATTCAGGTTCAACCTCCTCCTGGAGAGCGACTCTTACTGTACTACTTATATTTCAGGGATCTCCCCACTCTAACAATCTGTTTCCTACTAATAACTGAATAGTAGCCCCTTGCCAAGCGACTTGATAGGCTAACAATCAGAATGAGGTATGTTAAAGGCACTACTGGCTTAAGTCATCCTGACTACCCGGGATGGGGGGCAGAGGTTAGTTCGTTCACTGTCTGATAAGATACACATTACTGCCTTCTCTTAGAGTAATAAGATAGCAAAACTGTCTGAAGGTAATAAGAAGCTTCAGCAGTCTGAGACACTCAATTTAGAAGGACGTTTGCCACATGTACATGTCTTTTTAGTAAAAGAAATGTCCCTTTTTTCTTGTTGAGCAGCAGAAAAATTTTTGTAACACGGAGGGAATTTTGCATTAAGAAGAAAGCAACTTTAACTGACCTTGATTGATTTAGGTGACTGAAGAATCATGTTACTATAGATAACCTTTACATCACTTCCAGTATTTGCAGTGCAGGATGAAGAAATTGTCTGATGGTCAATACAACCAGTAGGAACGATAATGGCAAGAAAAACAGCTTTCAATATTTGTTTAACCCTGTGAACCTGCCCTTTAAACCAATATTTAGTGTTTATGACATTCAGACTCTGTGCTGACACTTGTTTATCTTCCTGAGAGGTCAGGGAAAAAAAAGTTTGATTTGTTTCTCTATGGTTTATGTTATTTTACAGTACTGTATGTCCTTTCAAAACTGAAATTAAGTACATGATAATTATTAGATTAAAGCAACTTGCATATCTGTTTATACTGTAGATTGAATATTTATTTCATCAACAGACACAATATGTACAGCAATTTATTAAAAAAGGACACATGCGTTTGTAGCAGTGTGTATGCACTTGAAATATTGATGGGAAAGAAGAGCGTACTGTACCTTTTGAGTATTAATAAATCTCCTTGATGCAGCGGCTCAAGTCCTTCTTGAAGCATCTAATGTCAGTTTCTCATTGATCTCTTCTGTATCTTCATACCAGTCATTTATCTTATGTTTACCACCCACTCCTCACTGTTATTAAAATACTTTGTTTACCCTGCAGGTGTATTTGTTGTCGCTGCCAAGCGCACTCCGTTCGGCACCTTTGGAGGTGTTCTGAAGGATCACAGTGCTACAGATCTGGCTGAGCATGCAGCAAAAGCTGCGCTCGCTGCAGGGGGCGTGGCGCCAGAGCTCATAAACAGTGTCATCATGGGCAATGTCATGCAGGTAATTTAGGACTGTGACAATTCTTATTTATGTGTCGATTTAGTATTTTCGATCAATTTCTCACCTTTTCATTCTCACCGTCACTCAGAGCTCAGCTGATACACCCTACATTGCACGCCATGTTGGTCTAAGGTGTGGGGTCCCCATCCCAGTGCCTGCTCTCACCGTGAATAGGCTGTGTGGATCTGGTTTCCAGTCCATTATCACTGGTGCTCAAGTGAGATCTCCTCAGAAATAGTCCAGAAAAAACTACATTATTGTATTTTTTCAAAAATTCTGTCACTTTTTCACTATGTTAAAAGAAATATTTTGCATATATCAATCAGACATAACGTATCTTACCTTTTGTTGTTTCATTCTATCTTGGTTTGTAGGAGATCTGCCTCAAGGAGTCAGAGGTGGTCCTGTGTGGGGGATCAGAGAGTATGAGCCAGTCCCCGTATGCTGTTCGCAACATACGCTTTGGCACAAAGTTTGGAGTCGACCTCAAGGTTTTTCTTGACATTCTTATCAACAGTTTGTACAGTATAAGCCTAATCATGAAGGCGGCTTAATATAAATCTTCAAAAGGATAAAAGATCCCATTGTCTGCTTGACAGCTAGAGGACACTTTGTGGGCGGGGCTGAATGACCAGCACATCAAGATCCCAATGGGCATCACAGCGGAGAACCTGGCAGAGAAATACGAGATCACACGAGAGGACTGCGACAACTACTCATACCAGACGCAGCAAAGGTGGAAGGCAGGTCAGAGAAGACATATATTTATTATTTTCTCAACATTTTAAAACTTGTAAAAGTTCATTCTTTATACGTAAGATATTTTCTGTTTGTTTTCTGTCTCTAGCTCACGAGGCCGGTCACTTCACTGCAGAGATTGCTCCCATTGATGTGAAAGCAAAGAAGGGCAAAGTGTCCATGGCTCAGGATGAACACCCTCGTCCTCAGACCACACTAGAACAGATGGCCAAACTCCCTCCTGTCTTCAAGAAGGGAGGGACTGTTACTGCTGCCAACGCCTCTGTGAGTCCACACTTTCTAAGTGCGAGGCGTTCAGTTGAACTTTTATATTCTACCTGCTCAGCGTGTCACTGAATAGACACTGCTGCCAACACTGGAGAATGCCCCACTGTGAATATCTGTGTAGGAAAACACATTATTCAAGTGCCAAAAATATTGTCTTATTTTCCCACCATCTGGCATCTATTCCTCAATAACAACAACAACCAAGCTTATCACAATGCTACTTGTGTATTACACTACAACAAGTCAGTCAGTCATTTTCTATACCCGCTTATTCCTCATTAGGGTCGCAGGGATATACCCCAGACAGGTCCCCAGCCTATCATGGGGGCACACACACCATTCACCCACACACTCACACCTACAGGCAATTTACAGTCTCCAGATAACCTCAGCATATTTTCAGATTGTGGGAGGAAGCTGGAGAACCTGGAGAGAATCCACACAGACATGTGGAGAACATGCAAACTACACACAGAAAGGTCCCACTCTACATACATAAGATAAACCATAATGAATCATTTTGGAATAACAAAAAACATTGATGAATCCCAACAAACATTTTTATATTGTTGCTTCATGCTGAGTATGCTCACATCTGTACGTGGGAAAGTTTTGTGAATGTATAGGCTCCTATCTGCAGTGACTGACTAGGAACCATCACTACATCCATCATGTTGTCCCTTGTCTTCAGGGTGTTTCTGATGGTGCTGCTGCTGTGGTGATTGCGAGTGAGGATGCGTTGAAGGAACACAAGCTCACTCCGCTGGCCAGGATCGTGGGCTATCATGTGTTGGGCTGTGACCCGAGCATTATGGGAATCGGTGAGTGACGAATCAAACCAAACCAACTTTATTGTCCACTTTTGTTGCACAACACCTCATCATATTATTTGACGAGATTTCCTTCAATCGCCTTAGGCCCAGTTCCTGCAATCACTGAAGCGCTCAAAAAAACTGGCCTTTCTCTCAAGGACATGGATCTTGTCGAGGTGTGTTGCAGCAAAACCTAAAACCTACTTGAGTTTATATCAACTGTTTTATCTACATTATGTGTATTTGCTAAAATAGTGGTCACTTTCTGTTCCATTGATGTCATTTTCTTTATATAGGTGAATGAGGCTTTTGCTGCTCAGTATTTGTCTGTTAGCAAGGCTCTTGGCCTGGATCCTGAGAAAAGCAATGTTAACGGTGGAGCTATTGCCATTGGACATCCTCTTGGAGCTTCTGGAGCACGCATCACTGCTCACCTGGTTCATGAGCTCAGGTAATGGAATGTTTACAATAAATGAAGAAAGAAATGTCTGTACATGTGGTTGCTTAGAAAAGTTACCTTTTTTTCCCCCCACCAGGCGACGTGGGGGCAAGTACGCTGTTGGCTCCGCTTGCATCGGAGGTGGCCAGGGCATTGCTATAATCCTTGAAAGATGCTAAGTGCAGAAGCAGTACATTCAGAAGAATTCTGTAGAAGAATGTTCTTCGCACAATGTCCACTCACTCGCTCACAGTACTATGAAATGGCAAATGTGCTCTAACATGAAGCATTGATGCACAGCTTACCCTCACTCAAACAGAGGTACCCCGTATATACTACATTGCCAAATGTATTCCATTACCTGCCTTGACTCATATGAATTTTAGTGATATCATAATCCTAGCCTATAGGATTCAATATGATGTATGTCTTGGTTTGCTGCAGCGTTCACACTCCTTTCACTGGAACTAAACACTGAGTTGCTGTCATTCCCAAACACTACCACTTTCTTATAATACATGTATAATAGAGTTGGGAATACCTGATCCCGAATAGTTGTATGGGTGAGCAACTTTTGGCAATATAGTATATAAGTTATTACTATGAATCAGCCTTTTTTGCTGCTTACACATTGTTACTTTGATCAGTCTGTTCATACAAAACTGTACGCTCAATGTACCAGAGTTGCCTTGGAGGTGAATATAAAGTGCTAACTCTTGTTTCTGACCCACACAATTTTGCGTGTTGTGTACTGGTGTGCCAGAGGCTGTTTTGTGTGTGATTGAAATACACATTAACCCATGTAGCATATTAATTCATAAGTGCAGTCAGTGTTGATTTTAGATGAATATTTGCCTTAAATGTTCGGATCTCTCCATTATCAGGGAATTTTTCTGACCTGTGTTGGGTCAAGAATTTTTTTTTGTATTTCTGAATCTCAATAAATGACCGTTTGGAAAATATGTGTTGTGTTATCATTATTGATTAAGGAGTAGCATCAGATGCAGTCTGTATATTTGTAGTAAAATTACATACAAAAAAGATAATTATATGTAATTATTTATATCCATATATAATTTTCAAAGTGGTTTAGAAAAACTGATTACATCATAGAACCATAGAGAATATATTATTGCATATCAGGTTACTTATATAGGTTTGAACATTCAAATACTTTAGAGCAGCGGTCCCCATCCCCCGGGCCGCACAGAAAGAATAAGTAACTTACATTACTTCCATATTATTTATTTCGGAAGCTGAAAGACATTTTATTTTGAAAAAAAAAAGATTTTCTGTTACATCCGTCTATATCACTCAAGGCGCTCTGCTCGGTCACGTGATAGGCTACTGCTAAAATGAAACCCAGGAGCTAGCAAAATGAATAAAGTACAAACGTCTTTGGGAAGTTTATTTTCGAAGGGAAAACGGCCCAACCAGGAGACAGAAGAGCAACCTACGACTTCCAAAAAACGAAAGCTACATTTAATTGACAATATCAGGACTTAAAATACGGATTTATTCTAAAAGGAGATTCCCACGCACCTGGCCCGCTTCGCCTAATATGTGGCGACCGGTTCTCAAATGAGGCCCTCAAAACTGCTTCGTCACTTGGAAACCAGGCACACTACATTAAAAGACAAGCCTTTGGAGTATTTTGGAAGAAAAAACGCGTGAAAAAGACAGAAGCAATTACTGAGGGCCACCACACATTCACACAGGCTAGAAAAATTAAAAAATAAAACAGCAGCCTTTTGAAAAGATAACGTATATAAAATGAAATTAATACAGTTTAAGTTTGATTTCATTCCTTCCAATTTTGCTGTGCCTGGTTTGAGTAGTTGGCGCAGTCCTCTAGTGTGATCTGGTATTTCTCTGCCCAGTTCTCCGCTGTGATGACCCCCCGACCCCAGGTCTACAATCAATAATATCCACATAAATCAATAATATGTAGTCTAATAAATTAAATAATTAAGCAACAAAATCTGTATCTAAAAAGAAATGTTAATCGAAACTACCAGAGAGGACAAACCGTTAAACAAGCGCAACATCGATTGTATTTAGATTTAAAACCAACAACTCGGGGGAAATCGCTTTAAAACTACAAATACCATCATATCCGTTTAACTCGACGCTACTTACGTCAACGTCATCGTGCATTGCGATATATACGTCACTTCCCCGGATGTCGGTCTTTTTTTCATAGCAAAGGTAAGAGTGCCTTGCTTTCGTGATTCCGTGAGAACAAAATCTATGTTCATCTACGTTAATTAATAAAAAATACAGACTTTACATATCAGGAGGTGAATCTAACTATCTAGACAATGCGTTAGACATCATTATTTGTGTGATATGTCTGCGATGGTTCTATAATAATAGTTAAATGTATCGGTAGCCGTAGGCCGCTCGGTAGCCTTCGTGTTAGCTCGGCGGCTAATAGAAACGTGTCATTCTTACTCAAGTCTTCATTGATGCTTATTCGTAAAGTTCATTTGGGTCGTTACGCTTTCCATGTAAACAAATACATTTTAGTTTGGGATATGAATGGTTCCCTAGCATGTCAAGTCATTAAGCAAAGCTATGTTGCTAAATGCTAGCTAACGATACTTGTCATGCCTCTTTTGCGGTATCAGTTCAGCTGTTGTAGATGTTAAAGTGTAGCATATTCTACAGATACAAATGCTTTTCATAGTTGAGCAGCAACACCGCTACATGTGTTGCTACAGTTGTGGTTGATAGCTGATAGTCTCCCAAAGGTGAAATGGAGATTAGGAGTGTCTGATAATTTAACTCAACTGGCTAAAACAGCAACAACCAGTTTGACAATTACAAATTAATTCACTGATGGCTTGGACACAATGAAAAACTAAATGAAAGTTGTGGGTGCCAACAGTAGGCCTTTTCTGTTCTACTTGTATGGTTTGCTTATATATGTTATAGAAATATTTGCCTAATTTTGAGCCATTCCTGCATATTCAAAGTATAGTCATTTTTTATGTAGCACAGAACAGAGTCTTTAAAACATAAAAGTGACCATTTTGCTTTATACTTAACAATGACTGTTTTTCCTTGCTTTGTATCAGATGGCAGAGGGAGACAAAAAGTCTGCCAAGAAGAAGCATGGGAGCCGGAACCCGGTTCTGGCCCGGGGTATCGGCCGATACTCCCGTTCTGCTATGTTCGCCCGCAGGGCCATGTACAAGAGGAAGACCAAGACCACCGAGACCAAGGTAAGGGATGAACACTTAACAAGGCTGAATATGACACCCATATACACCCAATTATGATGCATTTCATCTTGCTTTGACATTAATGCTCTGCATTTGTTGCAGGTTGAGAAAAAGGTTAAGGCAAGATCCCAGGCTACCACTGTCAAGACTGTTGGTGGAGACAAGAATGGAGGCACTCGTGTTGTGAAGCTGCGCAAGATGGTGAGTGATGTACCGTTTTGTCCATTTAGATTTGATTTTATAGGATTTGTGTTAGACCTGCTAAAATGTTATTGCGTACTGAGATATTAAATATAATAATAATATACTGTTCTAGCACATTCAGAACATGTGCCTGACTGGGGTAAAGTAACAAGTCAATACAAGCTTAAAACTCCATGACAAGGAAAAACATGCAATGTTTTGCACCACACACACTTTTTAAGTTGGGTGCCCAAAAAAACTTTAAAAATATTCTCCTTCCCATAAACATTCTGTTCATGTTATTAAAATGAGATGGGGCATGCTATGATGTGAAAATGCAGCACCTTTTCCTCAACATTGTCTGGGTGACTATTGAGGCTAAAGTAACATCCATTCGTCTCATATTTGCTTCAAATGCAGGTTAGCATGGGACATTTTGACTTAAAAAAAAAAATCATCATTTGAGCCCTGTCAGTGGAACTCTTAACCTTCACAAATCAGAAATATGCTGAACCAAAAAAAGCTAAAACATAGATCTCTACTTATTATTCAATTTGAAAATCTCTATACCTTGTTTTTTTCACTTGGTCCTTCATGTAATTTGTGTTGAGTAATGGTTTTTAGGTTTGTTTGCATTTTGTATAATTTGATGTGTACACCCAGAAAGTAAATGGGGATCTGGGAAGCGGAAAAAAACACTATTTGATCAAATTTTTAACGTGTTCACAATGTAGGCGGTTGGGGACGAAATCTGTGACAGTTGACACGCTTGACTTTGTCCCTAGTCACTTATAATAAAGCACTTTAAAAAAAAAAAAGTTAACATGGAAAAAATGGGACTATTTAGGTCTCATTCCAGTCTGTTTTGTGATGGCTAAATTCAAAATGTGAACAAAATGGTAAAAGAAAAAATGGAGCATGTTACTGTGGTATCGCATTTCATCATCAAAAGAGCGATTGGTCCAATCAGCTGGTGCTGGACTTTTGTTCATGAATGATCTAACCGATGCTTTTCAATAAAGAAGATAAATTTTTTCGGCCACGCTTTTTCCATAGCCCCGCTACTACCCCACAGAGGATGTTCCCCGTAAACTGAAAAGCCACGGGAAGAAGCCCTTCAGTCAGCACAAGAGGAAACTGCGTTCTACCATTACCCCAGGAACTATACTCATTCTGCTCACTGGTCGCCACCGTGGAAAGGTGAGAACCTTTTTAAGCACATGCTTTCATTTATGTATTTCTGTACTTGCAGATTAGAAGAAACTGTTTATTTTCATACACAACACATACGTGCATGTGGTTGTCTAGAAGAGGTGACACAAAGCTTTTAATGGTTTCAGACAATCTAATTCATTGTATGACACTGTGGAGATCCATATTCTTGAAATGTCTTTAAGGATTTTACTAAAGATTGTGAATCTGTCTCTTGGCTTCACATACCTAAAGAGAATAATTTGTCTTTATTATCCTACAAACATGTTAACTGATAGTTCATACGACCAGTATTACGTATAAGGTTGGGAGACCTTAAATCCAGATACAAAAAGGTATCCCCACCATCAAAATTCTGATCATGGCTGTTTAACACAGTAGCCTCTGACTAGATAACCACATGATAAACTATATGTCCTGATGCAATTAAAATGGTTAAAATTATTATAGCAAACTATTTAAGAACAATTGAAAAACAAACATTTTGAAAGTGAGACTTTTGTATTTTAGCTGAATATAGATTTCAAAGCATTGCCTAGCACATCACTAGGAGAGATGTTAATTACCCTAGCACCAATGCTAAGTTACAATTTTTAAATATTGCAATGTTTCCATTATATACAATGCTTTTCATTGAAATATTTTCAGTTTTTCTGTGGAACAAACCCGAGAAGATGAAACAATAAACCACAGTACAATATACTTATATTAGACAATTTTCTACTGTTTCTACTCATGTTTATGCATATTATTCATAAACCTCTTATTCCAAGGCTAAAGGACTGCAGTGCTTACTTGAAATTTGTATAACTTAAATAATTTACCTTGAGTGTAATATGTGTAAAATTAAACTCATGTCCCCTTGCATTTTTTCATATACACCTATATTTGATCTCCTTTTCATGAGAATTGTATCTGAAATGATCTAGTCTCCAGCCATAATGGTGCATCACGCAAATGTTCTGCCTAATAGGCGTTCTGGACACATCACTATAATCACATATCCTTGCTACAGCAGACATTGTCCCTCCCTCCCACTCAAATGCTACATGGGCAAGTTATGGAAGCATGCGAGCGCACCCACACACACACACTCTCACACACACACACACACTTGGAGCCATGGCTGACCTAAATGTTTGCGTAATGAATCTGACAGTTGGCGCCTTCTTGATTTAAAATTGTGGATGTGTCAATTAGATGTATTTTCTCCCCCATTTTAAATGTGTGAATTGTACCTGTTAAATTGCCTTATCAAAATATGACTTGATGTCTTTGATGAAATTGATCCTTCTCGCCTGTGCACTGATGCAGTGTAACTGTAACATTTGTTTTTATTTTTCAGCGTGTGGTGTTCCTCAAGCAGCTCTCAAGTGGTCTCCTGCTTGTCACTGGTAAGCAAGACTATTAAAACGTGTGCATTTACATACAAATTTTCTATTATAATGCAGACATCAGCATGGCCATTAGGAACTTTGTTACATGTTAATCTTAACACTGATCTTTGAATGCCACACAGGCCCCATCGCCTTGAACAGAGTCCCACTGCGCAGAGCTCACCAGAAGTTTGTCATTGCTACAAACACCAAAATTGACATCTCTGGCATGAAGATCCCCAAAACTTTGAACGACGCCTACTTCAAGAAGAAGAAGCTGAGGAGGCCCCGTCACCAGGAGGGAGAGATCTTTGATACAGAGAAGGAGGTAAACTAACTTGGATATTACACCAGAATAGTATATGTGCATGGGAATAAAAATACTGGACTCACTAGTTTTGCTTTTATTTCTTTGCCCACTTGCAGAAGTACCAGCTGACAGAACAGAGGAAGGAGGACCAGAAAGCTGTTGACGCACAGCTCCTGCCACTCATCAAGAAAGTACCACAGATGAAAGGATACCTGCGCTCTTCTTTCTGCCTGTCTAATGGTGTCTACCCACACAAGCTGGTTTTCTAAATGTGTTGTAATAAACAGTACCAACGTCTTATGCCATCATGTCTTGCTTTTACTAAACAATATACATTCAGCGTGGCTATTTCCTAGCCAAATTTTTCATTTACTCACCATCTTGGCAACAAATGCTATTGCTTTCTCAAGCTCGAATAGTGCGTACATGTGGTATGGAGTTTTTTTTTTTTTGGGGGGGGGGGACTGTTGCCAGACCAGAAAAGGCCTTCAAATGTTAATTCTATTCTGAAACTTATTTCAAGAACAAGAGTAAGTCACTTCAGAAGAGACCCCCATTGTTTGACTAAAGAAATAATGGCTGAATAATACTTTAAACAAGTTTATTTCTTTCCCCTGACAAATGCATTCATCTCACCCCCCCCTTTTTTTTACATAATGTACAACACAATTCTAGCATCTATAAAAATATATAGGATTATAAATGTCCTTGATGTATGATTAAATAACCACACCAAGCAACAGACCCAGACAGCTTGACAGCAACACTTTTAATTAAAAAAATGACATGTCTAACGTAACAAGACAAAAATAAATACAAGTGTTTGATCTCTTATTACATGGCCACTTTTTTTATCCTTTAAAAACAGAACATAGTAGGAAAGCAGCACAGAAAAAGGCAGCGGCCCCTTGCCAAGGAATGATAAGTGCCTTAGTCGAGTCAGTCAGTACTGTATATATGGTCAGCTGGTACAGAGAAAATGCCTTTTCCCCCCTCAGCCAGACTTAAACAGCAGAATGGCCACCTGACCCAAGTAAAAGTAGATGAAATGCTTGGTCTCGTGAGTCACGTAGCTGCCAAAGTTCCTCCCAACGATGCAGTGCCAGGTGGGGTTATATTTCTTGTCAAACTCCTGTGTGGAACAAAGATAGTTTTTATGAAATATGTGGAAAAGTGGTGATTATAAGTATCTTCTTAAAAGTGTGGGGGGGAATCTTCCCCACAAATGCAGTGTAATGAAGACAACGCCACAATCATACTGTACATTCTGCTTGTGATGAGCATCCCATCATTTACGCCACATCTATCGTGGCTAAGTAAAATGAACAATGTCCGCTTTTACTTGAATGGCCCTCACAACTAATTTTCCTCCTCAGACAATAGGATATATTTATAGCATTAAATCCCTAAATGTTGCCCCAAAAATATCTTTGTAGCATTCTAAATAATAGTGTAGAGTAAAGTTATTGTCATTATGTTAAAAGGAAATTTACAGTACAAGTACAAACAAAGCTTGAGGCTGATTACTGTTATGTCTATTTTTGAAAGCCTGTATCACATTAGTCATCTAGGTACAATATACTTTTTTCAAATACGTATATACTTTGGTGACTATCCTCTACAGTGAGTAGGGATGTGGACATGTGGCCTCTGTGGGACAGTCGGTCCAGGTTTCCTCAGGAAGAGTGGAGACAATTGCGAGTAATATAAATGATGGAACAGGATGGCTGGTCAGAAAGTGCAATAGCTTCGCACAATACATCACTGCAGTGCAAAAGCAACACAATTTCCTCCGAATACTATGTGTTTGCTTAGACTGGTATAAAGTTTGATGCGTCAGAAGTGTTTTTTTACCTTCTTGATGTATGCAGCTATGTCTTTCTCGATGTTGTACTTCTCCAGGGCCTGTGTGGCACACTCCACGGCGTCCTGCTGCATGTCCTCCGACATGTCAGCGTTCTTGATCACTGCCTTTCTGTCAGACATGGTTGCCCTGGGAAACCAAAACACAGCAGAGGATTCATCATCTCCACAAGCGCATTGGCACACACAAGGCAAAAAACCCCTCAAGAACCCCGAGCACCCCAACAGCGCTTTACATCGATTGACCTGATCAGTACTTTATGGTCAGTATTCAGAGTGTTGGAGGGGCATCTAGTGACTTCGTTATCATTACATAAGTGACACATAATATTTGAACTAGCCATTTCTACTTGTGTTATATAACTTCCATCAGCAGCAAGCTTGCTGGATACGCGCTCTGCGTAGTTTCTATGGATACACAAGACATTTAGGATTGAAATGTAGCCACAATAAATCCTGCGAAACGCGAGTCTGCACAATGGAAGCACTTTGCTGCAAAATAACTAACGTCCGTTAGCCAGCAGTCAGCCGTACGCGTTATTTGCCTCATCGTAGAGTACATAAAAAATAAACATCTTTAAATAAAATAGTTAGCGTTGGGGATGAACCCGGCTCCCGGCGTGAATTAAAGTGAAGTAAGACTGGGTTTGAGAGAGAACGGCTTCGCCACATGCATATTCAGCGATGGATGACGAGCTGTTGATTACAGCTTCATAACTAACTGTCCATTCATTCCTCGAAAGGAAAAATACCGTCTCACCAGAAGCAGAATTGATATGAATCCGTTAACATTCAAAATGAAATACAGATCTCATAACGCAAATTAATAGATTTACCTACTAGTGTCCGTATACTGTTCGTCTAGTTTTAAAGAGACGACCGCTCCTGTAGCGACAACTCCCGCGAAGTGGTTGACACAAAACTAATGTGGGTGTGTGGTGGTTAGAGACTGCTACCTCGACTCGCTCCCATTGGCCGATATAAGCGTACACGGCGATGTTATTGGCTGATTGGGCCCTATCTTCCCAGTGTTTCTCCCAGCATTTTATTTCAAACCATCATGCCTTGCGACACTACCGTTGCCGGGGCAACCGTTGTAAATAACTTGATTTGGCCCTGCTTCATTGGTGATGGTGAGGTGAGATAATACACTTCATCCTATTTTCCTACAAAAGCATACACTGCTTTTTTGGTAAATTATACCATTTTTTTTTGCAACGGATGACATAAAGTTACAAGAAACATGTTGTATATCACTTTCTTACAGTACCTACTTTATCTCATTACAACAATAATGTAGTGCTTTAACTTACAAAAAGAAGAAAAATGAGCCATGAGTCTGATATCGTTCACACTCTAATTGCTGCTTGCTAATTTATTGTATAATAGACATAACTGAAATATGTATAGTAATATTATGGACTGATTCATGGCAATTATTGTTTGATTTTGTTTGGGTGGTTAACACCCATTTTGGCAATAACATTTGGATTTTCCCAAATTGAACGCTGACATTTTTACTGTAAAAACAAACCTTTGAAATGTTTTTTCATACTAGTACAATATGTCATGTACCTTGCTAAGGACCAATTCTTTATGAGGATGTTGTGTTAGGACTGCAATGAAAACAATGTTTTTATCAATTAATTCCAATATATGCAAGCCATTTCTCATCAATTAGCAGGAGACCCAAGAATAATTAAAAAAAAAAGTATTCTTTATTTGAAACCATGCACATACATATCTGTATGAAATTCATAAATCTAATATTCAAGTTTTGTGTTACAGATTAATATCTGTATCACCAGGATATCCTGTATCTTTCACAGTAACCTGACATTGTATCTACCATTGTTCAGGGAGTCTTTCCCTGAAGATACAATCAGCTAAGCTAATACTCACACAATAATTTTCACACAACCAAATATGATAGTTTTATCAAGCATATCATCATAATACCACACTTATCAATAACTAAGGAAAATGTATATTATTTGAAACTAAGCCATAAAAAGATAGTCATGTCTTTCAACCCAGTTCATGTGTTTTTACCTACTTGAATTTGACAACACTACAACCATAAATTTCTAAACTTGCCCAAGCTCGTTTATATAAATTTCAACTAAATTTACACAGTTATGGGGAAAATGGTTATTCTGCTGTGTTGTCAAAATGTGTAACAGCTATAAAGTAGCATCTCTTTGCATTATGGAGCCAAACTGTTTGTCAGGACACTACCGTTAAAAAAAACAAGTTACAGCAAAAGTTTGGCAACAAACACAATAGGAGTAACTGTAATAGCCCACATCATGATTTCTTGTCCGTAAAGGTACAGTAAAGGTATGCCATAATCCTTTTTTTTTTTTTATATAGATTAAAAAGTAGCAAAGGTGATGTAAAAAGTACTGTTGGACATGATTTTAAAAACTTTTTTTTTTTTAAATAAGCCAAACTTGTCGATGTAAAAAAGAACCTGACATTATCTCTATGCAGTGTGTTCATATTTAAAGTGTCACAGAGGGTGACCCTAATTATAGTTTAACTTAAGACAAAAAAACATGTCCAGAACTACAGTTATAGTTACTCAGTTGTTTGCAAACACTGCTGAACAGGATATTAATGAGTTTCACAAAAGTATAAACATTTGTAAACATGCTTCAGGTCTTGTTTGGAATAGAAATGCAACTGGAAGCTGTAATTTGCTTCACTCGCTGCGGTCCTTTGGCTCCCTGTATCTGTACTGGATGTACTCAAAGATGTCTCTCTCGCTGTCCACCAACAGCGGCTCCCCTGCTATACCTACAACAGAGTATTAAGTATTGGTTAGTGACTCATTGTATTACTCACACTAGAATGGGGAACAGTTCAAAAAGTTCATTGTTCATATTTGACTGAGACTCACCAGTGACCCCAAGTGGTCTTATGGTGTACTCATTAAGAGTGAAGCCCTTCTCCACAGCGTGAGTTCTCATGTTTTTATTGAAGATATCACTTCCAGTGAAGTACAAAACACCACAGTAGTACTGGTCTTTGGGAATTAACCTGGAGGCAATGATCAAAGGAAGGTTAGAGGGCAGGATAGTTTACAGGGGAGGTGAATGGGCTTTCTGGCTACTATAGCAGTCAGAGAACTGAATAATCCTGTGTTCCATGTTGCTCTGCCCTACATTATCTGCTGCATATCTACGATATAAATGTTAAAAGCAACATAAAAAGGCACCTAATATCAATACGCCTGTGAAGGTATTCCTCCTCATCTTCATCATCCTGTTGCAGTTGACAGACTCCCTAGAAAAACAAGATGCAGCAAATTATGACCACAGTCATGCGCTACATGGGTTGGGTCCAGTTACTAACTTAACTGTGTTAACAATTACAACATCACATACATGCAGCAGAGCACACAGGAGAAAGTCAACAGTGGCCTCACCATGAACTTGGTGTCTCCCTTGGACAGAGTATCCGTCACAAACCCAATAGACTCCAAATGTTCAACCACAGCATGGAGGAGTTTAGGCTAGATAAGAAGAATAATGTAATTAAATTGTATAAAAATTGAATAAAAATTATGATAAAGTAGTATTATGATTCTTGGTAACACACTATATTACAACGAAATAACTGAGCTGTATTGGAGAAGAGTCTTACTTGTTTTTCAGTCTCAGAGGTGAAGTCTGGGTGAGTCAGCAAAATATCAATATCACCACTCGATGCTGCACCTGGAAATTGTGATCATGTGAAACAATGTCATTATTATCGAAGTTTTGACCACAATCATGAACTGAAAACTAGTTGTGATAAAGCTGTACCTCTCCTGTAACTTCCACAGATTGTTCCAATATAATCTGTATCAATCTTCTCCAACTCTCCAATAATGAGAGTCTAAACAAGGACATAAATACACAGTGTAAGAAAATTTGAAATAAAAATGATTTGACAGAAAATAATCTAAATGTTTGATTACCTCCATTCGTTCCATTTCAGCTCGTGGAATCCTTTTCTCAAATTCCTCAAAATACCTGAAGGCAATAAAATGATCCATTAAACACAGTGAAAAAGATGATGTCTCAAGGATATTTACGCGTGTTCATTGGGATACTGAAAAGTTCCAAACTATTTAGCATTTAGCCAAACTCACTTGAGTCCAATCTGCTGGTGATGGTTTAGCTTGTGTTCAATTTTTTTCAAATCTAGAAATGCAATGAAAAAGAACATTGGTCATTTGAAATCCTAAATAATTAAGAAACAAAATTATGTTGTACACATTTATTAAGCCTGCAATATTGTGTCCGTCAAATAAGAAAGCCTAAAAAAAATAACAAGATAAAACTTTTTTTGTAAGTAATCTGCTCAACAAACCTTCCAATGTCTTCACCCCTTCATCAAAAAACTTCCTGGCAGCAGCAGGCCTAAATCAAGAGATGAGATTTATTACATGAAACACTTGCAGCAAAATCTGCATAAATAGGCCTAAATAAACCTCACACCGTTGCTGCCAGCCTCTGAAGTGGAAATTGAACTGGTCAGGCGGTTTATTTTAATTACTCATGACGCATTTCACTGTGAATGTCAATATAAAACATTCAAGAGGTTTTTATTTAGATTAGTAACACTTTAGACATACCCTATTCCAGTCACTCTAGTGAGGAAATTGATTGAAGAACTGGTGTCATCATTTCGAATCTAAAAGAAAACATAAAAGTAGCGCATCAGTCTTAGAAATGTGTCACATTTACTGTAAGATATTATTAATCTCCTATGTATACAGTGTGGTATGAATTATGTATTTCTATGCCCACCTTTTCCAGTTTCCGTAGCTTGCCAGTTTGGAGGAACTCATCAATCTTTTCAGCTATTTTAGCTCCAACACCATCCTGTAAAAATGTGAAAACCCAATATAAGCGCGCTAAACATTGTAATCTGCAATGATTATGTAATATGCTGTTGACGGAGGTTTTTAGGCTACCAGCAACATGAACACATCATTACTAGAGAGGACAAATAGTGATTGGAGTCATTTAAAATCAATATAGATCAAGTTGAACAGGGCTACGACTGAGGGATTATACAATACAACCATGAAATATACATAGTGACTAAAGTGTCAACAAGAAAAAAAATGGAATGTCAAAAAACTGTTATGACATTGGCATGGATTTAGAAAACAAATATATATATATTTTGTATAGCAGGCAATCAAGAAATCATCATCATCATTCCCATATACATACACATACTATTTTACTTGTATCATTAGTTATGAGTCAATTTCAGATTTTAACACCCATTTTGCTTTTATATTTAGTGCTAAAAATACACCAATATCTTATACAATTAAAAAACCTACATTAAAAACATATTCATTGCACTTACGAGTTTCTTGGCCTCTTCACCATTTCTAATCTTGTTAGGGTACTTGGAAATGGTAGATGCTGCTTTCCTGGTGACAAATTACAAGGAAAATTATTTATTGGTAAGAATAAAAAATCTGCTGAATTTTAGTTACAGCAAGGTGGAATAATGATACACTAGAGCTGCAACAATATTTTGACTAATCAATTAGTTGTTGACTATTGTGATAATCTGTCAGTTTTTAAAGTTATTCTTAAAGAAATATTGTGCGAAGTCTCTGATTCCACTTTCTCACATGTGAATTTTCTATTACAGTAAACTGAATATCCTATAACAATGTACAGGAAATTATTGCAGAGCTTTTGTATTGGCTAGGCATACCCACTAAATTCACAACTAGGTGTAGATTTTCTATGCAAATGATCAGTGAATATATTCATATAATTATTATATTATTATAAGTGAATAGCATCAATGGTTTTTCCTAGGTTTAGTACACTTATTTGTTAGAGGGAGCTCCTTCACCCAAAAGATGTAATAAAAAAACAACAATCATCATTTTGGACTATTATCATTACCATATGTGTACAAAAAACATAATAAATATCGGTCACTGTATGTTGGTGTATGAACAGTCACGGAACCATCCTCTTTGTACTGAGCAAACCTCAATGCTGCAGAGGCTCCAAAGCTTACCTGTAAGCATTGTACTTGTGTATCGCCCTGTTGACATTTTTCTCATAATTGGCCAGCTCTGGAAACAGAAATAAATCATTGCATAACATTCCATTTCTCTCATAACCTCACTTCTGTTCTTTATTCGCCACTATCGCAGGGACTGCCAAATCAGCTGAGGACAGGAGGCATTTAAATCAGCGCTCGCTAATCAAACCAAACAACAAATGTGAGAACGATACCGGTAACGTGATTATATTGTGATTAATATAAACTATTTATCGTTAATGTTTATATTTAAAAGAACACCAAAGACGGTATGCTAGCTAACATCTTTAGCTAAGATCAACCGTTTGACTCATCACGTACCGACAAGAAAGTCTGTTATTCCCTCATTTAGGGATTCCTGTGGCGCTTTTCTCTTGCTCATTGTTGACTTCAGAAATTCTCAAATGTTTGTTGTAACTTCTAACTGTCTTTTATATATGAATGAAAATATAACGTCTTTATAGCATTAGCTAGAAGCCTCTTATTAGCACATTAGCTAGCTAGCTCAAGCTGAACAATGACCTAAGGACGTAGTGTAGTGGGAGGAGCGTACGTCATACGTCATAGATCCCAAAATTATGAATGACGCTTATCCATCTCTGGTTGAATAACGCAAGATAACTACATTGATATACGATTTTCCATGTCTCCACTTCAACTTCATGTTCTCTATTATTGATGCCATTTTAAAAACTTTCATTTACTTAGAAAGTTGATTTGATCCTATATCATATAATATATGGTAAATCTTGCTTGTAGTCAAGTTTCACATTTCCTATATTTTATATACTTTTAATTATGTTTTATGCAATGTGTTTAGTCATATTAATACAAAAAGTATTTTATTTATTTTAATCATAAATGCATTCTTACAGGTAACAAAAAAACGTTCTTGTGTTTTTTTTTCAAAAGAGATTAAACAGCAATTTGTTTTTCTTCTAAACCAATGGAAGTAGTAACTACTAAGAACTGTTGCTTGTTTGAAGTATTTGTATGAACTTTAACTTAACTTTAGATTTTAGGTTTTTCTAATGCAAATCTTAAAATAAATATTTAGTGTTGGATCCTTATGTTGTCGAATAACTTGCAATTGTTTGTATCGCTCAATAAGGACAAAGGAAAAAAAAAACATTCATTTTTTTTCTTTTTTATTTAAAACAAATACATTGATTTTGTTGATCTTCAATATTTCAGCGTATAGAATTTACTGCATGCATTGTATGTTTTTTATGTGATACTCAAGTAGCCAATAGTTTTTACAGTGTACTTTACAGCACACTTTTCTTTAATGGGGAAACTGTATGTAATTAAGTAGCATGGTGATTTGTTTTGGTAATCAATAACATAAATGTTTGAAGTTATAATCATTTTTCAGTTTACAATATTTTTTACCAATTTACATTATGACACCACTCACAACTAGGGCTGGAACTAAAAATCCCTTTTTAGTGATTAATCTCTCACTTTCTCGAACACTGATGTCCTAAAACAAAAGATTGTGTCCTCCAATGTTTTAAATTTGTCCTAAGAGATAAGGAAATATTCACATTCAAGAAGCAGATATCAGAGATTCTTTTTATTAGAAATGATTTCAAATGATTGGTCATAATTGCAGCTCTACACATAACAGGCTATGTTCAAGGTTCAGCGATATGTTACATAATGTTACAAAATATGAAAAGAAATGTCAATTGAGCAGTTTTAGTTGATGTACAGCATCTTCTGTGTTAGGAGTTATTTTTTATATAAACTTTGTCCCTTGAAAATATTTTAATGGCCTCCTCGATTTCAGAAAGCCTACAATCAAGATGAGTCCGACGTGAGCGAACACTCAGGCTGTCAGCTTTGAGAGGGAGCGACAGCAGCTCCTTTACCAGGGAGCGGTGGGCTATGGAGGAAAAAAAATCACCAGAAACAGTTTTAGAGAACCAGATACATAGTACATACAATATATGATTTTGAGTGAATGTATAATTACAGGGGCGGACATAAAAAGAAACAGAGGCATACTCTCTTTGAGGGACTGCAGTGTTTCCTGCCTTTCACTCTCAGGCATCAGTGTGTGACCAGCTGGAGTAGCAGGATCAGGTGCATTCCTCCTCCTCTCCTCCTCCTCTTTACGCCACTGATCCTTTCTTTCCACAAGACTGTGTGTGTGTTTTAGTGTCAGGCAGAGAGAATGGAAAAGAACAACAGCATTGAAAAGATGTCAAAATCAAAGCGTGGGGAAAAAATATGTTTCTACCAAAACTGCTACTTTAAAGTTGATTATGATGAAGGTACGGCATGGCATGACAATACTCACTACTGAGGCACCTTTCCTTTGACAGCACTGGGCACGGGTTTATCGCTGAGGTTTGTAAGGGAGCGGGACCTTTGCTGCACAGTCTTTCCTGCAGCACGGGCGTTATATTTTATGAAGTCTATGGTTTCGCCCTTAATCTGTAACTGTATCCACATGTTGCAATACAAAGAATTGAGACAAATGGCACCTTTAATTGTGTAATTAAGCATATGAATAAGTACACATCTATTGTCTATTCTTACTTGCAAGTTCTGGTCCTGTATAGAGTCGGATGAAGCAGAGCGTTGCATATCCACAGGAGAAGCCTTTGAGTGTGGTCTTGTTGAGGATACAGATCCAGTCTTAGTGTGACCCCTCAGAAAGTTTTGACATTGTGGTTTATCAGTCTGGTTTGAAACCTGCATCAACGACATATCCTGGATTAAAACTCATCTGGACGTGTACGTCACTCAAGCACTTTTGTCCTTTACAGTCATGCTTGTTACCTGTAGCTGGGCCATGACCCTGGATGGGACATTCTGGTATTTGGAGGAGGTCCAAAGAGCTTTAACTGGAACAGGACGGGACTGTGCTCTTTCGGCCTCCAGCTCTTTGCAGCGTCTCTGGATTTCCCTGAGTCGCCGCACATTCTCTTTACCAAAGTCATGTACTCGCTGTTCTGAGTGCCAAGGGTCACAAAAGTAGATTTAATGACTTCTTCATTTTTTTTTTGGTCAACATGCTTATTCAACATTTATACAACTATAACTAAGAATAAGAATTCACACTTTCTTCAACATCCAATGGCACAGCTCTTTTTCAAACAGCACAAATTTATAGAACTGAAAAAAATCAAATGCACTTACTTTGTCTGGGAACTGGTATGATAGAGACGCCCTCCAGTTTAAGTAGTTCTCCCACGACTCCTCTTTGTCCTCGTTCCAGGATGTGGGTGGCGTTAGGGCCGATGCGTGGAGGTTGCGCTGGGGTACGAGCACTGTAGCAGCCAGGGTGCAACACAGGGTCTGGAGCAAGCGGCCCTGAGAGAAGGGCCAAAGTCCCATCATCGTTTCCCTCTAAACGGCCACGAGCTGGAATAATTAAGAAAAACTGAAGGTCAGTTCAACAGAGAGCATGTTACTCTAAAAATCAGTTTGCTAGATGTGAAGTATGGACTAATTTATAAAAGTGGTGAAAGATTTTATGTTTAAAATAATTTGCCAATACCATCCATCCATCCATCCATTTTCTATCCCGCTTATTCCCTTTCGGGGTCGCAGGGGTCTGCTGGAGCCTATCCCAGCGCATTTATGGCGAGAGGCAGGGGGATACACCCCAGATGGTCGCCAGCCAATCGTGGGGCACACACACCATTCACACACCATTCACACACACACTCTCACCTATGGGCAATTTAGATTTGCCAATTAACCTGAGCATGTTTTGTATTGTGGGAGGAAGCCGGAGTACCCGGTGAAAACCCACGCAGACACGGGGAGAACATGCAAACTCCACACAGAAAGGTCCCAGACCCAGGCCCCAAGGCGGTCTTGAACCTGCGACCTTCTTGCTGTGAGGCAACAGTGCTACCCACTGCTCCACCGTGTCGCCCAATTTGCCAATACCATTATTTGTAAACTTACAATACAAATCCATACAGTTAAGCACTAGTAATGTATACATTCAGACTGATCTATATGTGACCACAAATGAGTATATTTTAACATAACAGAGCTGCATTACAGCATCGAACCTGAAATAGGACGTTTGTAGTATTGGGGAAACAGAGAAGGATCTGGGGGAATTGGCCCAGATATTGATGAAGGTCCCTCGCACATCGGAAGCTGTTGAATGACAATTAGAATATCAGCAAACACACACAACCAAATGTAGAAGTTGGCTTAAATTTAAAGTCCCTCTCCACTTAAAAATATGTTGCTTTTCTTGTTCAGTTGGATGTTTAAGCTTCACTTTGCAGAATTATGCATGTGCAGGATTTGACAATTGAAAGCTTTACGTTCATCTGCTGAAAACAGGAAGTTTCTCATTGGAAAATCCAATATTAAGAACATTATTTGTGACATCAAAACTAGTTTGGAAGCCAAACCCAGTCCAGTATTTAACATACACAAGTCTGATGTGGTAACTTGTCCAGTAGCTGAATTTCAATATATTTGCATTTTCATACATTCTGGAGGGTTTAATGATGGAAAGGACAAGAAGCCATTTTGAGTTGTTTTTTTCATGTGAAAAACATATATTATAAATATATTCTACAAATTTTAGCATAATTTTCTATCCATATTATATGCACCCCAAAACATGTCTGGATGTGATCTGTAAGTAAAATAATTAATTACTGATTTACTAATGATTTATTATATTAATCCAAATCCACACACTGTGTGCTGATAGCAGCAGTCCAGTTACTCTCATTTAAACTCCAGTATTCTGTACACGGTGCTGCAGGTTGCTAGAAGGTTTAACTAAAATCAAATCACCGAATGAATAAAGCAATCTCTCATTCTTGTGAATATCTTTAGAAAAAATGCTGTTTTTACACACCTAAAGTTATCTGTCCTACATCTTTGGTGATCTTTAACGGTAGCTATTGTAAAGTGTTGTAAAATTTGCTAACGTTAAGCGTATTCAGCGCAGTTCGTTCGACGCAGAATCCTCTGGAAACAATACGAATGCTTTAACTACGAACCGTTTATTGACAAAAACAATCAGACAGACAAACAAACAAACGAGCGTACCTTTAACATTGTCTTGTTTATCAGTTGAGGATTTTGTCCACGCAGACTGATGACGCTCGGATCAACGCTTGTTTCAATATCCGTCACCATGGCAACTGTGCCGCCGCACATAGAACTAGACCACGTAGGTGCAACTCCATTTTGTGTCGGGGGTTGTGCCGCACAGACGAAATTTACAGACGTTCGTGCCGCGTGAATTATAACTAAAACAATTCAACTGAGAATACAGTGTCGCAGTTTTAGATTTAGGCTTTTTTTGTTCACAACAATTGTTCCTTAGATTATATTAGCAAGTACAATGGCATTCTCACATGTACGATTCAGTGAGTTACATTGATATTAATCGTTGATCGCTGCCTCGATGGACTCATGCAGTAACTAAATACGGCATTCCCCGATACAAGATGGCGGCCACGTTGACGTATAGTTGTCTTTCGGAAAAGTTCACGTTCTAGGAGTTGTATTTCTCGCTTCACTGTTAATAATTCCTTGATTTTGTCTCGCATATTAATTTAAACGCCCAAATGTTTAGGAAATTTTAAACTAATGAATTGGGCTCTGCTGGAACGATATGTTTTATTGTATTGACGGTACATCGCGAGAATAACGTTTGCCTCACAGTTTAATCTCAGGGCACAATCATAATATTTACCAGCCAGCGCTCATTTCACAACTCTCATCGCCCCCGAGCGGTGAAAGAGTTTTACTCACAACAAAGCAAATGCGTCACTTTACCATGTTTCCTACAGTCATACAAATATACATCATGTAATTAAAAATGCAATTTTAATATTAACACGATTCACGTTTTTTATTTTTATTTCGATACATCTCAGAATAGATTTTTTAATTCACCTTGTACACATTTACACCAACAACTTTAATTTTAGCCACTACGTAAAACAATCAAAAATATAGACAAAGTTTACCTTAAAGCCAAGGCTGTTGTTTATTATGTTTTATCTCACGTTTGTCTCGAAATTCTCTCTAAATCCTGTTTCGGGTGTGTAATTCCGAGTTTCACCTGCTCCACAGTGAATCAGAGGCGGGGGCGCTGTCGAGCAGAAATTACACGGCCGATTTTTTAAGACAAATGCGAGGAACATGCGACATAAGAATAAATAAGGAAAAAAAACGAATTAATAAAGCAAACAAGGAGCCCGTATAAATGGAAAACAACCCTGGCTTTAGGTTAGGCATTTTGTTTTTATGATTGATAAATGCAGGAACAAGGCTTTGCGACATAACAAGAGCCCGTCTACCATTCTCGGCGGGTGACGTTTAGACCTACAGACCGTTTAATAAGTTTCTTCCCAATGTCAACTGCACACCGGCCCCGCCCCTCGGCCGGAGGTCTGTCTCGCGCCTGCCCAGTGGGTTCGTCTGCTTTCTCCTTCACCGTGTCCCGCTGCAGCGAACAGCGTTCACAGACTCTGCACACTCCGACCCTTATAAATCCAGGTATGTAATAAGAAATAACTACAACAGCTGACTTTCTCAAAGTTGTGTTCGCATGTCGGTTTTATAGCATATTTTCCTCAGCTGTTGACTGAGCGTTCGGACTGTCAGTGGGATGAGTCACACATTAAGGGGTAGCGGTGCAGCGAGCGGGTGTGCCATGGTTTTAATACCATTTCAGGCCTAGTTTACACCAGTACACATCCCATTAGTCCACTTACAGTCACGGCTGTAAACTGCCTCTAAAGGGACCGGGTCAAATGTATTCGAGAGCATTGATAGCTTCAGGGCACCGAGGAGGGTGTTAGTCTCTGTAAAAGTGTCATATTGTATCTTTACAGCTTCCTGAATAGAATATTTGAAACATAATGTGTGTTTAAAAAAAGCAATGTGAGGTAATATGTCAGTGCTTACAGCCACGCGCACAACAGACGCCTCCTTGACGCAGTAAAATGTCAAGGAAAACCAAAAGCGTGGGTATCTGGTAAATAAAATAATAAATAAAACAACACTCATACGGGACTTGAAGACGTGAAATATCGTTAGACGTGTCACCTCACAAGCACAAGGTCCACGGACAGCCGCATAACCCGGCCTGTTATCTTTTGGCACCGCTGCCTTTACGCACAGCCCTTCAGCGTAATTACACACTCTGCTCAGGTATTATAGACACAGCAGAAGTGACCTACAGCACACTGTGAATAGTCATTATACAAATAAAAAGGCTCAGCTTGGAGGAATAAGTGAAACCCATGTTATTTAGGTGATATTTTTTTTAAAAACGTATGCTATTGGTATAGTGTGGCCTGTGGGCGGCTGCTATCCAAAGTTCTGAAATCAGGACTTTGTGGACTTGTGCCTGCTTTGCATTCAATCTATAAGTTGTCTTTAGTGTAACCTGACTGCCCTTGACCTTATCTCACACTCACACATTCCTCCCGTTACTCACTTGCCTTGGTTTCATGTTATCAGACGGCTGGGCAACTGCCTGTTTACACATTTTATGGATGTATATTTTTAGGGTTCAGTATATGTTCATTAGAAAAGGGTCTAACATTAATGGCTTTAATCACACACAACTAAAACAGCTGTACACAATTATTTGTGCCAGGTTTTGATTGTCAATATATGTACTTTAACAGAGCTCCAAGTGATAATGTGTTAAAAGTTAAATACAACAGACATATAAAACTGCACCAACATGGATGATAATAATTGGAAACGTACAGAGATTTGCATTTTTGAAAATATGCGTTTGTCCTGTGTATGATTGTCATTCGCCATCTTGTTGTGTGTGGTGGTTTCCCTTTTGACATGGTCCTGTTGTTTATTGGTTTCACAATGACCTTTGAGCTCGGTCAAGCCTGTCATCCGGTCGCAGCTGTGCGCAGTGGTTTGGATGTGGGACGCAAGGGGGCTTTCTTTGCACATATGTTACATTCGACATGGAGGCATTATAAGGACAGACACATTCACTTTTACCGGGGTTTTAATAGGCTGAACCTGGAGCAGGGCCCATTTTGAAATCCTAATCACATGTGTTGTAGTGTCAGGTTCACCTGGGCTAAATTTAGTGCAGAGTGGTTGGACTGAGCGACGATGGCCAGGAGGGAAAGGGTAAAAAATGGCCGGTGTGGTGACGGAGGTCATGGAGTGTTAAGAAGGGTTGTCTGACAAAGACAGGAATTGCGCGCAGTCAGCACAATGCAGGTCAGCTGACTCACGGTTGCTTAGAGCCTGAGAAACGTAGAACACACAGAGACAGGCAGGAATCTTTGACATGAGGTGGGGAAATGTGTTTCTGTGTTAGAAAGATGCTGCTCGTAAGCACAACATCAACTTTGAACGTGAAGAGGGAAATTTTGGAGACAAATTCTATACAGGAGTCTGCTCCTCTGGCCTATAGGTGACATGAAAGGTGAATGACTCGTCTCAGGCTTGTATTTGTAACAAGACTCCATCTAATCAGCCCTCTTTGTCTGATAAAAACGTCATGTCAGTTACACAGGGTCTGTATACAGGCCTTATCTGGTTCATGTATGTGCAAAGTACATGGGTTCATCGTTTGCAGGCTTATGCACTCATACTATATAGCATGATGCAATAGTTGGCCAGCGCTACTGCACAGAAAAGACATAAGCTGCAATGCTAAAGTGACAAAGAAACATGCTAATATTCACAGCAGCTGCAGACAAGTTTGTATATTGTGAGCATGGTTGCTGAGGAAAAAAAAAAAAGTGCAGGACGATTCCAAAGTTTTTTGTTGTCCCTCCTTGCACTTCCCCCGCCTGAAGAGACATGGCAGAGAACGCAGTGAGGAGTGTGGTGCAGCAGGACCAGAAAGAAAAGAAAGACAAAGGCCAATGTGGTAAATGTCAGCACCACGTATCAAAGGGACATGGTGAGTGTGTGTGTGTGCGTGTGTGTAGAGATAGATGATGCATCATCGGGTTCCCTGGATTCACATTAGTTCTGCTTAAAAATGAATCCAAGATCATTGGCAACATGCCGATTGCCTGCATTTGGCTGACTCATGGATGGAGGTCACAAGAAACGTCCCCGTCCTTTGCAGACAAACTGTGACCGTGAGGTTCACTTATCAGGGAGCAGCGAGTCAGAAACAGCCACTAGTGACACATTAAACCAGCTTTACATTGTGGGTAAATGCAGGATGTTGTAAACGCTACTACATAGTCACCTTGTCAAAAAACACGTTCATACACACATACACACACACATACACACACCCACACTGACTCAGGGGACCCTGATGAGTGTCTGACGCCTGGTGCAGTGCTGTAGTTTGCAGGACTCGTAGTTGCTGACTAACCGAACCTGCTACTGCTTATGTTAGCTCTTCTCCCCATTGCTTGCATAGTAAATCTTTATACAAGTAATATCTCCTTCCTTACATGCACAGCCTTATAGGGATGTTGTTAAAAGTGAAATTAGAGTAGGAAGTCATGCAGATAATTCCTCTGTCAGATGACTGTGGTCTTTAAAACATATATTCTTGTGCATTTTTCTAGACCCCCATTAGTTTAACAGCCTCCACACCGCTAATGGATTGCTGCCAGGCAGTCAATATGGCTAATGTAGAAGCCGGGTGGGGGACGGGGGACGCTGTATATCAGCAACACTCAGTCAGGCCTCCTCCAGATGGTGAGGATCTTCCAGCTGAGGGAACGTCGACTCACTCTGACTTTACCAATAGGCTGCTCTTTTAGTCAGGCCCCCCTACTAAACAAGCTATAGACATAAAATCCAAAAAATGACACAGTTATTACAGCAATATTGCATAAATTACGTTAAACTTAACTCCAGCATTTCCAGATAAATGTTTTTTTTTTGAGGATGTGTAAGTTAGTGTATAAGCTCTTGAAGTTCCTCAGAAGTGGACATGACCTTCCTCAAATCACAGCTTACTCATCGCTTTATAAAATATACTCGATTTAAAAATAAATTACTTTCTTCTACTGAAACTGAACTGACCCTTACTGGAAAACACCAGACAGAGACAAACAGAGGAAGAGGATCTGAGGAAATTAATGACATGAGCTGAATTCAGACTGAAAGGGGAGAGAAAACTATATTCTTGTATTTTAGTCATTTAATTAGACAACTATTTAGACAATAAGAGTCATCTGGATTTGGCCGGGAGGCCAGACAGCGTCAGACAATTAAAAGGACTGCTTTCATTTAAGCATCGAAACATGACACGCAGGTGTGTCCAGGTGAGAGCGTCCACCCGCATCTTCGTGCTGCCCCAGCTGATGTCTGTGTGTTTACAGATATAATATAGAATAATACAGGTGCCTTACGCTGAAGGTTATAGTTACAGTACAGAAACCTGGTAAATGACTGCAGGTGCAGAATTAACCAACCTCTTTAATACCATATAATATGCTATGGTCTACTCCTTTAATATTTGATATAACTGTATACTTCTTCTCTACTTCTATTTGGAGGGATTCAGTTATTATGCACTGTTATATTCAACATTTTTAAATGCAGGACTTTTATTTCTAACAAAGTATTGTTAGTGTGGTATTAACAGCTTAAAGATTTAAATACTTTGTCTATGACTGCCAATACCAAGAATAAATGAATACAAAATGAAATAAAGCACAATGGAGACTCTGTGACTAAGTTTGCCTAAGACCCCCAAATCATTAAATCTGCCATTGTGTATCCTGATCCTGCAGGTAAATATTTAGTGGAAACTGTGATCTGTGATGCTTTATGTGTGGGTGTTTGAACACAGCGCTTATATGTTGCTTCCATAAAGCTGGGAGCTCCATGTGTTTGCAAGACGTGCTCAGCTTGTATTCGTGTGTTTATTTATTTATTGTGTGTTTAAAAGGGAAATCCTCCGATGTTAAGGATCCCCTATATATCTGTTTGTTTTTTTGCCTCATTAGAAACATTAAATTCCATCTATATTCCATCACCTGTCTGTCTTCTTCCTCAGGCTCAATGGCCGTCCCTCCTTCATACTCAGATCTGGGGAAGTCTGCCAAAGACATCTTCAACAAAGGCTATGGTAAGCATAAGCAATGACACTAACATACAGATAAACTCCTGCTATGATGCTACTGTTTCATTGCAGCTGTTTGTGCAGCAGCATTATTTTTTTATTGTTATTTCCTCAATTCCTAGGCTATGGAATTCTGAAGCTGGATGTAAAGACCAAGTCCCAGAGTGGTGTTGTAAGTACTAATGTCCTCTGTGTGTCTATCAACTTAATGCGTTTGGGTTTCATGTCCTCTCTCCCAGCACTCTGCAGTGTAAATCAGATGGCTGACTCAGAGTGTGTTTGCAGCCTGACATGAACTCAGTCTAACAGCCGGAGTCAGCACAATAACGCTGTCTGTCCAACGCACATCATCCTCTCTTCCTTCGGGCAACATGTTATAACATGATGGGGGGAAATAAAAGTGCTCTATTTCACCAAGTTTTTAGTTGGCTCCAGACATGCCTGGGTGTCTCGGTTGCTATAAACATGTTGTGTTGGTGAAACCATAACGAGTGCTTGCCTATGGTTTGCCCTCATGCTGTTTTCAATGGCACCGCTTCTGGTTTTTCTTTCCTAGCGAGCGTATAAATTGCCGCATGTACTGTAAACTCTGTGTGGTTCTCCCTAACTTTCTCTCTTTTCTCTTTTCTTTCTGCTTCCTCTTTGGATATTCCTGTCAGATGGTAAGATAGAGTGTGTGTCTGTGCATATCTAACTAAATCAGAGCCTCTAGCTGTATCTGTGTACACTACCATTCAAATGTTTAGGGCCATCCAGACAAATTAGTGTTTTCTATGAAAGGTCACACTATTATTTATTAAATGAGTTGCAAAAGTAAAGTGTGGTGAAGACATTTACCATTAGAACACTGGAGTGATGCTTGCTGTAAATTGGCCTCTATATACCTATGTAGATATTACATTACATAACAAACATTTACAACTAGACTAGTTACCACATTACCAATGTATGTAGTGTATTTCTGATTAGAAAGTTATGATTTCATTGAACAACCTTTCTAAGTGATCCTAAACTTTTGAACGGTAGTGTATGTCTGTCTGTCCTTTGATTTTCTCCGTTCATCCGTTCCACTTCACACTTGGCGGACATATTGCTGAGGACCTGAGGAAGTGCGGCGTTGAGTGTGAAGTTGTTTGGATGAGCGGTTCTTGAGAAAGCTGCAAGCCGCAACGCCGGAGGGGCGAGCACTTAGCCCGTCCTGAAGAGGCACGTTCTGAACAGGCGCCGCACTAGTGTGATGTATAAGCACAGGTGCACTGCAGGGTATGCCAGTGATACCAGTTGTGTGCAGGCTTTCTGCCAAGTTAGTTTTTTTTTTCTTTTGCAGCAGTAGCTCGTCTAAAGTGGCACCGCTACCCCCAGCTGCCGCAGCTGCACCAGCACTAAGATACGCTTACAGCAGTCCTAGTTTAACTTTTCCTTCCCAACTCACTTTAACTTCTCATTCTCAGATGAGCAACCATAAAACTTGAAGGTGTAGCTTGTCTTAAAAAAAAAAAAAAAAACTCTAAAAGGTTGTGTGGCAGGAGAAGGCCGCCTTCCATCTCCATCTCCCCCTGTCGTCACTCTGTCCTTCTCATTTGTCCGACAGGAGTTTGCCACCTCTGGCTCCAACAACACAGACACGGGGAAGTCAGGAGGCCATCTGGAGACCAAGTACAAAGTGAATGACCTGGGCCTCAACTTTAACCAGAAATGGAACACAGACAACACTCTCACCACAGAAGTCACCATGGAAGACCAGGTAACATGATTATTACTCATTATAAAAAGAACCCTGTGTACTTCAGGAACGTATGATTTTACTTTACGAGCCTGAAACATCTACAAAAACAAATATAAAACAGCTTATGTTGTGCGCCTCTGTCTCTTTGTCTGTAGCTGGCTAAGGGTTTGAAGCTTGGTCTGGACACATCGTTTGTGCCCAACACTGGGTAAGAACAGTCCTGTTTTTACCAATGAGCCTCATTTGGCCAAAGATTAAAACCCTAAGCTTCCACTCTTCTATAGGAATCCAAACTTCTTACTGCACTGCACTGGTTTACTTAAATATAGAAATATTGCTAGATCATGCTATCTGTGTTACTTTGTCTTTCCTCTCCATGGAATCTCATGTAGCAAGAAGAGTGCCAAACTGAAGACCAGCTACAAGCGTGAATTCGTCAACGTGGGCTGCGACCTGGACTTCGACATGGCCGGCCCCACCGTCCACGCCGCCGCCGTGCTGGGCTACGAGGGCTGGCTGGCCGGCTACCAGCTGGCTTTTGACACCTCCAAATCCAAATTAACCCAGAACAACTTCGCTCTGGGCTACAAGGCCGCCGACTTCCAGCTCCACACCAACGTGTGAGTTATGATACGTCTCAGTGAAGAGGGCCGAGCCAAACATCACAGAAATGCCTCAACACGACGTGATGATGATGATGATGGTAGCACTATGAAGGGGAAACAGCCTCTTCTGCTTTTTGTGTTTTACCTGAATTTTCAGCAGTTCTCATAGTGAGTTTTTCCTACTGTCATTCAGAAACGACGGCACTGAGTTTGGTGGCTCCATTTACCAGAAGGTGAACAGCAAAATGGAGACGGGGGTCCACCTGGCCTGGACGGCCGGGAGCAACAACACACGATTTGGAGTTGGAGCCAAATACCAACTGGATAAGGATGCCTCCGTGTCTGTAAGAACTGGCTTTAAATCCTCATATAGTAGCATTGATAACAAAAACTGCAGTGTCCCAATTCCTGACATGTTGCATCCTGCAATAATTATTTCTTCTGTTGATTCATAATGTACCTACCATGTAAGTGATGAGAGACCTTAATCCATGCAAAAAACTGTTTAAATGTTTATTTGAAGGTAAAAATAAATAATAAGAACCAACATGAACACGAAAGGTACATTTTGAGAGCTCTGATAATTGCCTCTTTAAACTGTATTTTAAACTTTTTGGACTTTCTCATCATGCCAACCATGATTTGTCACTGACCTGTCACGGATCTTTTTATTGAAAAATTCCCTCTTTTCTTTAAATTCTGTTTTAATCCTGTGTTCACGAGTTTCTCACCTGCTCCTGATGTTTTTGTTTCTCCTCACAGACCAAAGTTAACAACGCCTGCCTCGTTGGAGTCGGCTACACACAAACCCTACGGCCAGGTTGGTCTATCACCTTTTCCTTTGTTGCTGTTTTCTTTTGGGACAGTGCATAGATTCATAATCTGATGGGCTTCCCTGCAGGAGTGAAGCTCACTCTCTCAGCTCTGGTCGACGGGAAGAACGTGAACGGCGGCGGACACAAGGTCGGCATGGGCTTCGAGCTGGAGGCATAGAGATTCAGCGCGAGGACGGATAGGAAGAGAGGAAAGGAACATAGGAGAATAATAGAGAGTTCAAATGTGACAACACCTCCACTCAGCGACACTTAAACACATCTTCCCTTTGAGACCTACACACACACTCACACACACACACACACACACACGGAGAGATACATGCACACATTCTTTGGCCTTATTCTTGCAACCCCAGGACCTCCAGTACTGTTTTTTTAAAAGGAATTAAGCATCATTTTTTTGTAAGTTATTTTTCTATTTTAGATTTATTTACAGATTTCACAACCAGCTTTGGAGAATATACCACGATACATTAAAAGAACAAAGCTGTCAGTAGCCAAGTCATGAAAAATCAGCTTTTTTCCCCACAGTCAATGGGTTACTCTCGACCAGTTAACTCTCAATAGAGAAGTTGTGTCTCAAACATATCCATATTCAGTTATATTTAAAGCCCCCTCTTATTTTGACTGCGTGGTCAGCTCAGTTTTGTTCAGATATATTTGGATTTTAGACATAATAATTTGAATATTAGCGGATGTGTGGTAGATTGGTAGCTTGTGGTTTTGTTGCATGCTTTCGAGGCTAGAAGGAGGTTTTTTGACTCCGTTGTCACATTGACAAACACAGTGATTGTAAACAGATGCAATAAAAGCTGGAGAGACTGCAGTCGAACAGGCAAAGAGTGGCTGATCCTTCTCAGACTTTCCACCGTTTCACCTCAGTGACGCTGATATAAACTTCAGCGAACGCCTGCGAACCTTCAGTTGCCTAAATGTCTATTTTTCCAGATTCCTGTTTGGTAAAAGAGGCCGATGGCCGTTCGGATCTCCATGTCACCTCTATGTCTCGTCTCGTTTTGTGTCCTGTACCTGTTCAACCTTTACCACTACATTTAACTTTATCTGTGCTGTGCTTTGTATAAGAACGTTAGTAATCAGGATCTCAAAGTGATTTTATTGAAATAATGGAATAAAGAAATGCCAAACACTCAATCAGCAGTTGTCTTTATGAGTTGTGCACTTTTTCCCTTTTTCTATTCTTTCTTTTAGTTGAAATCCTTTCCAGGAAAGATAGAATTCATCAAATTAGTACTATTTTTTCTGACATTATTGCATTCTTAACAACTAAAACATTGAATATACATACAGTTTTCACACATACACAACAGAATATCAACACATAACATCTCTCGTCACTTTATGTGCATCGTTTGTTCCAATAGTTGGGATTAGGATGAGCAAATTATCTCAGGAGCCAAGAGCTGCAGCTTTGGAGCCAAATGTGAAGATGGTGACGTCCAGCACACACTAATTCACATTTAACGGACAAGGCAAAAATGTGATTAATGCAGTTAATCACCTTTGTAGCAATGTTCACAGTCGAGCTACAAGATCCGACCCTTGTGCCTTTTCCACTGTTTTCCACGCACACCACACTGACATGATCTTAACAAGAATTTAACACCATAAAATGTCCAAACTAAACGGGTATTTACTGCAGGGCTGCTGGAATACATCATATTACACTGCTATTGTGTCAAACATCACAGTGTAAAAATAAAAAATGTCACATTTTTACAGTCATTCAGCATATTGTGATAATAGCCTCTTATTGAAATACAATCATAATAATAATGGACCAGTGAGACGCACTTAAAAAATACATTTACATTTAGACGTAATTTCAAGTGTGAGACACCTTTAGAATATAACTAAAAAAAATTTTTTCCTACTCTTGATGGATCTACATCTTAAAATATAATCCTTAGAGTTGATAAAAGTCTCATAAGACTAATAGCGACATAATATTTTGATGTGTTTGAGGATCACCGTGTTGAGATAGATTCAGTTTGAAGCTTCGTAAAGTCGGACCCTCGTCACATACAATAACACTCATTGTGCTGACTGAGGTTTTATGAACAGATTGCTTTTGATGGTGCATAGTGTAGCATGATTGCATAAAAAATGATCACCTGTTATGTTAAAACCACAGCTTGGTCAATAAATATTGTGCCTTATCTAATCTCTCTAACATTTATCACAGCCAGGGAATTAGCTTCAGTGCTCCACAGATTAGAAAGTTTACTGTTTTACAGACAGTATGTTTACCTTCACTCCCTAATCTCATTGAGCAAATATCTGCCAGCAGCTTCAGGAATGCCTCAGGAATGGTGATGTTCACAGAACAGCGGCAGGCACGAGCTCATGTGATTTGACATCCCGTCCACACAGAGGCAGTAGAGTACAGCGTTGAAGAAAACACTGGAGCACAATTTAAGAGAAGTCACTGGGTAAACTCTGGTTTCCACTCAGCCACGTCCACTCGCCCATCATCTAGGATAAAAGCAACAGGTTTTATTTTTTTTTATTTAGGAGGTATAGTCACCACACATAAGAGCATTTGATGTGCAGGAGCGTGAATGTGTGCGTACCCCAATGCTGTTGTCTGATTCCTCGATGGTGTCATGCAGCAAACTCTGGAGTCGATTCTCGAATGTCTTGCTCTCCTCCACGAGGGACTCATCACTGCAAATGCACCCAAAGGGATTACTGAGCATGTTTATGATAAGTGCAGGTAAGGTCTGAAAAAAGTTTAAGAGTGGTGTGGTTTTGTTTGGTGTGGCGTGTGTGGACGGAGTTACAAGACATTATCCTTATACACTGAGTGGGAACGAAATTAACTTCCTCTGAAACTGGAATGTGTGTGTGTGTGTGTGTGTGTGTGTGTGTGTGTGTGTGTGTGTGTGTGTGTGCGTGCGTGTGTGTGTGCGCCCACTCACAACTGCTGTAATCTGGGCAGCGTCAGTAAAGGAGGAACTGAAGAAGGGGTTCGTAATCCATCAGGACTCCCACTTACTGGGCTGCGGACTTTACTCTGTAGAAGACAAGGGGATGAACTTTACCCTTTATGTCAGTGTTGATTAATACGAGACACACGTGTTGGTTCCAGATGATGTGAGCAACCAGATAACGGACGGCTCAGCCTTTGGCATTTCAAACATTTTCGACATTGTGAGAGCCTCTCGTAGGCTGCTGTGGGTATCGTGTGCTTCGTGTCTGTCAGCGTTGCTGCTTCCTAGTTGTTTGGAGCTGGAGGCTGTTGAGGGATTAGATGCAGCTGGCCACCGTCTCCAGTTTACAACAAAGCTGCCTCCTCCTCGTAGTCTGGCGGCTCCCTCTTCCCTTATGTCAGGGTATCAGAGTTCTGTAAACTTCCTGCATAGTTTATTTGGTATTGTCTTCATTAACCTGGCATTTTCATTCATTAGAAACAACATTTTTATTAGATTTATTAAACTAAATGAATCTCAGTTCCTTTATTTTAGATAATTCCTTATGTGTGCTTTTCTTATTTTTTTTGTACAAATAGTCCAATATTGACAATATAACTTTTTTTTTCTCTACTGATTTTAGTCAATTTATTCTCTTTTTAAGAAAATAAATAAAGTTTCTTGTTTTCCTTAAAATGACCAAATTGACCCAAATCTGAAAAACTTGAAATAAGTAAAAGTATCTACTGGTGGAATAAGATAATTCTATTCAACTTGGACTAAATGTACCAAAAACAAGATATCTTTACTTGATTCCAGTTTCTGCAGTGTATTCACAGAGTCCAGTCGTACCAGATTGGGTTTTACATAAAATTCCCTTTGATCAATATTTAAATAATAGAAAGAGTCACAGTTATGTTACTTGCTCTTGGAGCTGTCCCATCAGCAGTTTTATAAACGTCTCTTTACCTGCGTTTAAACGTGAACTTTCTCACGCTTGCTTTGTTGACTATGGCCACATAGTAATCCTGCAGACATGCTGCGGCTCAGTGAGTATTGTTTATGGAGTCCAACTCATTATACAAAATTATATGTGATTTACTGTCTGCGTGCCTGTGTGTGTGTGTGTGTACACAATTCGTGTTTCCTCACACAAGCGACTTTGAGCAGATTCCACAATTCTCTCTGTCGTTTCTCCTGCAGACTCATCAGGACTTGTTCGCTCTCCGCCATCCTCTGGACGACACCCTCCACCTTTGGCAGCAGCTCCATCACACGCTGACGGCATACCGCAGTTTTACTGTAAAACACACACACACACACACACACACACACACACACACACACACACACACACACACACACACACACACACACACACACACACACACACACGTGGTCAAACAAACTCAATGTCTATTAGTACTTCTTTGACATGTGCAGCATCTATTGTGTTGATGTACTGTCTGTGAAGTGTATTGTCATTAACCTGAAGCACATACCATGACAAATTCCAAATAATGCTTTTTCATTGAATTGGTAATAAATTATCAAATCTGAAATTAGAAAGATTCCATGTAAATGACTTGCGGTTGTATGATAAATGAACTGGTTATATGAGTTTTTAAAATATTGTGCACTGAAATGAAGGAAAAGTGGCTTTTGCAATACTTTGCTTTGTTTTCATACACACAGCTGCTCAGACTCACACAGACACACAGTAGTTTTTTACTCCTCGTATTGTTTTCTGTACTGTAACGTGTGGTCGTATTATTGGAGTTGAATAAGAGCAGAGCGTGTTTGGTGTGAGGCTACCTGAGGTGTGTGTAGAAGTCTCTGAGCTTCTTCTCGTAGAACTGCACAGCCTGAACCACCAAACACACCACGGCCTGACTGTCCCCTGGACTCCGCTGGTCTGAGCAGGGGAAGCACATCATAGTTGGTTTATTTTCGCCACAACCGGCATTAAAGTAAGAAGTGAAGAGACGCATGACAAATCCACACCTCTGGGTTTCTCTCTCTCTTTGCGGAACAACTCCAAGGCCTTTCCTTCACTGAGGTACAAAGAGGGTTAGAAAAGCAGTAAGCAGCTGTTAAATGATGTCTTCACTAAAACGTTCTGCCTTTCATCACGTGGTGTTAAATGACTATTCATTTCCTAAAACTATTTAAATTATTCTTAGGCGTCAAGGATCTATGTTCAATGATTATTTTTTAATATGCGTTTATGTCAGGATATGAACACATGGTTGATGGAGCACTGAAGGAATTAATTCTAGGACTTTACCAAAATCCCTGACAGACTGTAGGTCTGGTTGAGACTTACAGCGTGTCCAGTGTCTCCCCACTCCTCCACGGCTGTCTCTGCACATCCACTATGTCCGGCTGTAGCTGCATCATCTCCTCCTCCAGTTCAGTCACCTTGGCCTGGACACCCACGTATGGGTTTTAGTCTTTTTTTTCCAACATATGCAAATAAACCTTACAAACACACACACACGCGCGTGTGCGCACACACACTCGAGTCTACCTGACCACAGCTGACAGCAGTCTGCTCCATCTCCCTCCACACGCCCAGGAGTTTCTCCGAGGCTAGAGAATGTAGAAAGTCGGTCGTTAGTTAGCGACAAAACTGAGCTGTTTTATACAAAACCTTTTATTTTATGGGCAACGATAAGTCATGGCAGCTACAACAGTTAGATCAAATCCAGTTTTGGTAGTTTAGTCACTGACTATCTGCTGATATGATCGTTGTAACTCGCTACCGATGCCGGTGGCCGTCTGCTCCTGGTATTTGTCCATGTCTATGTGAAGGCTGGTGGTGAAGAAGTCCAGCTTGGCCATGAGTCTCTGGTGCATGGACACCATCTCGTTCTTTTGCTTGGACAGCGAAGAGTTGTGTCTCAGCAGGCTCATGCTGAAAGAGACGAGGCCGAGACATGAGTCTGATCAAATGTGTGTCACATAGTAGGCGTGCATGCGTGCGTGCGCGTGTGTCCTACATGGCAGCTTTCTGCCCCTGCTGCAGTCTCTGCCAGTCTGTTTTCAGAGAGCGGATGGTGTGCCACGCCTGGCCGCAGGTCCTCCTCAGAAGCCTGTAAGCCAGGAGGTGCTTAGGGTCTGTTTCTGTTGAAAGAAAAAAGGCAAAACACACAGTAAGAGAAGACAAAAGGAGGAAAAGTTATTGTTATTTTTCCCTTTTATTCAACCGGGGATGAAAGATTTGTAGTAATAAACCTGGATAAATTTCAGCTTTTTGGTTAGACATCCGTTGAAAAGGAGCACACTGCAAAAACTGAAATACTACGGTGAAAATATCTTGTTTTCAGTTCAAATAGTCCAATATTGAGCAGAAGTATCCTATTCCACTAGCAGATAATTTACCTTATTTAGATTTATTTTTCGTGATTTGGGTCAATTTAGTCTTGTTTTAAGGTTTAAAGACTTGAAATGAGCTAAACTGACATTGCAGACCTTACTTTCGAACTTAAAAAAAAAAACTATTGAGCTTTACATTGACATTAAACTGTCATACAGTTGCTGCTATATCAAGTTTTTAACTTTTAAGTAAAATGTTACAGAAAAATATATTCAGGTTTTCCAGCAAAACTCTCTCCATATTGTTCAATTTGAAGTGTTCATCTCACGTTCCCAACCTTTATATTTCAGAACTAGAGTTTCCTCCCTCTCCCATTTCTGTTTTACATGCAGCAAGCTGCCACTTTAGTGTTTTAACCAATAAGGCGAATTCGACAGAAGTAGATGAGAAATGACAAGCCCTGGACTCACGGACGAAGCGGATGTTTTCAGGGAGGATGCGGGGGGAAAACTGAGGCTCGTAGTTGCAGGAGGAGCGATCGAACAGGAAAACCAGCGGCAGGTCTGTCCGTCGCCCGTCTATCTCCTGCAGACATGGATGCAATAACTATACAACTGGGTGCGTTATCGCGGCGTGCTGCTGGATATCCAGCAAGGGCTCAGCGAGTGAAGCTGCGTTAGACATTACCGTGTAATCGATGGCGCACTGCGTGGCCGGTCCATGAGGCTCCAGGGCCAGCCCGGCCTCCAGCAGCAGCTCCTGGTTGGCCCTGGGGATGTCCGAGTCCTTCTCTATCCTCAGCTGCAGGTCGGCCACCGTCTCATCGGCCGCGACCGAGTACGTCATGATTTTAGCGGACATCATGTTGAGGACGTGAACCAGCTGGAGGAATAAGACAATAAGGAGACTTTCGGCTGAGCTTAGTGCAGGGAGAACATAAAAGCATAGCATCCTCCCAACAAAAATTACGCTATAATTTGCACCATTGTTGCTGTGTCTTTCATTATGACTTCCGGCTTTCTAAAATATTTCGATATTGTTCAACTAAATGAAAGAAGCGACTAACCTTGAGCTGCAGTATGATCTCCAGCTGTGAGAAGCAGTTGTCAGGTGAAGCGTTGGGGTCTTTTCCCCTCTCCTGAGGAGACCACTTCAGCATCAGCTGCAGCCACCTCTCCAGCTTCTCCAGCAACAGACTGGCCCCATAAAAACCCAGTGGCAAGTTGGGCCGAGATTAGTAAAAGTGAGGAGGGGGAATGTTAGTGCGTGCATTTCTTGTCACGGATGAAGTCACCTGTTGAGGTTGTTGGGCTGCGGCAGATGTTTGGAGAAGTGGACCTCTCCCGACAGGTCCTCATAGACGACAATGTCGGTGTCTTGCTTGGTTTTCAGTTTGCTGTGCCTACAGAGGAAGCAGATGGATTATATGAGCTAAAATCTATTAAGGTGTGGAGTAGCAGTGCTTTTTTATGAATGTGTGCAATTGTTATTTCCCCATCTTGTCATGAACTGAAGGTTTGTTCAACAATGAGTATTTTCCTCTTTGTAAAACGGACTCTCTAGGTCTTATCTTTATGATTCCTGTGTAATAAAGATAAGACTGTCAAGGGTCATGTTTTTTCATTAATCACATTAGCAAGGCACAAGGGACACTGATGTTGACACAACCCATTGTATCCTGCAATTCTTTACATTGGCACCTTATTTATATAATCCCTGTGTGTTTAAAATCCATGTCACGTAAAGAATAACATTCATCTGGAGTGAAGTTTATTATTGCCTAACACCCAAAAACATCACTGGTCAGCTTATTTTTTTTAAAAAAGCTCAACTAAAGCTGTGCTAAACTGATAAAAGCAAAAAAAAAAAAAGATTTAGACCAGAGACCCGAGGAGGCTGAAAATGTGGAAAGTCTGACATGTATTATCGTCATTTAGGGAAGGAGTGCAGAACACGATGTCAATCCCTTATCGCTCGAACTAATTATCAAGTTGGTTTGAAGGAAAGGAAGTTGTGCAAGGTGGTCCTACCAGAGAACGGGTTGCCAGGTTGGTAAGAAAGGGCGAAATCCTGTGATACACTCGAACACCAAAGTCCCAAAGCTCCAGTAGTCCACGGTGACCGTGTACTTCTGCCTCTCAATGAGCTCCGGGGCCTGGAAAGATGGAACGGAGGATCGACTCGTTTAGCTGTGACGGCCTAGAATACTGCATGGGAAAACCGGGGGGAGAATTTGTCATTTACCAAGTACTGCAGCGTTCCCACAAATGAGGTGCAGTGGCTGCTCTGGTCCAGTTCTTTAGCGTAGCCGAGGTCGATGATCTTGTGGATCAACTGACATTAGAGGCGAGAAGGTGAGAGTGAAGGAAAAATACCGTCATAAAGTCAACTAAGCAGCAAATCATCATAATTAGAAAAAACATCTGATAGCTTTCCTCTGGATATCATTTTTAAAGCAATTTTCTGCTAAATAATTTACAATCGAGAGCTGAGAACACTTTAACATCCAAAGTCTATCGCAAATACCATGGCAGTTTTTTTCTGGCTCTTTTCTCAAGATATCTTGGTTTTGTGAGATCAGCTTTGCCAACAACTTTCCTGCTGACTAGCTTTCCCATTGCTTTATTTTGCATCACTGACATTCATCAATTAGTGCAGTGTTTCTGCCGCATCTTATCAGCCGTGATCTTGCCCAATACAGGACAATTTAAGCCGCAAAATAAGCACTCCAGCTTTGCAAACCTCCCCCGAGTGTTTTTCACTGTGTTAGACGTATTGTTTCTGAAGGCAAAAACAAATGCTCATGAAAAAATGTAAACTCACCAGCTGAAGTTTGTTTAGTTGAGTTTCTATAAACACGGCAGTGGGCATAAACATGAATATATAACTGTTTTAATATGTCCGGGCCTCGGTTATATGACAATTTTCATTTTCCTGGATTCCATCACAAGCTGGAGGAGGAGGATATGTTGGAATCACACGGCGAAACAAAGACAGGAAAGCGCTGTAAAGCTCCTCGTAAATTTGCAGGCATAAATTTAAAGGTTTAAGAGTTTTCCGCTTTGTATATTCAGATCATCAGTGTGTGGACGTGAGACGTATTCCATGAATCCCTCACGGAGACAAAGAGCCCGCAGGTGTCGACCTCTGTGTTGTGGGTCGCGTATACTTTCCATAACAAGAAGCACGTGTACTAGATGTACAAACTCACTCTCTTCTCGCCCTGCTGCAGCACAATGTTCTCAGGCTTCAAATCTCTGTGGATGATCCTCTTCTTATGGAGGTAGGTCAGAGCTGAAGCTAAGGGGGAAAGGAAGATAAAGTTTATATATATATATATATATATATATATATATATACATACATACATACAGGCTGCTGTAAAAGGAAACCATATTTATATATAGCAGGGGTGTCATACATGATCCACTAGATCAACTGTACAAAGTGGAACAAAAAAAAAAAAAAACGTTCTTATTATACTCCATGGAAATGTCAGTGAACATCTGCCAGGGCTCAAGGGATAAAATATTTACAGTGCATTGATTTCTAAGGCAGGAGATTTTGAGTAAACATTTAGATTTGCGATGCATGAATAAGGAATAACTGACGTCGCATTGTTGAAATTAACATGGTAATGTTTGTAATGTATTTCCTTACATAACATGAAGAGGAGTAATTTGTAGATGTTGTTTGTTGCGTTTTTTTACTGGTCCGACACACTTGAGATCTTTTTGGACTGTATGTGGCCCAAAAAATAACTGAGTTTGACAGATAGACAGATTTAATTTGAAGTCTTGAAGTGATAACACAAGTCATCCTTCAAAAGTAACTATACACCGGGCTGAAAGCAGTGTTTCACAATGACTACACTCAGCATCACTAATGGGCTCTTTAAAGGGGCAGTCTGTAATTTCTGGCACTACAGCTGGTGTTAAATCTCCATCTCTAGGGTTACTGTAGAAACACAGCAGTGCAACATGGCGGTCTCCACTAGATGCTGTAAAGCTGTGTGTGTGTTTGTGTGTGTGTGTTTATTTGCCTTTGTCGTCTTACACGTTCTAACTTCTCTAGCTTCAGTACATCTGATGTCTTCTGTTTCTGTTTTCACAATCCTTATCATTTGACCGGATGATGCTGCGTGAATATCATGCACCACCCCGCTCTTAGCAAAATTCCCATCCTTTGTTTATTCTGTGCCAACTGTTCCTGTAACCACGCCTTAATTGATGTCACCACCGATGTCACACCCCGGCGAGCGCTTCCACCTCTCTGCAGCCAGTTGGAGGCCGGCAAATACGGGGTTTTCAGCTAAAGTTGCTCTTTAATAAGAATCACAGGACTGTGACTGCATACATTCTGATGCCTTTAATCTCTACAAGTCGCAAGTTAAACTTTGACAGGTTTTGTCTCGGCTTACGACTGAAACTATAATATCAATTAGCCCGTGCGTCAAAGTGTGACTAGCGTGTGTGCTGGCGATGAGTGTTCAGCGAGGCGGAAGTCATCATGTAATGGTGAACTAACTAGTTTTCTTATGCCCGAAGCCTCGCTGGAGGAAAGGGGATCACTCATTATCAGGAAATGTCCACGGATGGATCACAGGAAAAGGAGTTTCTGTGGGAGTCTGTATATGTGTGTGTGTATACGAAAGAATGTGTGTGTGTGTGTGTGTGTGTGTGTGTGTGTGTACTGTCCACTCCAAACGTATGTGATGGATCCCATATGTGCGAACCTGTTTATACAGTGAGACAAACCAAGCGTTCCTCCGCTACGTTTATGAGAGCGCAAAGTGTCCGATCGGTGACGTTCGCTCCCGCCTCACTGTGAGCAGTTGCCATGGTGACTAAGCGCTGCGGTTTAAGGTAATCGGTGACATCATTCCGCCGGTGACCGCTGCCGCCGCGACCTCCGTAATACAGGAAAGTGATTGCGCTGCCAGCTCATTCAATGGCACAGACACATGATTTGGAAGTTGACAATAGTCACATTGTGGCTGCAGATTGAGCAGGATACTCACAAATGTCTCGTAGCAGAATCAGGACGGAGGCCTCCCTCATTCCGCAGCAGTTATCCAAGAGGTTCAGATACTGCAGAGACCACAAATAAACACGTGATACTTGATATTCTCTTTTCTAAAAAAAAGCAGTTTTCTCTCCATTAGGTCTTTTAGGGATCCAACCCTCTCCCACTCTCTGTCTCTCTTTATCTCAGGACTTTTTTTCGTAGATATTTTAACAAACTAAATAGGTTTAGCAAATAGGCAAAAGGATCATTTTGTTGGCAGACGAGGGTGGCGCTCTTTTCCACTCTCTCTGTCTCCATCTGCTTTCCACTAATTCATTTTTTTGCACATCTGGGATGCTTTGAAATCTGATTTACATTCGTGAAGGTTGGCATTTTTTGCTCTTTTTCCGTTGGCCGATCGTGTCCATCGCCAAAGGCCACATACTCGTTTGGCTTCGGATTCAATATTGCTCCATATTTATCTGCCGGAACAAACTACAAACAGCTGCCTGGTTGTCGGCCCAAACAAATCAGAAAGTCACGTTCAACAGACATTCAACTAAACACGTTGAAACACACAAACATACAAAACAGTCCTTTTGGTGGTTTCAGCTGCCAATTACTAATTTGATGAAAATCTGTGAAATTTTTGACATTTCTCGTTAGATTCGTGATGCGAAGCACAGTTGTAGCCTGGTGCTCGATATGAGGCATGGAAAGCAGCTCAAAAAAGATTATCTACATATCGACTGTAGTCTTACATGTCTTCCATTTCCAATTTCCATACTTTTCCAGACTCAAATTTCCAGACTTCTCAGTGGATTTTTCACAACATATTTTATGTCTCACTACAAATAACCAAGTCCATCATCCCATAGGGAATAAATATCTTTTAGTCTCTTCTAATTTAATTATGATTACTATCCCTTTATTTGTGTTGCTATGTATAAATCAATTTCAAAGATATTGCCATATGTGTTTTCAATTTGTTGGCAGATTTCTCAATTGTATATATATTATATATTTATATTTTTTCATACTTATCCAGGCCTGTAAATTACTCAAAGCAAATTCCATAATTTCTATTGTTCCTTGATAAAAACGCAGACTTGCACCTTTCTCAGATCCCCTCCCTGGCAGTACTCCATGGCCAGCAGCGGCAGGTCGTTGGGGGTCACGAGTTTCTGTAACCCCTCAGGAACCTCCCTCGCCGCCACCACGTTAACGTGATCCAACCTGAATGAGAGAGGATGAACACACAGTCAGTGGGACAGCATCTCTATCATTGCTGGGATTAGAATTGACACATATATATGTCAATCTTGAGGTGTTTTTCTTTATCTTTGTTTTATTTGAGTAGACGTGAAATTATCCAGTAGCTTAAAAGAAAGTGAATAAAAAAAATAAATATGGTTTTGTCAAATAATAACATGGCCCCTCAGATCTTTCCTGTGACACCCAGATGGATTCCCCCCCCCCCAGGTTCAGTGCCAACACGATGATGTAACAGGGATAACAAATGGAGTCATTCCTTGTGCCTACAGTTTTATTACATTACAAATCACTCCACTCCCTCTTTGTTCTGTTCTCTATTACCGTCTCCATCCCTGTTTTCTAGTCTTCACTGTTTCGTAACTCTGATCGAAACAACCTGTTTTCTGACGTTCCAGGCTGCCTCTAAAAAAGCAAAGGAGAAATTATAAAGATAACAAGCTCAAATTGAGACCAGATCCCGGAAAATGAATTACACCGTAACCACAACATTAGTAGAATGTGTAATCAGTGTGGTAACAGCTACATTAGGGGATAGGTGGTCGTCAGCATTAGAATAACAATTATTATTATCATCATGTTTATTTTAAAGCGCTCTGTGGTGCTTCGTCACATCAGTGAACACTAACAAACTGAAATATGATCAGAATGTAGACATACTGTAAGATCAGCGGTGACAGAAGCCAGAAGACATTTCTTCTCTCCGTTAATTTAAAAGTGAGTAAAGATTATTTTGCAGTTTTTTCATTTATTTCGTTATGTCAAATCTTTCAGCAGAGTACTTAATATAGATTTAGTTGGTAAAACAGGCCCTATAAACATGTCAAAGCGATAACTTTGTAAAGGGGTGTTTTCCACTACATGTCTGCATTGAGTGAATTAAGCTGTTGGAATATATCACATATGACACGTTGCCTTATACGTGTTCCTGGCCCTGTGGTTTTTCCACGAGTTGAGTGTGGGGGCACAAAATGTTTGTGGTTGTGCCCACGAACGTCTCAAAGCAAAACACGTGTTAAAGTGGGACAAAAAAAAGATTGGGTTTTATATTATTTAGTGTCATTAGATTGACACACACACACACACACACACACACACACACGCCTCCCACAAACAATCCAAACCTGCACCAGCTGGCATCAAACTCAGTGACCCGACATGTCTGGAAATAAAATAAACTCAAAAGCATATTGAGGAGGCGGCACATTATCCTAACCACTAAAGGACCAAAATAACTCAAACTGTGCTAATTATTTAATGTCTTGTGTGATTGATACTATTCCAAGATAGGAATTATCCTCTTGTATTTTTAGAAATCAGACGGATGTATAAAAGGCCACTTTCAAACTCATAAACACATAACGTGTCATGGAATGTGAGTCACGGCGTGTTAAAACAAAACTTCTCCGACTTGCCAATAACGAGCTTTAGGGCAAAACAGCATCGAGCTCGGATGGTAAACAGAAACTGGGAAATCACCTATTTCTTCTGCGGAGCTGAAAAAACATATTTGTCATATACAGTAAAAGAAGAGGCATCACTGTGGAAAATTAAAATCTGGAATCATAGGCCAGGTGCTTAAAGGATAAATTTACAATGATTCAAGTCGGTCTTAAAACCACAGTCAGGAGCAAAAATCAACACTGAAAGAGGTTTTCCATGCTGTAAGAATTTCTCCTGTTCAGGAAAGATCCCCTCCAAATGGACTTTCATTGAAAGTGATGAGAGCCAAAATCCAGTGTGTCACTTCATGCCAAATTGCATTTCAAAGATTATCTGAAGCTGATACGAGCCCTCAGCCGCCCGCGTTAGTCATTTCAAGTCCATATCTGCCACATTCCTTCTGTCTTTGCATCAAATTCCATGTTTGAGTTTCCTGAGACAGTGTTTCCCTGTCGAGTTGCAGTGGAACCATAATAACAAACATAGACTGTGGCAATAATAAAGGCTGTAAAACAATGGAAGATATTTTCTTGGTTTGAATAGTTTAAATGACTGAAGCTTCATATTAACTTCAGATAAACTTTTAAATACATTTTTACACAGGAGGAGGTTTGTAGATTTATCAGTGTAAGTACATTAGGGGTTGAGGGTTTTTCAGTCAGTACAGGAAGAATGATTAAAGCAAAGAAACTACTTACTTCTGTTTTAGATTGACATAAGCGATTTATGGACGCGTAGTTTAATAAAACCAAATCACACAGATGTGAAATCAGGCCTTTGTTCCTCCCTTTATGTTACAAAACAAATCTCTGTCGATTGACAGTGAAAGAATTTGTGCTCATGTCTGACAAATTAACTTGATACCATTGAACATAACACATCATCAAGACTGCGAATTTTAAGATAACAGAAACATGAGGAGAATTTTTAGACAAAAAAAAACCAAATCCTTTCCTGGAATGTACTGGACTCCTGATCTGAGGGTAATCCACTCAATGTGGTGCTTCCTGTCCATGAACCCTCTGCGTTTTCGATTTTTTCATTTTCATTCTTTTAATCATTTTATTATTGAAAAAGCAATAATGTCGAAGGGAAAACAAATGACAGAAGCGGAAACAAGCAGATGCATAAAGAGCCAGTAGAGGATAAACAAGGGCTTTTGAACTGTAAATTATTCACATATGTAAGTAGAGTCCTAGAATATACATCTCATTTACAGATGTGCACAAGATTCCCCCAGAAGAACAAACAACCCTTCCAGTGACTTTCTGCCCCATCCCATGCATTTTTAACAATGTCGTGTTGTTTTGTAGATGTATCCCTAAAGTACTGTTTCGAAAAAAGAGAAACAATGGTTAAGAATTAAACAAAATCATCTCAAGCAGTTCTCTTTGCACCTCCCAACCCGTGTTTATGTCCGTCCTTGAAAACAGGGGAAAGCGGCACTTAGGAGAGGTGATTTGTGGATTGCACATTACCCTGATGTCAAAACCGTCAAACCACACATATCCACTAAATTATACTTGTATTTACATTTACATTATTTCTACATTACTTCACATGTACAATATTTATATATCCTCCCTGACCTCCTCCTAGTTATACTTCCCTTACTTAGACTTAAATGCACACATCTTTATGTAGGTATTGGTTGGTATTGATCGTGTGTGGTTGGCTTTTGAGGTTGTGTTTAGGCAGGTAAGGGGGCGGATCCACATACACACCTGCAGGCATTGTTCATGCCAATCACAGTGATTTGTAAGATTTCCTGCAGATGTTCGTGCGGTCGCTTTAATCCTGGTGTAATAAATTATCCACTTCTCATGCACATTTTGATAAATGAAACCCCTGGAAATGTGCATGATACATGTAACGCATCTCTAACACATATCTAGTAGGGATGGAACGGTGTATGAAAACCTAAAGCCAGCCCCCCATAGTAAGCAGGAAGAAGAAGGGAGCAGCCTGGTGCAGCAGATAGCAGATGGACAGACAGCAGATAGTTAGATGTTGTGGAGACTTGTGTGGGTACAGCGAGTGGGAAAGAGCCAGCACCAGCAGCACTTTATACGTCTGCAGTGTGGCTGCATTTAGCGAACTACGATGACGGCGGGAACAAAGTTGTTGACAGAAGGGCGACAGTGTGCAGCTCTATGATTAAAGCACTGGAGCCACCATATAAAGTCCCCTCCCACAAGCACGTAAGCAACATGGTAATGCACTGTATGACGAGACATAATGTCAGACATAGGACCTAGTGCCGATAAGCGTATGCCTCTTTGTTAGTTAACTTTGTTTCCCAAATTTATGAAACATATTTTGGAACTATCAAAGTCTCCTCTCTTGCAGCCAGAATCTCATCTACTTTTAACCTCAGACTGTAACAAAATGCAATTTTGAGCAGAAGACATGATTGATTTTCACAAAGTGCAACGTCTAACAAACAGAACTGAAAATCAGCAAATCTTATACTGGACTCCTTTAAAGGGGCACACTTAAGGATTAGGGAAAAAAGAGAACACCCGAGCACAAACGCAACATAATTAACATGTTAGATAATGTATGTAATTAAACGGACCTCTTCATGATCTGGATCTCCAGACACCATCTCTCTTTGTTTTTGTCACTCAGCTCCTGACGGCACTGTTTTATAGCGACCTGCTCCTCTGTGTCCTGAAAACACACACATGCACACACACACACACACACACACATGCACACACACACACAAACACATTGCAAACATTATCTATTATTATTATTTATTAGTATTTGATTGGAAATTAAATGTCTATATCTTAGGTTGGGTTTAAATTAGTACGGATGACATTTTAATGTTTGCGAAAAGTAGTAGTTTTTAATAGGTAGTTATTATGACATGCCGCAGTAGGGAAGCTCAGGTGTAAACTATAATTCTGGTTTAGCTGCTGTGGTTTCAGGGTCCTGGTTGTTTCAGGCTGCTCACTGTCACTGCTGTGACTCTATGACCTACTGGGACACTTTAACACAACAGAGCCATTGTTCAAGCTCTGGATAACCTGGATACCCAGACCAGGTACTGGGGATCTAAACGGGTATATTATTGGCTGCTTTTTTTTTTTTTTTAAACTTCCTGAAGTGACCAGTGGCATCATTTCAGGTTAGAGAAAGGTAAAGCAAAGAACATACCCTTCAATGGGGGTCCAGGGTGAAGAAATGAAATTTGAAGATTGTAAATGTAAATGCAGCAATGTGGTGCAATTTGAGAGAAATTTCAAGAAGCTATAGATTATCATTAATCACTATCAATGCATATTATAAGCCACCGATCGAGGTACTCACAAAAAGAAAAATTAAATAAACATTTTCTCTGTTTTAAATATTTTTTTAAGTTTTAAAGCTCTTAACATGTGAGTGGACAAATGTGCTTTGGGCAAATGTTTTTTTACTATTATTATTGGAAGAATGGGAAATAGTCTCAAACCTCAGTTATGCTTTTAAAAAAAACTACAAAAAATCTGGCTAAAACAAACCAAACAATCTGCAGTTGTCACACTGACCTGTTAAATGTCTTTAATTATTCTACATACAATGAAGAGTATAACTTGTACATGCAGCAACACACAGCCACTCTGGACACATCATCCAATGTGTCCCTGTGCTCAGTGGTTAAAATTTAACTGCTGCAGCCCTATTTAAAATTACAATCATGTCTACTACAGTAAAGATATGATAAGGAATGGCCCCCGAGGCCCTCAATCAAAGTGATATAAATGATAGCATCTTTCAGCCTGCTGCTGGTGGCCCAGGCAGCTCAGGGAACCACTTCTTCTTTTTCCCGTCATGTTGACTGAGTGAAGACTGAAATCTACAACAACTCACTATCACCTCTTGAGGGAGTGAAGTGATTTTGCAGGACAGGATAAGCTTGTGCTAGTTGGTTAGCGTGCTTTAGTAGATATCTCTGCAACACAGTGCGTATAGGTCTGTGACTTGATGTCAAAACTGTTATTTCTTCACACTTTCTTCTGCTGATGTTTTTAGTTTTTTTTTTTCCCCTTATGTTTTAAACAAAAATTCTGGCCAAACTGTACACGTTGCCCATTTAAGCCCTTCATTTTTTCCTCAATGTGGCCTCACAATAAAAAAATTGTGCCTTGTTTTAAATGAGATCGACAATGTGATGAGAAAAAAGAGGCAAACACATACTCAAATGATGAGTGATGATGAGATCTCACTATCCTGTGCCCTGTTTCTCATGGCGTAACCAGCGAAAGCGCAGCCGCCGCACTTCCCATGAATGGATCTGCAGGCTAATAATAACCCACAGTAGGAAGACAGGAAATGTACTCAAGAGGAAGTTTAATCATCAATGTTAGTTTTTTTTAATTCAAATCGTTTCCCACCTGTCACTCCCCATGCCGCCCTGCAGTGGCACTGATGATCACTGCCATCAAATTGTTAATCAACAAATCATTCAAAGTTGAACCTGACTTCCTACATGACAAGAGGAGAATTAAAATAAATCATATGCAACATATAGGTGTTTCCCACCAAAATCCATGGGAATTAGGAATGTATTAAATGTTGATTTGTGCATCACAATTGTCAATCTAAAACTGTCATTCTCCAATAAAATCATTATAGTCTTAAGTCCGCCACCAGTGAGCAGCAACTGTTTACTTCAAGTGCTTATGTAAAGATCTTGATTATTTGAAATGGACAAAATGTTCCTACAGGATCATATTCTCAAGTGCCAGTTCCCGACTTTCCCATCACTTCCATATCTTCCTTCACATGATGCTGGCTGGCAGTAGGCCCGCTTTACTTTTACCTTGAGAGCAAGGGTGAGTAACACAACCGTAGTAAAGGGAGGAAGAGGAAGGTCCAGTAAACGGGTGTGTTCATGTCCCCTTAGTGTCTGCTGCCTTATGGTGCAACCCTATAGTGCTCGCATCCTGTGACTAGGAGTGATATCATCACACTAGACACAATTTGTACCAGACCAGGTGCACATGGATGACTGCTTCCTGGACTGATGTCATGCCAGTAGTGAAAACCGAGCAGGTGAAAACCCACAAGCTCTACAAGCTCTTACACCAAAAACAGATTCAGTGTTTTCAGAGAGCTTCAGTGTCAATATTTCTCATGTGCATCAGAGTGTGTTGCTGCACTTTTAAAAATTTTTATGTTATTTTGACTGCACTGATGATGTTTTGTTTGCTGGAGAAAGTCGGCAGGACGACGGTTATCTTCCATCTATGTAATTGCCTCTCATGTAAACATCCTCATTTTTTTGAAGCATTTAAAGTATTCCGGTCTATAATCATGTATTATCACACAGCCAAAAATAATGATTTTCCCCGATTGGTCAATTAAGTCCTAACCGTGTGTTAGGAGTGTAGAGTTTCTGTACCTTATTTTGCCATCTTGTGACATTCCCAAAGCCTCCAGTCCCCAGCCGTTCCTTCCTCTCCCAGGGCCCACAGGTCTGCTGCTGCTGTTGCAGCGGGACTCGATTCATGGCTGTTTCAGCTGCTCCGACACACACACACACACACACACACACACACACACACACACACACACACACACACACACACACACACACACACACACACACACACACACACACACACAATCACTCTGCAGACATGCTACTGTTTCTGTGGAGCTGAAATACTCTTAACATTAGATGGATTTTATTACCTCTTCAGGATCTATTCAACCATCCATCAAACAGTACTGATAAAGTCTGTACACAGACGTCTCAGACTAGGAATGAGTATTAAACTTATTTGAGGACTCTATTAAATATTTGAGCACTTCAGCGTGTTGTGTGGGAAAAACACAAATGTCAAAGTAGATTCAAAGAAGCAGATAATGATTTGGTAATGGCAGAGAAACTCTGCCAACAGATCAACAATAGAATGAAATATTAACACGATACCCAGCCTTAGTTCAGAACTAGTTCATCTTCAAAGAGCCAGGACAGTCAAATGAAACGTTGGCATTCAAAAAAAAAAAAGAAATATTGTAATTGAAACACTTGTTTTAGGGAAAAAGAAAAGTTATACGACCGCTGAAAGATGTTCCAGCGGTCAACGGAAAATCCTAACTTACAATCTCTAGGAGAAAATTACACCAGTCTAGCTCAAAATTTCCACCATGGTGCTGTGCCCTCGGATGTTATTGTTGGACCGAAAGGCATACTGGGTAACGTAGGTCCAGCAAAAGCCAAAAATCTGTGACAGGAATTTTAACCTGAAAAACAGCGAAGCTGGAAAAAAACTTGAGAGCAGGATATATTTTATTTATTTAGAGTGATTGTTATTCATAGGGTGTGTCTGTCATGCGTGTTTTAGTGGTGTGTGATCGATTTGCCCGTGATGAGAACTGGGCCATATGAGCTGAAGATATTACTCATATTCAATGCAGTGTAATGCAGCTTCATAATTGTAAAAACTCTATAAACCACTTAATTAATGTGCTGACATCATCTTTTAAAGCGTCTTTTAAGATCGGGACAACATTTTCAAGTGTTTCACTGCTAATATTACCTTTTTTTTTAGTTCAGGTTTTGTTTTTATGCCAAATTTGACTGTCTCTGTCAACGTTTTACCATCAAACGTTGCCATGTCTATATTGGCACTGAACTCAGAGCTGCAGCTGCAGGGAAGTTGGCCAACACTTGTAAGCGTCTCCTGCAGTGTTTTATAGCGATGGACCTGGAATGAACAGCACCTCCAGATGAGAGCATTAGAGCTAAAGATTCCTGGGGAGAAATCCAGCACGTTTACATGCTACCATGCTGGTGACGCTAAAAGATAATGTCCCCTTGATAGTCACATTTAAGTCATTTTTTTAAAGAATTAACCAGCTTGTAAAAATGTTAGGATTTTATATGTTATATATGACATCCACAATATTTACATTATTACATGTTATTAATGTATTAAATTCCATTACATGTATATGATATATCAGTCACAAACTTTAACTTTAATACTTTATTATATTCAGCTTATTAATCATATACTACTAATGATGAAGTCCACTTTGGTATTTATAGGTTTATTTCAGTAAAGGATAGTGTGCATAATGCGTTAAGTTGTGACTTTGGCCAAAAATCTAATTTCTTTAAATCGTTATTTTTGTTTATTGATCTATTTATCCATCAGAAGCTTTCCTAACTTCTTCATCATCTCCCACAGATCGAGGATAACACAGCAAAGAACCCTGCATTGTGTGTATGTTCGTGTACCTACTCATTCCTGACACATGGAGCATGTAGCATGTAACCAGAGGCCTTCAGCTCTGACAGGAAGATTCCGGCTTCACGTTCGACTGTGAATACTGATATAAGCTCACAGCGATATTCAAAGGATTCAGGCACAAAAAGCTTCTTTGTGTAGAACATTTCTTGTTTTCTGGGGTTACGATACTTCTTTCTGCTTTCTGGTCGGATGCTATTTTTATGCGCACAAGCGGCCCAAGTTGTTAGATGAACTAAGTCCTACCTTAGAGTTCCTGGCCAGCGCTCATTCACTCTGTCACACCTGACTGTGTCTCAACTCAGTTTGGCTCCGCTCTTTTTTTGCTTTTTTCTTTTCTTTTCTTTTTTTTTTTTACTCAACTCAACTTTAAACGCTCAAGTACAGTGAATGTAGCGACACAACAAATCTCAAAAAACTTGCACTTCCTGATACTCATGTTTCCTGTAAACCTGCCGGGGACCCGCCCACATGGAGGCAGGCTGCCGCTGCCGCTGCCGCTGCCGCTGCCGCTGCCGCTGCGCCGCTGCCGCTGCCGCTGCCGCTGCCGCTGCCGCTGCCGCTGCGCCGCTGCCGCTGCCGCTGCCGCTGCCGCTGCCGCTGCCGCTGCCGCTGCCGCTGCCGCTGCGCCGCTGCCGCTGCCGCTGCCGCTGCCGCTGCCGCTGCCGCTGCCGCTGCCGCTGCCGCTGCGCCGCTGCCGCTGCCGCTGCGCCGCTGCGCCGCTGCCGCTGCCGCTGCCGCTGCCGCTGCGCCGCTGCTCTGTAAAGCATCTCCACAAACCCTCAGATCCATATATATATCAGCGTAGAAGAAAATTCTATATTCTTATTATTGAAAGTAAAGCACAGTTTTTTTTTCAATTAAGATAACAGTAACTACTAATCTATGAAATACACTCTATACATTATGAATGTGTTAATGATATCTACATAATACATAATATCTACATAGGTGTATAGAGGCCCATTTCCAGCAGCCATCACTCCTGTTTCGTTGGCAGAGTTGGAAACAGTTTTGCTGGTTCAATGGAGCGTTCTTTGAGGAAAGCAGAGTTTGAGGAAGAAAATTATTATTCCTTGCCTTATCCTTGCTTGACTATATATTTTTTATTCATTTTGAAACTCTTTTGATAAATAAATGATGATGAGATAGTTGCTTTAACTTAAATACACTTAAGAGCTATATGTCAAAATAAAGGTATTTTTACAAAGTTAAAGTCTGGAGTTTCTGTTACATTATTTGTCTCTCACAACCTCTAAAAACAAACGGAAGAGGTCACTGAGACACATGGAAGTAGAACATCTGAAGTATTTTTTGGGAGATAATGTTTCAGTCAAAGAAGTTGTGTGATACACTGTGCACAATGAACGCATTCATCCACAACATGATCTGATGAAGCAAATTGCTGTCGCTATTTTTGGGAGTAGACAAAATACATTTTTGAGCCCAGATTCACAACTTCTCATCAGTGGTTATATCGAATTCCTGAACCACTCAGAACCCTATCGATTTTCATGAACTGGAATTATGTCATTATTTCGAATTCAAGGGTGAGACACTTTTAGTCATATCACAGCATGCTTTTTGTTACCTGTTCTTGAAAGTTGCTTTACATAATAGTACAGATGCTATAATCAAAGGTAGATCTGAGTCAGATTTCACATCATTTGACTCAGTATTTCCTTTAAAAATAATAAAATTCTTGTTTAAATAGAAAGATAGATAGATAATCTGATGTGAAGGTCCATATTACAACTTTGTACTGTTGGTCTAACGGATGTTGTATTTGGAGAGGATGCACTCCAGAGTTTCCACAATGTAGAAATATGTTTTTTTTTCATTTCATCACCTGTTTTTATTAGATTAAATACTTCAGGTGAAAACTGGAAACACAATATTTATATTCATCGTATTTGCAGATGTGCATCTGACGCTTCTGTGACGTGGTCAGATTGGAAATGTTTGTGAAAAGGAAAAAAAAAACAGAAAAGGTTTTTCCTGTTTATACGAACCAAATATGGTGCTACTTCCGAATGCCTTTTCAAGTGAGGAAAGTGCATATCACAGAGGGCTTCAGTGAATCAGGACAAATGGCTGTTATAATGAACGATCTTTCTGTATTATAGGCCTCTTTAGCCTCTTCCGTTTGTCTTTTCATGTACAGCTAAATCTGCCCTGTGGACATATCTTAATTTTTGTCCCAAATTACATATGTTACACACTCATCTACGTAGAAATGTGTGACGAAACTTTTTTTGTTCTGCCAGCAGCTTTTGGTTTAAATTTCATTAACTATTTTAGCTACATTTTCTGTCTTTTATTGGAGCTTTATAGCCTTTTACAGTTGCTTTGTGATTTGTTAAAGTTGTGAACCACAAACCAAACGAACCTCATACTCTACTAGCTGTCTGAGAATAATGTTTTAATGATATTACCAACATATTTCTTCTTAACAAAAGTACAACAAAGAACATAAAAACTCTATAAAAGTAGAAGTAATACTGCACTACTAGTAATGTCACAGTCATTGACATTTAAGTGAAGAATTGGTAAATTACAAAATAAATTTAATGTATCAAATTTAAAAGTATTCACAGAATGGTTGATTTTATAGACTGATTAATACTGTATATGTTTGGCTTGTAAAATATTGACGATGAATCTCTTAAAGTATCAAGTAACCTGTCAGAAAGGGAAATATCTACTCAAGTACTGTGTTATAAATTAAAGTTCAATAGCAAATAAAATTTAAGTTCAGCATTTGAGTAAATCCACCACTACTGTGTGGGATGATTTTGTACTAGTGGACTCTACTGCTGTATATACCTACAGGTTCAATCACTGTGTTGTACATAATGATGATGATGATGATGATCTTTGATGGATAATAGTTTGATTATGATGTATATATGGTTACTCTACTTGTACAGCTCAATTTCACAATTGCAGTTAAATTGGAATATAATTTAACTCAAAGTTGAAAATGTGATTACCTTGATAGTAAGAGAACAAGATCCTGGCAGAGAAAATGTGTTTGGCTTGGTAATAATTAGTAATAAGTTCAGTAATGTGACATACCCAGTGTATTGACCAGCCTACAGGATGGAAAGGAATATGGCAGAGCCTTTTGTTAATTATTGTGTATGAGACTCTGTAGTCGCATCAGATCGGAAACTCTGGGATCCGGCTCTGCATCGGCTTCACAAGATACGTGGCACTTGATATCGTGTTTGACTGGAGACTCTGACTTCATGGAGTCATGAAAACACTCACCCACACATTAAGACAATAAATGTTTAAAACATTGGTTTGCCTAGTTTCTGCAATGCCGCCGCAGAATTTGCAAACATCATTCCATGCGATTCAATACGTAATATAAATAACGGGCAGTCAAATTATAGATATCTGAGATACTTTTTAAATCCTACAACAAAAGGGCGGAGATGTGCAGGAATAGTTCAACTCTATTCAGAACAGAAGAATAAGAACATAAACATAAAGATAACACTCCTGGATGTGTTTGAAGAACTTGAAATTGTGCATTTCATCTTGGATCATTTGCAACAGGTCACATTTTAAAGTTGTCATCACAATGAGTTTACTCATCAAGAGAAGTGGCCCAGACGACAAACTAACCACCGCCCTTCACATCCTCATGCAGCATGGTGTCAGATTTTTAATGAGAAGGTAACACGGTGAAAACAATGAACATAAATTATACCATGCCAGTAAAATCACTGTCAGTCTAAGAAAAGATGCAGCTATTGTGGAAACTACGGTAAGTGACGGATTTCCTGGGGAAAGGGATGGGTTGTATAAACGGGATTGTCGTTATGACAAATGATTCCTGATGCCAATTGGTTTATAGCCCATCCCACCACCTCAGCAGAGGTCACTGACAGTGTGAACAATCAATGATTTTATGCCATTGAGCACCTATCAGTTTAAAATCTCCAATAGGTTTAGGTTATTTTACTGAGAATGAAACTCTGAAAACTTAATCATGAGAACGCATCATGATATTGTAATAACCTATTATTAACACATATTAGACCCCCGTGACCCTCGTGCGGAATAATCATGTACAATATATGACCTTTAAGTGCAGTGTCAATACTTCCATCCTCGGGCCTTGGTCTGAAGACTTATAGAGTTGTTATTTCCCACTGTAGCCAGGGAATGCCATCTCTCAGAAATGTAAAGTGGAGCCAGCCTTTCTAGAAGGACTTATGTTTTTTCAGCTGGAGGAAGTTATATGATATCCGCAATTAAACAATCTTGCGAACACTTCCTGCACTTTTAAGATGAATAATTATTATTATTACTCATTAATAACGGACTTTACATTTGGAAAAACTAAATTCAGACTGCTACATGTCAGCATTAAAAACAGGCATAAAACATACATTAAAAGAAAAAACAATCCTGGTGCCCTTAGGGTCCTCAGACAGGGCATTCCAGAGCCGTGGGGCAGCCGCTGTCAGGGCTCCAGTTTCTATTGGAGATGGAGATTAGTTGTTGAGGATCAGATATAACAAGTATTTGTGCAGCAGAAGTGTGTTGTTTCGGTAGGTATGAAGAGTTCTTTGAGATTGTGGGACGTTTCTATGTGTGAAGTGTGAACACACACACACACACACACACACTCATCAGAGCCATGCCGCCTGCTCTGAATGTGTTGGGGATTTTTTACACGCTCCTGCCAGGGATCCCGATGAGAAGTGGATTAGAGTCTGCTACTCTGAATAACAATGATAAGAAATACTCTTAAAATGAAGCACTGGTGAGAACAGAATAGGATTGATCCCTGGGGTGCACCACAGCTCAACAGAACAGATGAGGGCACATGAGGAGCCACAGAAAAAACTCCAATCTGACAGCTGACAGGTGAAGTTTCATCCATCTGTACGTTCCCAAAACGTTCTAATGACCTCATAAAGAAGGCTCATGTTTTTTGAGGTTTCCTGCTGGTAGCCCTTCAGGTAACTCTCCAACATATCATTACGTCGGTATCATTCCAAGGAACTTTAGCAAATGCAACAATGGAAAAAATAATAATATTAATAGTTGTTTAGGGGAAATGTTTAAGTAACCTTTCCTCAACATTCTTAAAATGTAACATTGGTTTTAAATCATGTTGTTTTTCTTTTGCAGAGATTTTTTTGTACAATAAAAAAAAGAAATGATAGGTAGATTCATAGTTACTTGCAAGTGATTTTAGTGATATATATATTTTTAGGAGTGGTTAAATAAAAAGCATGATGAGAGTAATCGGGCACAAATCCAGAGTTGCGTGAGCTATTGAGGTATGATTGTGCCTCATGGGACGAAAACATCTGGAAGAAAAGAGGTTATCAGCGGGACGAGAGGAGAAGAGAAAGAGAGAGAGAGAGAGAGCTGTAAATAATTAGTCGGGGCAGTCCCGTCTGGTATCAGCGCCGCCCAGCAAGTCGACATCATCATCATCATCCTCATCCTCATCATCCTCATCCGGCCGTTGTGACGTCACAGACCTCCTCCTCCTCACGCGCGGATAAAAACGGGAAGCGGAGGCAGCGGAGCAGCAGAGGCGACGACACAATCCCAGGGACACTACACAGAATCCTGCAGACACCGAACACTGACATCGGGTAAGAGATGGTGTACCTTACAGCGCTTTTTGCCTTCATCCGGACTGTGCAACAAGCTGCTTGCTGCTCTCAGAAACATAAAGTTAACCTCGGAAAGGTGGAAGACTTTCAGCAAAACAGGGTTTGGTACTTTTCTTTGTTTTTTTGCGAACTAGAAGATATATATTAGGTTATTTGTTTCGTTTGCATTTGATAATAAGGTAATAAGGTTTTTTGTTCAAAGGTTGATATACACAGTTTGACTTGACAATATTTCAATATTTTATATATAGATTTACAGGATGGAAGAGGAGGTCTTATAGATCAGAAAATAGTAGGAAACATTCTTATTCTATCAGTACTTTACACTACCTGGTGTGGTTAATAATTGTTTAACATTAGTTAACATTCTATGGAAAGTTTAGTATATTTTATACCTATGTTTGTAGTGTTCACCTCCACCTGTTTATTATAGTGGGAATATAAAGTCTAAACCACATACTTTTATTCTCAAACACTGAAAGTTAAAGTTAGTGTGAAAAAAATGTCATTTAAAATGTCTTATTTTTCCAACACACAAAAAGTTCTGCAGCTGCTTCTCTAAATGTTACAAGAGTGAGCTTTTTTTATTGCGTTTTGATGCTGCAGTGTGTATGTGTGTGTGTGTGTGTGTGCATGTGTGTTTTCAAGGAACATCCCTGCTGCCACAGGGTTGGGTTCAGAGAGTGTGTTTGAGCATATGTGCTCCAACTCTGAGCCAAAAGCTGCACAGCATCATTACATTCTTATCAGGCTAATGACTTGGAATTGCGTGTGAGCTGGTGCTTTTGGGAATTCTCCTCCCATGCAGCATCCATCAGCATTAAGACTCCACGTCACAGTCCTCCGGACTGTTTGTGTCCTTGCACGTTGTGAGAAAGTAAAGTTTGTATCCATTTAATCTGCATTCTTGGCCGTGTGCTCAGTTGGGTCGGTGCCTCACGCTGATGTTTGTGACTCACGGGATCAGTGTGTTTGGTCTTAAAGCTGTAAACCAGGGGTAGCTCAGGGAAGGCTGCACCAGTCTGTGAGAACAATGGGTGAAAGATGACGTCTAACCCCCTCGAGCGTGAATGCAATACTGATCAGGTAGTTTCACATGAATCTGGACAAAAACTCTTTTATGTCTTTTCTTGAATTTAGGGATTGTTTCTTAGTCCACTGGCTTCCATGCTGGCCTAAAATCCCATCAACGCTTCCATGTGTGTTTCTTCCTCCATTTGTCTCTGTGCAGTCCTGGAAGATGGGATGATTCAGCACTACTCACTCCCTTTCTGCTGACCTTTGGGATCTGGTTTATTATCTCCTCCTCGTTCTCCCCCCTCTATTCAACCAATCCCTTTATCTCCTGCCATGAAGCTGTCTTGGGTTCCATCATCACCTCAGAGTATTCTTAGTTCGAATGTCATCACCTGCACTTTCTACCTGCATTCTTGGCCCGTGTGTGATTTCTTTCTGTAGGCTCTCTGATAAGCATTCAAGGACCTGCATTGTGTGCGCGGACTGGAGGGAGGGCGGAGGGCAACAATGCGGCCTTCTGTTCCGCGGGACTTTACAGAGCCAGATCACAGCTGGTTTTATGAAGCTTGACTGATAAAACACGCGAGTACCGACATGACATCACATGTCCGTACTCATGATCAGCATTTTAAATGCATGCAGATCTCTTAACTGGAGGAGCAACGCCTTAACCAAATGCTATTGTGCAAGCTAAATACAGTTTCGGGATTGCGGCAGGTCGAACCAGTTCAAAAACATGTTGTAATGTTCTGATTAACTGGAAACTGATGCTGCCAGCCTGCTGTTATTAAAAAAAAAAAGGAGAAATAATTTTGTGCCAAAGAAAACGTGACTGCAAAAGTGCTGCAGTTCTCATCTATGAGTGTATAAGTGTTTCCTGTTCTGTTAGTTGGGCACTTCAACCACTCCAATGATCAGGCATCTGTTCTGACTCTATAATGGCAGGAAAAGTAATCTAAGATGCTTCAAAGCACTCAGGGAACCATAATTTGAATTTCACAGACAGATGCAAGAGCGCTCTCACCATTTTTAGGCTTTGACATTTTGGTGCACTACTTGGTCTGCTGGTTACTGGAACACAAGAATGTCAACCTCAGCGCACCATCATCATTACACATCCATGCTAATGGTCCCAGGATCCTACCACAGTCATATACTGTGGCTCCTTTCCAAGCTTCTTCAAATACACCAAACATGGCACACTAATAGGAAATGAATAACCATGCGCTCTCAGCTTTGGACATGCATCTTTTTTTTTGTGCCCAGCTGTTTGTGTGAGTGTGTGTGCGTCTTATCATCTGTTGCGTGTGTTTGTGCTACCGAAGTGGTGCGTCTTAAAAAAATTTAGGTCACAAAGCTGCTGCTGCTGAGTCACAGTCTGGCTGCTGCAACCTCAACGGTGTTTTCATTTGTTCCATTCATATTTGACCTACTACAGAAACCAATCTCTCCTCAGGCAGCAGGACATAATTTCACTTTTAATTGTTTGGGTGTAACAGATAAATGCCCCAATCCCCTCTAGGAGGTAGAAACGCCCTGTAGACCTCAAACACCATTTTCTCTGCACATTGTGTGTTTGTTAGTTTGCGTGAGCATCTTTATTAAATGATAACACTCAAAAGTCAGGCCTGTTGCATTGTGGGATGGCCAGAGTAGCAGCTCGTTTCTGGCTCCCCAACACAGGGCCTCTGCGGGCCAGATACCAGGGGTGGAAAACACATGTGTTCATGTCTGATCTGTGTGTGCGTGCGTGTGCATGTGTCGATATGTTCGCTGAAGAACACAGGGCGCATTTAGCAGGAAACGCATGGTTTTAGCTGACAGCAGCTTAACGGAGCCCAACAGCTGCACAAAAGGAAACAAAAAGGAAACTGGTCCGTTGTTGTCGCCCAGCGTGTGAGGCTCAGATGGGGGGAAGAGCAAAGGCAATGTAGTTTTTGTTTGTCCGATACAAGGATAGCTTTCAAGGGATCTCTCCTCTTAATGGTGAGTTCGGAACACACGCATGTGTGTATGTGTGTGTGTGTTTTTTTAAAGTCAAATCCTGAGAGGGGGTCTTTGTTTGAAGGAACAATGGGCAGAATGGATGTTAAGTCTTTGTGTGCTCGCTGATTGATTAGCTCCACGTTCCTGAGCACTTTGTGTATGTGAGTGTGTGTGTGGTTGCCAGCTTAGCCGTTTTAACTCAGTGATATATCAAAACACTGCTCTGCTTTTTATTAGCTCAGCCAACCACAGAAGGTGAGTCAGTGAAGATCGACAGAAAGAGGAGAGTGAAAAAAAAATCCCCTAAACTAGAAGCAGGGTGAATGCATGCAGATGCTTATTAGTGTGTGTGTGTGTGTGCCTGTTTGCATGCATGTTCCTGTAAAAAATGTGCATTATGGTTATTTTAAAGGCATCTATATACTGAGCTTGTGTTTTTATTTCTCATCCTTCCTTGTGTGCAACTTTCTTCCTTCTTCTCTTTCCCATTTTCCCCTCTTCCTTCTTCCACTCACCCCCACCTCCTCCTTGTGTGACTCATGTTTACTCACACTTGACTGAGGAAACAGACGCTCTCCTCTATTCAGATTTTCTATAAAATTACAACAAAAGACGAAGAAGACGAAGGCTGATATTAAACATCTATACCTTCATCTGAATGAAAGCGAATAATGGGTTTAGTTTCTTTTTCTTGCACTAGATTCTTCCTAATGTTTTTTTTTCTCTTTTTCTTTGAAGCTCTGAGTCACTTTTACGCATCCAGTGGTTGCTTTGCTGGGTTGGAGAAGGAATGCTGTCAGTATGGTGCAGAAACATCCTGTTTGATGTCTCATTTTTTTTTAAATAAAGACAAGATGATTTGCATCCTGTTTATTCCCAGTGGGGATTTATGATAATTCGAACTGGTTTAATGGTATGGAAATGTAAATATAGTGCAGGGGTGGGCTTGTGATGAGAAAGCAATTATTCGAAGGAGGAAATCAAAGAAGTCACCATCATGTCCTGTTATAACTTCTTGTCTGAGTCGAGAAGTGACAAAGTAGACTTGTCCCACACCTGTCCCACCCTTTCCTCCCTGGCTGTGAGGCTTGTATGGAGGAAGGAAGCCGTAGTTGAGAGAAATATACAAGCGGACCCACTGTGGATCGTTTTCCTGCAATTGTTGGCTCCGTATTTACAACAGAGTCGGGACAAAAGCGATAGATGTTCAACAATGAAATCCCTGCTCACTGTGCTGATTCTTCCATGTTTTCAGGTGGTTTTAGTGTTTCAGGAATATAAAGACCTGCAAAGAACATTAATAAAAACTAATGCAAAAAAAAAAAAAAAAGAAATCTTGCCTTTCAGATTTTACTACAATCTTGTCTGCATCTTTAGTAAATAATGTTTGATCAAAGGTCTGACTTGCGAAACAATGAAATAAAAGTATAAATCAGTATTGAGACTTGAAGATGAAGCAATCAGTACTCTCATATTTCCATCTACACTCGTTTCTAATCTGCATTTATATTGTACTTGCAGCACCTGACAAGTCATGACCAGAACACTTGGACTGTTGATGCTCCTGTCTGCTCTCTGCTGCTGCCTAGCGGACAATGTAAGTAGAGCATGATTTACATTAGAGGAGCACACCAGGTTTTTTTTTGTTGCATGTTTCAGTCCATTACTTATACATCCTACAGACTAAAAAAAGGTGTATCTGAATGCTAGTGAAGTGTGTGGGTTGGTATCTTCCCATAGGTGTATAAATATAACCTTAAAGAGATGTTAAACTTGCCACTTAAAAAACATGGTGCCTTCAAATGCTTGAAAATTCTGTAAAGACCTCAGAAATGTCAGGAGAGCAACAAATCACAAATCTCATAAAACCACAACTGTCCTGCAGCAGATTTTTTAATTGAGTGATCGGACCCTATGTACTTGTAAATGTCTGCCTAAAAAGTAATTCTGTTCATCTAAATGTTTTTCAAGCTTCTACAAGTTTATTTTCATCGTTGCTGCTGTTTCCCAGCATGCCGCTGCACATTAAACACCTCTCTCTCCTACCCTCTTGCAGGTGGAGCTGCTCCGCTCCAAGAGAGGGACTCGTTTTTACAGAGGTGAGCCCCACCGGCAGCCGGCCAGACGGAGGCTTTTCATAGTTCATGTCGAGAAGCCTTCACCTTCCTTTGACACCCCCTGTGAGCACCATCACACGTTTGTTTGTCTTTCCTAACACCATCATCACCATCACCTTCCTCAGATTCCTTAAGTTCTGTCCTGTCATTCATGTGTTTGTGTTCCTCCTCTGTTTTAGTACCTTTCTTGTCTCTACTTGTACGTGTACCGATAAATCTGAGTGTCAACCAGTTTGTATACTTATTGTTGGTGTATGTATGTGTGTGTGTGTGTGTTTTGTGTGTGTTCCCAGTACTTTGTGTGGATAGTGAAACGTCAGCAGTGCGTAATTTTGGGGAAACCTGGCTGCGATGGAAGGGACAGCGTGTGGAGTATTGCCGATGTGCATTAAGAGGACAGGAGCTTTGTCATATTGTGCCCATCATCAGTGAGTGTGACACATATACACATACACAAATCTGATTCTAGGGGTTCACAATGAGCAAAACACAATCTCACGAGTTTTATTTTCTTTTAAATGTGTCTGTCCTGCCTGCCCTTGCTGCCCTTTTTTTGTCTTCTGTCAATATAACCTCACTAACTTACTCTAACTTGCCATTACAATCTCAGACGATTATTTTTTCTGTTGGCCTGCCTTGCTCATCCCTGTTATTTCAGTGCATCCAAATGAAGAGCTGCGGGGTTTTGGTGTTTTTTGTGACTGGGCGTAGTTTAGTCTGAGACTGTTTTAAATACTCCTGCCAGACCGGTGCACTCCGCTCACCCCCATTGACGAATCGTGTGAAGCATGGTTTCCCCTCCCTCAGACAAATTACAACCACATTTCAGTCTGACGAACAGGCGGCCTGTGAGCTCACACAGCTGGCAGCGAGCGGTGGTGCTGTTATTCCGAACGCTAGCCTTTAGGAAATGTTGAAATAATAAATAAGAAAGCGTACTGGTGATTGAATAAAGACAGTTTTTCTCAAGAAAGGACCTAAATCTCACTGTGATCATACAGTACTGTGTAAATCAGGTATTAGAATCCAATCAGCAGGCACATTAATTCTATTGCATTCTACTCAAATGTGACATATATCTGTTTTAATATTCTTTATACACATATGGTCCTGGCGAATTAATCATATTCTGATCGACCGTATTGTTTGTGTTGATAAGTGATGTATAACTGACTAAGTGTCTCTCTGTCTGCTGCTTCCAGACTGCTACGTGTCTCACTGCTATAATGGAGGGACGTGTAAGGAGGCCGTTTACACTTCAGACTACATTTGCCAGTGTCCCCGCGGCTTCACAGGCCCTCAGTGTGAAATCAGTAAGTAGTCGACAAACTCTTAAGTTCATTATTCTAAGCTTTCTGTATGATGGCCTGCTGATTACTGTGCTACCTGTGGAACCAGCTCTGACACATGAAGGATAGATTCACACTTTTGTCAAGTCCATTTTAAAATCATTCCTCCTGCTCATACTGACAATTAGAAGATTGAATTACAAGATATTTCATTAACTATGTTTTGGGGGATTTTCGTTCTAATTGTCAGTATGACCAGTAGTAATGAGAAAACCCTATTTCAATTTTCACAAGGGCACCTGACTGTTATTTAAGACACCTTTGAAAAACAGTGAACCTATCATTTAAAGCAGTCAAGTGAATTCCGTAACGAGGCGACTGCTGATACAACAGCGACCTAAATGCGCCGTAAACTTGAGTGACTCCTGATAAGGTCACAGACCGACTGCGTGACTCACGCTGTAGGTGTCACGGGCCTGTGGTTTGGAGGGAAGAAGAAAGAAGAGATCGTAAACCATGGAAAGACATTCTGGGATGTGAATGTTTGTGTTTCTGCGGGCTATTTTTTCAGGCTTTTGGTCCACCCCGCCCACTCAGCGGGATAATTATGTGAACCTCAGTCGCCAGAGCCAAGTCAGCATAATGAGTTAAAAGAGCCAGACTTAATAATTCTCCTATCGTTCACATAATTTACAAACCACTAATTGGGAAAAAAACATATAAATGCCATTTGGACACAAGCTATGAGTTTGATGACCTTTATATCCAATAGCAATGGTTTAATAATACCACCCAATATTTTTATGTTTTTCCAGGTCCTGTAAATGGGCTGTGTCACATAACTGACCTCTTATGAGAAGTTATAATGTCATATATATATATACACACACACACACACACACACACTATGTCTATTAGCTGAGCTGTAACTCTCTCTCCAACAGACACCAATGAGAAGTGTGTTGTGGGGAAGGGCGGCGGGTACCGGGGCACACGCAGCATCAGCCATTCAGGAGCAGACTGCATAAACTGGAACTCGACGACCCTGAGGGGAAGGAAGTTCACAGCCAGAAAAGCGGACGCCAGCAGCCTTGGACTGGGCAACCACAACTTCTGCAGGTATGGGACCAATCGGATCCGTTAGATCCTCTCTCTGTCTGGGGTCTGATCATGCATCATCATGTTGGTGTGATTTGAATGAAAGTTAATTTTATTTGAACTCATTGCCTCAACCACAAACCACAGCGTCCCATCTTTCTATCGTCAATGTGAACCAACATATTCTCTTTTCTCTCAGGAACCCTGACAATGACAACACCCCCTGGTGTTACATCTACAAAGGCACTCAGATCGTCTGGGACTTTTGCTCCTTGCCCACATGCCCAGAAGGTACAGCTTACCAAAAAGCTAATATATGCAGAAATGCCTATATTTAAACACTTTAAACGCTCTCACACTCCTGTTTCTCCATGTCTTTGGGAATAGAAAAGTACCGGGAGTGCGTGCTGGGCTCCGGGCAATCCTACAAAGGCACAAAAGCCGTCACTAAGAGCGGCTCTCGCTGCCTCCCGTGGGACTCCCCCATGCTCAGGCGGAAGCTGCACAATGCATGGAGATCCGATGCACTGACACTGGGGCTGGGCAGCCACAACTTCTGCAGGTGTGGATATAATAAAATAAAACACGTGAGATATTTCTCTCGCACTCAGACCAGAACACTTAGATAACCGTGTTCTCTATGCTTCTGCTTCTTTATCAAACAGGAATCCTGACAGTGACGTGGGTCCGTGGTGTTACACCTACAAGAGCCTGCAGCTGACCTGGGAGCTCTGTGACATACCTAAATGCTGTGAGTTCCCTTACTGTTGAAGCAAAAAAAGACTGATGTGAGAATCCTCCCTGCAGCAGAGCACCATCAGGCTAACTTTGTCGCCCTTTTTTTTCAGCGAGACGGCCACCTAGCATCACCACTCTGGGCCCCCGTGCCCCCACAACCAACAACAACAACGCCGGTAAGACATCATCTTCCCATCCATTAAAAAACATTGAAAACTTGAACCGAGAGTCCTTTTATTCTGGTGTGTGAAACGAAAGAGAAGAGACAGATGTGTAATAGATGATGTGCGAACAGTATAGGAACAATACATTTGAACAGGAAGAGTTAAATATGAGACAAAATACGACAACAGAAATATATTGAATTGTGGTGTATGTGGAGGATGAGGACACAGGATCCAGCAACAGGCCCAGGGCCAGTGTCTCATGCTTAAATTGTGTTTCTCTCTGCAGCAGCTTGCGGCCAACGCTTGGACAACGCCCTGAACCGCCCGGCCTTCCGCATGTTTGGGGGCAGAGAGAGCGACATCACAGAGCAGCCCTGGCAGACGGCCATAAACGTCTACCAGCCCCGTCACAGGAAACACTTCCACCGATGTGGAGGGGTCCTCATCGACTCCTGCTGGGTCCTGTCTGCTGCGCACTGCTTCGACGACAGGTAGGAAAGACTCCCCCTGCGCGTTGTTTAAACTCGTCCTTCTTTGGAGCACATTAACGTATTTCGTGTCCTTTTGCAGCGTTAAAACTGAGAAGTTGGAGGTGATTCTGGGCCGGACCTTCCGCAAGAAGAATTCCAGCAGCGAGCAGATTTTTAAAGTTGAGAAGTACTGGATCCACGAGAAGTTCGACAACGAAACCTTCGACAATGACATAGGTGAGTGGGCACTTCTATAGACAGGAAACGTGTCATTTTATAATATAGAAAATTCAGCTGTTAAGGTTGGAGACCTTCCTAGTTAGGGAAAAAAAAATCGCCGTCTCAAGGGTTAAAAACATGAACATTTAATCGGCTGCCATGTTTTTGCCTCACAGTGATCATATGGAAATTTAAGTGGGTTGTGAAGGCCTATTAAATCTTTAAGTTACGCAGAACCTCTCATCCCACGTGGTGCCAGCGCATTACACCGACTTTCCTCTGGTCACTTTCCACTCGCAGCTCTGCTGAAGCTGAAGACGGACATCGGCATATGTGCCATAAACTCTCCGGAGGTTCTCCCCGCGTGCCTGCCTGGACGCGGCCTGGTGCTGCCCGACTGGACGGAGTGTGAGATCTCAGGCTACGGGAAAGACGCAGAATGTAAGTGAACCTTTATGCTTGTGTGACTTGTGTGTTATGCGTTCACATTTACATGGCTGACCAGCAGAGGGCAGCACTAGGAAGCTTTTCCACAGATCTGTAACCACGCCGCCTCTCCACAGTTTCTGCAGAGTACTCTGAGCGTGTGAAGAGAGGCTACGTTCGCCTGTGGCCAAAAGAACGCTGTGTCCCTGATGTTCTTTCTGGACGACCGGTTACCTCCAACATGCTGTGTGCTGGCGACACCAGAGGCCTGGACGATGCCTGCAAGGTGGGAGCATCTGGCGAGATGTGCAGAAAAATGCGATGCAACAGTGCCAGGAAACTCTGGTGATGTTAAGATTTCTCAACTTTTCTTTTCTCCATTTGATTCCCATCCACAGGGGGACTCCGGCGGCCCGCTCGTCTGCCGGAATAACGGCAGGATGACCCTCATGGGTGTGATCAGCTGGGGCGACGGCTGCGGGCAGAGGGACAAGCCCGGGGTCTACACCCGCGTCACCAATTACATCGACTGGATAAGCGACAAGATCAAGGCAAACCCAGTCTAATATAAGACAGATTGCACTGCAAAATCTGTAAAACTAAACAAGTGAAAAAATCTTGTTTTTGATACCATTAGTCCGTTACTGAGTAGAAGGATAGCGCTTGTTAAGATTGCAGTTTTTGCAGCACGCAAAGACGAGGTCATTGGACGACCAGGGTGGGTGAAGCAGCATATACAGATATGTTTGTGGGCAAGATCCACACAACTCTGATTGCATTCAGAGCCCGTTTACTTGTTGAATCCAGACTGGATTTAAGACCACTCCTCAGAGACATGCAAGAAGAACCTCAATCATGAGTTTTAACGCTCAGTATAAATCAATGTTCTCAGTGTTTGTTTCCTGTTTTCTACTGTTTTGAACAGTCTCTTTGGACAGGAACACAGATAAAGCTCTTCTTCCTCCTTCTGGGCTGTCTTGATCCTATTGACATGTTTTGCCCATTCATGCATAGAAATGATTTATTGGGCCCTCGGTATTGTCACCATCTGACACCGCAGTGCGGAGAGCAGGCCATCACCAAACTGGAGGGTCAGGGTGTGAAACTAATACAATAGGAAATGCCAAAATATTCAACTTCTCTTTCTGGCTGGCCTCATGCTGGTTTATGCTATAAAGTCATAGTAGTAGACTTGAGGTCAGCAGCACTTTTAAACGACACCCCCCCTCAACACAGGCTTTTAATTTGCACAATAAGTCACATAGGAATGTCTTTTTTTACTGCTCCAAAGGGGCTTTTTTAAAAGGTTGTGTGCAGATTGTGACCTGTCTTCTAGATCTGAGCTTATCTCGACTTAATCAGTTTTGAAGCAAAATGTCCTGCATTTGCATATTTCAAGGCCTTAAAGGAGCTTCAAGCCTGTCCTAGATCAGTATTGAGGTGTCCATCCATCCATCCATCCATTGTCTATCCCGCTTATTCCCTTTCGGGGTCGCAGGGGTCTGCTGGAGCCTATCCCAGCGCGTTAAGGCGAGAGGCAGGGATACACCCCAGATGGTCGCCAGCCAATCGTGGGGCACACACACCATTCACACACCATTCACACACACACTCACACCTATGGGCAATTTAGAGTTTACCAATTAACCTGAGCATGTTTTTTGTATTGTGGGAGGAAACCGGAGTACCCGGTGAAAACCCACGCAGACACGGGGAGAACATGCAAACTCCACACAGAAAGGCCCCAGGCCCAAGGCGGTCTTGAACCTGCGACCTTCTTGCTGTGAGGCAACAGTGCTACCCACCGCACCACCGTGTCGCCCCTTGAGGTGTCCAAATAAACATTATTACACATCACTAGAAGACTCCCTTCGTAATACTGTCATCTAAAGAGAATTTTGCAATAAAAAAAAATCATAGTTGTTTGGAAGATATCCACTTTATTTTACTAACTGGCATCTGAAGCCTCATATTAACTTCAGATGAACAGATAAATACATCTATTCTCAAAACGAGGACTGCAGATTTTGTCCAATATCCGCCATCACATTATAAAAAGATCTTTTACTGGTCAGCATGAACAGGAGCCGTAGTCACACTGACAAAAAAACATGTGTGATATGTTCATATCTGCATCTGACTCTTGTTTTATGACAGACTTGAAACCAGTCGTTTAAATAGCAGACCTTCATCCAAATGACAAACCCTATCTGCTGGTTCAGATTCTGCACGTTTTTGTTGTGCCTTTTGCCTTCTAAAGACAAGAACAGCTTTACTATCAAATCTCTGCAATTTTTGTACGTGACTTCCAGAGCACTTCTCCACTCGACTCCTGGGTTGAGCCCAGCATGTACAGTTTATACAGTAACGTGTATGTTGAATTTATATTACTGGATAATAACCGTGGAGGCTTTCTCTCTGCTTATTGACTGCAAAGCTCATCTTCTTAACAAACTCAGTCCTTCTTGGGATCGCGATGTGACAGACTCTCAAGGGAAACTGGGTTTTAGATGTTTTATACTAAATTAATATTTATGTGTATTTTATATTGTTTTGTAGAGACTTTAATATGTGTTGTAATGTGTGTACTGTAGTGAAATAATTTATTGTCTCTCGTCAATTATAACCACAAACATGTCAACATACTTCTTCATCAATAAATATTTGGAATAAATCTTGTGCTCGTGTTATTTTTGTGTGGTTTAGGCTTGTTTTTGTGAGGAGAGAGACTCCTGGCAGCCAGTCAGATAGGAAAACATAGTATTTTTCAATCACTGTACAAATAAAAATATCTGATGACATGTTATTTACCAGTTATAATTAAACTTGGTTGGTCCCATGGCCGTCGGCAGGTGGTGCAGCTGCAGCTCATGCACAGGCAGGTGTGGCTGCCTCTCTGACCCAGGTAGGAAATGTAAATGAGACCACAGCACACTCATACTCTCTCTTTATCGTCCACTTTCAATCTTTAAAACCATTTGCATCCAAGAACAGAAACAAAGACATTTCCACATGACTTGAGAGCGGTGACACTCGGCCCCCAAATCATGACAATGGTAATGTACCGTCTTTTTTTTTTCCATCCTTTTTAGGTTTAGATTCTGGTAAATTCTGGAGTGAGGAGGAAGTGAAACATGTTGTCGATGGCAGAGTTTTTGTACTGTACAGTAGCAGCTTCTGTGTCCTGTGTCAACTTTTTTCCTTGGAATCAAGTGACATTGCTAAAGTTGTGATAGTGAGGACGTGTGTGAAGGCAAACAGTAAAAAAATAGCATATGAAGTAAAAGTAAGCCCACCTACAGGCAACAGGTAAACCAAAGCTACTTTACTGTAAAACACATTCAAGTTGTCCTACAACACATTATGGTGTAACTGACTGAAGAAAACTTACCTATTTAGTAGATTTCAACTTAAAAAAAATCCAAATTTTGAAAGGAACATTTGCATTGAGTCTCAGTGTTTGTCACCTGCTTCATATTTGGCTTTTAGTCAAATTTGCACTAATTTCCTTATTTAAAAACAATTGGTTTCACATTTCATTGCAAGGAACTAATTCAGTAAACATATGCGTGCCTTAGTTTAGAAGATGTGGTTCATGTAAAGATTTGGGAATAAAATGAATGTTTATCTGGTCAAATGTTTCAAAGTGGATTACTGACAAAAAAAACATTATAGTCGCCAATTATTTAGTGTTCATGTCTAGTATAATTACTAGCTTGATAACACAGATACACTATTTCTATTGTCTGAATAGTGAAACATTTGAATTTCTTGCCCTTGTTTGCATCAGATTGCCCATCGTGGTTACGTGGTTTTTTCCTTTTCCTCCTGTCGGTGGAAACTCGTTTCACTTAAACCTCGCAGGTAGATCGTATATTTCCCATCACAGAGATGTATTATGAAGCCGAGCGTTGCCACTGTAACTTGGTCAGGCCTTGAAATGAATGAATGAAATGAATTTTTTTTGGAGTCATAAAAATGATCATAAATCGCAGTGAGTCCTCTTTGTCCTTTTTTTTCATCATCTCTCACCTGCTCAGAACTTCTCAGGAGTGTTGAGTGTGTGTGAGTGTGAATGCGAGTGTGCCGGTGTGTGTGAGACAGTCGCTCCCTGTGTGTCCGTCTGTAATCATTGACTTTACGTTAACACTTCCCTCTACGGTTGCCCAGCTTTGATCTCACATTGTGGGAACACACAAATACTGTCGCTCCACTTCCTTATTTTAGCTTGACGTGTGTGTGTGTGTGTGTGTGTGTGTGTTTATCTCCACCTCCTCCTGCTGCAGCCACGTATCTGCAGATGAACCTTTCTGTGATTACGTTTCAAAGCAGCATGTGACACCTTATTATGATCCACTTTTAACCAGATTTAAAGTTCTTACAAATGCATTTGGCAGCAACTAGAACTTCTAATATGAAGCATCTATAGCAAACATGCTGGACTTATATAATACATCTTATGTATAAACCTCCATGTAGCATTTAGATGTTAGAGCCAGTTGAATTTGAGCCTATTTTAACTCATTAATATAATGTTGAGTAGTCGTACTTACACGATAGGTAGGTTTTGTTTCCTGCTTGCTACAACATCACCTTCACAAAGCGTTATTGTCCGTCAGAGAGACGACCCTGATGCTGATGAATCATGTTTGACTAAAAGTCAATGATTACTAGCCAGAGATCCAGTTCAGAGCGTTCAGCTTCAACTCTGACCTGTGTGCTCCTTTGCTCCTCATCGTATAAACCACACATTTATGCGAGCTTCTTGTGCTTTTCAGAGTTTCTTTGGAAAACTGAAGAACCTGTAAGTGACCACCAGCAGAATCTAATTCATCCTACCGATCTTTGACAGAACAAATAGAATGCTTTGTTTGACTCCTGTATCCGCTCTTCCTCTCAGACACAGTGGACCTCCAGCTCCACCCAGGAGAACAGGTGATTATTACATATTCTTCATAAGAAAACTGTTTGTTTCTACCCTAGAAATACAAAAGTATTGACTGTTCATTTGTTTCAGATAACAATGCGGGGTTTGGATGGCCTCAGGATGAGTTTGTAAGTACAGAAATTTTAAATTCTAATATTATTACCGCATCTATAAATACATGCTGTGTGTGTCCCTCCATGCTCTCTCTGGCATGTTTTTTCTTCTTTTGCTTTACTGAAGAGGATTTTGAAAAATCACAATTTTAATTGTTATTTCCCCACGAACTTGCATATACAGTAAATATTACATATACAGTATGTCACTACATTTATACATGCAATGGCTTTCTGTCTATTTTGAATATCTGCAAAGAACCTGCCCTACATCCCCAACTTCATTCTATAACATTCTTGGTAAAATTGGAAAATCAGCATAATATAAAAATACTGGATGTTTCTGTTCAAAATGCCACATGCCTGCACATCGTTGAAATTTAGCCACAGTTTGTGTTTGCTCGTTGCAGGATGAGGAGGAAGGTGACACGTACGAAGCGCCTCCGTGTGAGCGTCCGGCTGTGAAAGTGCCACAGCGAGTGGAAGAGGATGTTTACCTGGGTAACAACACTAGTCTGAGTCTTTACTGCAGGAAACATGGGTTTAGGGTAATCCCTGTTCTGGTCTGTTGTATTTTTGTCATGTTATAATGTGGACAATAAGGTCTAACTAATGCTACATAACTTTACTCTAGACAACCCCTGTTTGGATCATTTAATTTTTCAATTATTTCCCTTGGTTTTGCAGAAAGGATGTCTAAACCTGTGGTTCCACAAAGGCAGGCTGCTCCCCCACCCAGGATGGGCAAAACCTTGGTAAAAACAGCTCAGTATCCTAAAAGAATGAATCTGTCATCATGTTACAGTATATGTAATAAAATGAGCTCCCCTCTGTCATCCAGAAATCCCAACATGCCGAGCCCAACACCAAGAAGCGTGAGTCCACCAGCAGAATTATTCCATCTGATGCAGAATCATCCTCTGATTTAGTTAATTGTCATTCCTTAACGACAACATCCACTCACTCATCCTTCTCTCGCAGCACCTGAAATAGACAGAAATGACAAACCTGGGAGGAAGAAGAAGATGCCTCCCCCGCCGGTGCGATCCGCTCCCGCTCCGGTTGCTGAAGCCAACACAGAAGAAGGTGCACACGTCACTTCTGGTTTTCACAAACAATCACAACACTATTAAAGCTGTAAAGGGCCAATGATTGTGACTGATAACTGGGGAGTGAAGTAAAAGTTGGTCACCTACTAAAATAAATATTTGTAGGCGAGTTGGGGAACCCACTCTATTACAGGACATCATTTAGTTTTTGGAGGAAAGAAATAGAAGCAGTGTGCAGTGATGTATAGTAGGAGAGGTTTGACTCCTACAAAGAGAGTGACACCTAGTGTTGCTCAGCTGGAGCTTCACACACACAACACATCCGTGTGGGAAACTGATTGCAAAGTGATCTGCAGTAACACAATAATCTGTGCAGAAAGACGAGCTATTTCCTTCTACTATCTCTAACTGATCAAGCGACTGCCTGTGATTGGCTGCACGGCGTATCCTCGTAACTCTTCAGTCATTTCATCAAGCGTTGCTTAACCAAACACATGTTGCTTTTTCCTGCGTTTTAGATGTGTATCTGGATCCAAATGAACAGGTGAGTTGAAATGGTGTTAGCTATCGTTACCATGTAGACAGCTTTTAATGCTATTAAAATGATTTTAAAACACATAAAACATAAAAAAGGAAAGGAATGAAAATAAAGTGGACAGTAACACAAATTTAACAATGCTTGGATTATTTCTATACTGCTGTAAACTTATTGAAAGTTTAAACAAACTAATGTCATTTGTCTTCATTTTAATTTGGCAATTTAAAGTCTCTAGTTATGTTAATGAATCCCAAAGTTCTCACCATATGCCACGCAATTTACTCTGTCTCTATTCACTGTCTGCTTATAATATTTGTCTTTTCCGGTTTCAGGAAGATACTGATGATCTGTATTTGGAGCCAACAGCTGGTAGGTTCCGTCACATTTCACAGAAACTGTCTGGAAGTTGGCATGAATGGGAAAGACTTCAAAATGTGTTGTGGTGGAGACAGACACATCGCGTTTCCAGATTGCATCTATATGTCTAATAAAAAGCATAATTTTCCTTTCCTTCTGGCCTGCAGCTTGCTCTCCCGCCCCTCGTGGTCCAATGAGGATGCCGTCTTCCATCCCCATGTACGTGCCATGATGTGTTCCAACATGTGATATACGCTAACCTGATGTGACATAACAAACAAAAGCGATGTGCGATATAATCTGTCTGCATGGCTTTACACTCCACTTCCCTTCAGACAGTGATGCTGTTGAGTTTTTTTTTTTTTTATACCATCGAAATGCAAATGTGGGAGATGTACAGTAAGAGTGTTTTTAAATTCTGGATACAAAACATACATTGAAAATGATTGTTTGCTCTTTCTGCAGGATGAAGCCTCCAGTTCCCAGAGCTAAATCAGTGAGTGTGTCTGTTCATGGTCTTATCTTTTACTTAAACTCCATCCTTATTTAAAACCAGAATTAAAGCAAGACTAAGAATGATGCAGGCTGGAAAACAGATGGAAGCTTTCATTTTTCACTCAGTATTTCCATTTCCTGTGTAGGAAATTAACCTTTAACAACTGCTTGTAACACTTATCCCTTTCAGAATTCACTCTTGCCTTCTTTCAATGAAGTTAAAGGTAAAGACGACATCACCTTTCCTCATGCATCAGCACAACACCTTCTGGCAGCAAAAAAAGAAACAATCATTTTTTATCACGGTAATGAAGTGCAAAACATCCTGCCTCTGCAGCTCCTTCAGTTGAAGCAAGACGTGCCACGTTTCCAACCAAATTCCTGCCAACTCCCAGTGTTAAGCCCCCGCTGCCTGCAAACCTGAAGGAAACTAAACCTAGGTAAGAGGAAGAGCGGAAAGATGGGATATATGTGTAATAAATTGACTACAGATGGAGCATTAGTTCAAAATTTCCATGTCATGCAAATAGCCACCTTGTTTTTTGTTTTTTTTTCCCTATAAATCAGAGGGTCTAAGCCTAAATTTAGAAATGCCTCTGATTCACAGCTTGTATGCACTTCCTTGACTTTGTGACATCATACAGGAGCTCCCTCTGCCTGTGGAGATTCCCAACGCAGCCCAAGTTTAATTTTCTTTTTTAAATTGTACATATGTCAAGTATTAAAATCCAGAAAAGACCATGGCATTTAAGAAGTGGGAGAATGCAACGATCTACATTCATTTCTCATTTGTTTTTGCACTTTAGCCCCATGAGAATGGGTGCATGCCTGAACAGAATTAAAACAGGCAGATAATTTTAACCTCCTCTTTATTTCAGCCCTCCAAATCCTCCCATGGCAGACACTAAGCCCGCGGGTAAGCTCGAATATATATTAATTCCTGAGGGATGACAGTGACCATTCGGCGTGTGCTGAGATTATTCCTCTAATGTAATCCAAACTTTGGATGAAGCAGGAATCATATTTTTTTACCATCTGGCTGTTGCCAAATATGGATTTCCCCCAGACTTGCACTTGACAGATAACATGTTTTCTATCTGTTTTAAGCCTCCTCTGGTGGTATGAGGCCTACCAAACAAGCAGGGAATGAGGTATGGCCGTGCACAGAATTATAACACAAACTGCTTAGTATACGTTATATAACGTACTGTGTATATATGTTTTATCACAGGACAAAGAGTGGTTTGCTGGAGACTGCAACAGAAAGACAGCAGAGGATCTCTTGCTGCGAGTCAACAAGGTAAACCACACTCTTTTAAGTTTTATATTAATGGTGAAATAAAATGTCAGGGGAGACAAGTACGAGCAAACCCAAAAGCCTACGGCGAGGGAGGAGAAAGCAAGCGTGTGTGTGTGTGTGTGTGTGTGTGTGTGTGTGTGTGTGTGTGTGCTCACGCTGCCTCTCAAAAATTCAATTAAAAGTCAAACCAGAGCCAGACAACTTCTAGGGATTCTGATTTCTGTAGCACCTACATTTCAGCTCAGTAATAATAGTAGTAGTATATTTGGCAATAAAGTCATATTAACATCTAATATACCGATAATTACGAAAGTAATACCAGAGAGTAGCTTGTTATTAATTATATATTTTTAATTTAGGTATTATTCGCTTTGTGTAGCAGAGTAATAAGGGGCAAAACATAAAGAACTGTAACATTTTACAATACTATTATGTCTTATTTTAAATTAGCATTTTTAAATTGTAATGTGGTGACATTAATGAGGTAATAACCTAATAATAATAATAATAATAAAAGAGTTCTTTTTAAAATGTAGTGGTTACCATCATTGCAAAACCTAATAATTATATTTCTGAAAATATAATAAAATATATTTCTGAAGGGAAAAATACCTGATTATAGTGTTGAAATTCCTCCTCCTTTATATCCGTTGCCTTCTCTTTTGTTTGAAGCTAATGCTGAATTATAATGTCAATTTTACAGGAATTTCACTGCCAGTAGCCCATAGTATTCTGATAAAATTAACCTATATTATTAACTGGTTATTACCCCTTTAACGTTAGCACAATATCATTTTAAATAAAAATAGGATATAACCATAACCTATTGTTCTTATACTATAACTGTATTTTATTACTGTGCTATTACTCTAGCTGTCAGTGTTATCTCCAGAGGTGTTTCCACATTATTATCCCATATATTAAATACATGTAATGTGCTACCTTGATTGTCACAACTTACAAATGATTATTTTTCCATTTAAGACTCCCAAACTATATTATTTTGTACTCTTTGCCCCCGTTTTGCACAGATTTTTCTTGCTTTCTTTTTTTTTTGTTGAAGGACGGTGCCTTCCTTATCCGACACAGCTCGGCCCAGAATGCCCGTCAGCCGTACACCCTGGCTGTGCTCTACCAGCAGAAGGTGTACAACATCCCCATCCGATTCCTGGGGGAGACGCAAGGCTACGCCCTGGGAAAGGAGGGCAAGAAGAATGAAGAGATTTTCTCCAGTCTGGGCGAGATGATAATTCACCACAAGAATAATCAGCTGTTTCTGATTGACAGCAAGAGCCAGGCCAAGCACACAGCGTATTTAACTCACCCGGCACGCCCTTAGAGTTGCACAGCCTTTCTCACGCTCCATTCAAGTAGCATTAAATAAGGAAAACTGCTCAGTTTGATTGTGCAAGTGTAATTACGACTCTATGAAAACCGTCACACAGCCTTTATATTATTTGTGAATTTGAATAGTTTGACTTAACCACCTGTAAACAAAATAAACAGAAACAGAGAGATGAATAAAGAGCATTAAGCCAAAACATAAACCTCAGAAATCATCGTCAACCTGTTTTGCACCATGTCACCCTTTTAGCAGTAATTGCACAAGTTGAACTGTTTTTTTAGTGAAAAGGAAAATGTAAGCTACTACTGTAAATGATGCTCTCACTGTCATAGCTGCATCTCCATTGACTGTGTGACATACAAATGGTACATTTCTGCTCTAATAAGACATCAATCCTCAGAGATCTCTGATATGTTCATGATGTTGTGTCCTAGAAGATCAGTCAGGGGCCCAAATGAACACTGTCAAAGGAGTTACATGTAAGCAACTGGCGTCTTCTTGTAGCTTGGAGACGTTCCACCTCCCATCCAGAAGGCTTCTTCAGTTCTAAGCAGGAGCCAAATGAACACTGTAACGCGTTTTTCTTGCTGTCTTGCTTTTTCGTGCTGTGACTAGTCCTGTTGATACTGATCAATAATATTCTTTCATAAACTTAATGTAAGTGAAAGGGCCGACATGCAAAAGTCTCCTGTGCAAAAATATATTGTAAAACTCTCTCTCTCGCTCTCTATAAGAATAAGAATAAGAAAAATGATTACAGCAAGCAGCTAGAAAGCACGTTTCAGTGTTCTTTTAATGAATTGTGAACTTGTCCTTTACATCTCTTTGGTGCCTCCTGCTCTTTTTCATTATTCCTTTGTGTGTGATGAACACTTGAAATGAATGCCTGTATGCCTGTAATCAGCAATTTATATTTTCTTTCCTACTTTTTCCCTGGCCATTTTTGTTTAATAGATTCCACAGAGTGTCTGTTGTCTGGCAGTGTGTGTGTTTTGTTTGGGGGGGGGCATGTGGGCTTCACTTAACGTGCATTAGGAATGTTGTGTGATGTTTGATGAAGCTGTTTGAGTAAACTCACCATAATACCAAAAGTGCATGTTGTCAGGTCTCCACTTGTCATGACTCAGCAATAAGGGTTGGTGTGGTGAATCGAGGGCTCGTGGCTTTCAGATTTGTTGGGTTTGAGATGCCAAGAACTGTGTGTGTGTGTGTGTGTGTGTGTGTGTGTGTGTGTGTTTGTAGAGCAACTGACCATCATTTGCACCTGTTTCCTGGTTACATTTTCTCTGTGCCCAAAACATAAATCATGAATCAACATAAATAGCTCTTTAATGGTCAGCTGCTTTTGGATTATAAGAAGGTCTAGGTGTTCCATGAATACTGCCCGATGCTTCAAAATGCTAAATCCACTGAGACATGCACACAGATTCAGAAACTCTCCCTTAAAACCACCCTTCAGCACTTCTGTAAGGTTGTGATGCCTTCATCCATTCCAATAAACTTAGAGAAGAGGCTTATTTATATTATTGAGACACAAAACCACCTGCTCTTTCTAGTGCTCCGGAGAGAAGCTTGAGAGAGGAGATGTAAAACTATATTACGATTATTTATAGTACTTAAAACCAAAACCACAAATATATCTTGTTAGAAATATAAAAATCTTGAATATGACCCATAAAAAATGCAAATAGATGAGACTTTTAAGTTGATTACATCTTTTTGCCACAAGCTCTTACTTTAAATAACTGCCTTTAGAATAAATCACGATGTCAAGTTATGGCTAAAATATGCTTAACAAGTGAACAAAAAAATCCACGAAACAGCTCAGCTGAGCAAACCAGGCATCTTCATGTTCGTATATGTCCTTTCATGTCTTAGATCTTTCTTTTGATAGTAAGAACACGGTTGCAAGTGTGACCGTATTTGTTAGAGTTCAGCTTAAAGCAGCAGAGTCTCCTGTGACAGTAACTGCTGTATTTGCATAGGCTGGTGATGTTAATGAGTATAAATAACTTCCTGAAGCCAGTGCAATTTGGCAGGTGGGTGTAATGCTCACTGCTGGAATGACAAACTGTTGTATTGTCCAGACCTAACCCCGACATCATCCTGTGTTTTAAACATACAGCACAGCGCTGCCATGCATATGGTTTAGAATCATTATATGAGAAGTAACAAACTATGGTTTAGTGCTGCACTGAAACCAGTTTAATTTTGAGTTAAAGATTTCAATTTTCTTAGAGTTTTCTAAGCATTTTTGCTGTTATTTGATTGTGAGACCGTAGAGTCCTGACAGGAAATCAGGGGAAAAAGATTCCTGCTTGTTAGTGGTATAAACATTTTAATCTGCTGTAAAAACAACAATTATTTTAATGTTTTTTTCCCTAACAAAGTACGTCAGTTAAAAAAAAAAAAGAAAACATGTTTGCGTGTTTCGTGCCGTTTTCACTCCTCATACACTCCAACGTTCTGTGTCTTGATCAAATCAGTTAACTCATTTCTATGGAAGTGTGACGTTTTGATTTTGAATGATGTCTGAACTGTCCACATCCTGTGCGTAATACTTACGCACAAATAGCTCTTTGTTCATGTTAGAAGGAAATATTTGTCAGACAAACCACAAACTGACAGTATGGTCTTAAGGACTATGACTGCTAGTCAAATCAAACAGTGAATTATGTACTGTTTTCCTTTTCGTTTCCATAAGCAATTATGTGTCCACAGTCAGTCCCATTAAATGCCTTATAAAGGTTCCATTTGTTCACTTTTAGTATGTTTTATGTAAGGTTTGTGGTTTTAAATCTTTAATCGTGGTTTATATCTCCTCCTTCTAGCTTCTCTCTGGAGATTGTTTTGTGTCAGCCTCCTTTATATTGTTAAACGCCTCCTCTGATGGGAACAGTGCTATATTGTTGTGACATCACAACTTCACAGAAGGTTTGAAGGTTTGTTTCAAGGCCAAAGTTTCTGAATACAGGAATAAACGATTTGAAACATGGGACAGTATTTATACACCTGAACCTGTTTATGATCAAAAAGCAATTAAAATCTCACTTTCTACAATAGGAAACCTTCAACACTATATACAGACAGAATGTATTCTTTGTGTAGTGAATTATTTTTGTTAGAATTATTAACTGGTGTGCAGTCAATGATTAAAGTAAACTTTGTTAATCTACAGTAAGAGTATATGATATATATTTTAAACTGTGTGGAACCTGGAAGGATGATGACGATGATGATGATGGTGATGATGAGATTTTGTGCAGGTCTCTAAGTAACAGTTTCAGCTCCTTGATAAAACACCTTGAAATTCCAGAAGTTATTTATGTCTCCTTTTATACTATTGGTTCCCAAACTAGGGTCCGGGGACCCCCAGGAGTCACTGAGGGAGTTTCAGGGGGTCCTAAGCAAAAAATAGAAAAAAATGTGATGAACTAATTTTACAAAACAGTAAGTAAGTAACACAAAGAGACAGAATGCATGACTATTGTGTCCATGGGTTTCATATAATTTCTATCATTAAACATCTAAATACACTAAAAGCAATAATCTCATCAGATGTCTTCTTGAATGTGGGGCCGAGATCTGATTTGTAAATTTAGGAATCCTTGACGTCACTAAGTACGAGAACCACTGATCTACGCGATAACACACACACACACACACACACACACACACACACACACACACACACACACACACACACACACACCACACTTCTTTTTTATGGATGCGTGTGTGTGTGTGAGAGAGAGGGAGAGATTTTGTGTAAGTTAGTGGAGAGGAGGACGGGGGAAGGGGCTGCGGCGGAGGGGTACACACACACACACACACACACACACACACACACACACACACACACTGCACATCCGACCTCTCACAGTGACAGCTGTGAGAAAAATCCACGCCACGGACCGCTTCTGCCAAGTCATGACTCCCAATAAGTCAGCACTTCTCCCGCAGCAGAGCTCCGCCCCGCATCCCTACAAGGAGGAGGAGGAAGTCCTCCACGCACGGGGCTCAGTAGTAGTTGGAGTGGACTAGTTTTCTTAGCGGAGGTGCGGAGTTTCTGGTTCAGGACTGGCGTAGGGGGGCTGCTGAATGGGAGCAGTCACTGGATTCGTGTGATACCAACGCGAGCCGCCCAGACTACCTCCTAGAGCCCATCATAATTTGACTTTTTGGGGACGTTTAGGGCGCATACAGAAACGAGACCACCCTCTAATTCCTGCTGCTGTCCCCCCCTTCCCCCTTTTCCTTCCTCGCGGATTCTTCAGACAGGAAAAAAAAAGCCTTTTCAGAAATGGCTCAGATACTGCCGATACGTTTCCAGGAACATCTGCAGGTAAGGACACGCAGAGAAAAATCAGCTAATATTAATTTATGTTTTTGTCGGTTACATTTTGCGTGGCTCCTCGCCCCTTTTCTGTAGGACCCGCACACACACCGCACATGTCGCATTTAAATGGGATCTGAAATAGGGCTGCAGGGTGGTGCTCAATATAGCTACAGGCCTAGTTTTCTCCTGCCGGGGCAGATGATGATGACTTGTAAAAAAAGAAGAAAAAAAACAGAAAGAAATGAGCAGTCAAGTCGCTCACAGCTCCGGTATTTTAATGTGGGAAACGCCGCATTTCCCCCCCTCTCTGCCCCCTTCCAGTGGGGGAAACGCCGCTGTCATGTCCAATCCGCGCCGGTGCAAACTGCGGTGTTTTGACACTTTATGTTGCGGCGGGCGACGAGCTCAGCTGTTCCATGTTCTATCGTAGCCGAGACCAGAATGGCACTTGCACTTTTGTGGCTACCATGTTGTTGTTGTTGTTGTCATGTCAGCGACACATTCCTACTTTGTAACCTACAACAACAACACTATATGTGCAGGTTTTTTTTGTGTGCTTATTTTCTGTGCGCAGCCCCGTTGGATAGTTAGTATTTTTTCTTGTTTCTAGAATTGAGGGAAGCTGTGATGCAGCTTGTCACATTTGTAATGATGCAATAACACAACACCCTGGTTTCACATATCAGCATCAGCTTTATATCGATGATCTGATGATCACACAGTTGCTGTTTTAATGCTGGAGCAGCACCCGGATCAACAGGACTGAGTGAAGCAGTGAAGGCCCCTGTTTTCCTTTTGGTGGGCAAGTCACTTAAAGGGGGGGGAAAAGAAAACAACAACACAGTCATGCCCCCTTTTTTTAGATTCTGGAGTCCTTAAAAAAAAAAGGTAAAACAAACAAATATCTGGTGGTCTGTGGAGGAGCTCTTTCCACCCTCCCCTCTTTTTTCTGTCCTCTGGGTTTGGACTTTAATAACCGTTGTCCCCCAGCAGCCCCTGCAAGCTGGCTATCTTGCAGCCAAAAGAGAAAACTTTGTGACGCACCCCCTCCGCCTCCCCCCTACCGTCTGTAGCCTGTTGTTATGGTAACAGCAGGCAGTGAAATGGCCTTTCACTAGAAAAAAAAAAAAAAAAAAAAAAAGCACAGAATCCAACCCCCCCACCACCCGCCCGCAACCCCATCAAACCCGCCCACCCTCCCTGCTCCCTTCCTCTGGCCAGTAGCCCCACTTTCGTCAGCCAAAGATCCTTTATTCACCAAACTGTGGCTGCCAAGAGCAGCTTGCGGGCTACCGGGCTCCTCTCCCGGCTGACGGGGGCCCGCTACGCCTTCCCCCCGCCGGATGGAGGGCAGTGCAGTGCCTGGCAATGTCTGGGTTATTAGTTCAAATTGTTTTTCAGCAGTGCATACCTTCCCTGTGTATACATCTGCTGAGAAAATCTTGCCTCGAGACAGTGATAAGCAGCAGCGTTCCACCTCCACCGTGAAATCCCGGCTCTGCCCTGCTCGTATCCCCCTGTGAATCTAGGTGGCTCCAGCAGAGTGAAAAATGCTTGGAATTTGCAAACCAAGAACTTTGGGCCTCAAGTTGCGTAGCTTTTTTTTTTTCCTTTTTTTTCCTCCCTTCTCCCCTTAGCCCTGGTATTTACAGCTCTCTGTCTGCAGTCTGGACTCAGGTGTGTAACATGGACCCAGATCCCATGGTGAGGCACCAGCCTGTCCAAATATGCTCGTTGTTACACTCGACACACTTCTTTACGCCGCTCTTTTGTACAATGCGGACGTGGTGTTGGGGGGGGCGAGATGAAGTTTAGGTCTTTATTGTTTTAGCTGTGGGTGGTGAACCAATGCTCCTTATTTTCTCACCTCACACCGTCATTAACCCAAAGCCGTGGGGTGGAGTTAGTGACCACCATCAATCTGTGTCTCCCCTGCTTATTTATTTCTCTGTGATTTACGATCCCAAGGTCCGGGCTTTGCATAAGGGGGGAGTCAAAATGTGGAATCAGGGGCCCTGGTTGGATGTGTGGATCCAAATGCGGGGGCTCAGAAAGGGCAGGCGAGTCCCGTGGATTATGTTGGTAGCAACGGAGACAAGGACAGGGGCAGGTGTTGAAATATGAAAGTGCTAAAATGAGAGTCATGTAGAGCTTATGTGGCGGTGCTGCTGGCTGTGTGTGTGGCAGGCCTACGTTCTGTAGCTGCTTGTGTAAGTGCAAAAAAAAATGCCCCCACACCTCCTGAAGCATCCCTACATCATCCTGTCGAGTTGAGTCGGGGCGTTTCATGGCGTCCCAGCCAGGTCGCATCCGACCACCAGATGTGACAGACGGATGAGGTAAGGCGCCACCCCCCCCCGTTTAATGTCCAGCAAATCGCATCAGGGTAGGAAGCAGGATGAGGAAGTGATTCAGCCGCTCTGGGTCTCACACAACACATCTGCGGCCTGCGGTGGGGCGAGCGTGAGCGTCCGTGGTTCGGCGGCCGCGCTCAGCCACCAGAGCACGGGGAAGAGAATACATTCACACGCACACAATAAGCACATTGTATCCGTCTTTAATGTGAAATGAGCCATGGGCTGTTCCACAATCACTGACACTGTAATACCACCCCTCACGTGCAAGTAAAGAGTGTGAAGTAGTAGCACTTCCATATCGTTTTGTTGCATTCCTCCTCAGTTTTGACTCTGTAACCCCCCCTCCACCTCTCTCTCTCTATTTTCACGAGTTCGAAACCCTCAGCTGCTGACACGACGTGTCCCTGCCTCAGCAATGCGTCCACCCAGTCAATGACTCACCAAATACCGTCAATGCTGTATCATCAGCGAAGTTCTGCTGCCCTTCTTGTTATTGTGACATGTTTGTATGTTTCAGCTGCAAAAGGGAGAAAGGGCTGAGGAAGAGCGCGTGTGTGTGCGTGTGTGTGTGCGTGTGTGTGTGTGTGTGTGTGTGTGTAAAGATCGGTTACTAGAGGTGGTTTGTGGGTCAAGGGAGGCAGGAGGTTGTAGTTGAAGTGTGATTTTAGTCTGGAATGTGCTACTAAGAAGGAGTGTTGGGGGGGGGCTTTCTTCCGGTGAGTCAGTGGCCCCACCCTGAGCTGTAGATTGCCAAAGGCCTTTCTTCTTGGAACTGAAGTGTTTAGACACAGCGCTCATCCTTCCTCCCTAATTCCTCATAAAAGGTACTTTTATTAAACTCGTCCCACCCCCCCAGCACCCCCCTTTTGTACCTTTTTCTTTAGGCAGGATGCTGGAGTGTGTCTTGAGCTCCTCCTTCCTCATCCTTATCTTCTCCGCTGCTATCTTCATCGTGGGTTTCCCTCCTCGTCTCCTCCCACAGATAACAAGTCCTGAGAGAAGATGCAGCATATGGCTCCAATCCTCCCTCTGGTCCACTTCTGTGGTCTTTTCAAGAACCCCTTCTCTTACATTTCAAACATCACGTTTGCACATTGAGTTAGGGCTCAGCATTTGGGCTAAGAGAGAAAAACAACAGTTGTATTAGTGCAGATTTACATTTATGACAAATCTACAACCCATCCACCACAGAAGCTGGCAATGTTTTTATATATGTCCAAAAAAGCTAGCACATCTCTTTAAATATATTACATTACATTACATTATATTATATTATATTATTTATAACCTCTAAGGGTATATTCATTTTTTTCCCCAAGTGAAACAGAACCATTAATTTCTGAAACCCATTGAACCTATTGAAAGCTGAGAATCTAATTTCCATGTGATGGCAACACACAGGACCAATGAAAGAAACTTCTTTTGAGCTTTTCTCAATCATTAATAATATCTCCTAATAAGGATACTCGGGGATCTAATGGGAAATGCAACCTTCCAAACCCTGTGATGATTTCAGCAAAGTCGTGCCAGAATGCAGCCTTTATTCATATATTTATATAAATGGCCTGTTGGATGGCCTACATTCCATATATCACGATATGCTCGTGACACAGAGAATGTATTCAAAATCAGAATCAACTTTATTGTAACATTAGTACAATCGAGCGTATTGTATTAAAACTGCGAAAAGTAGCAAATCTTCACATTTGATTGGCTGGAACCAGAATATATATGGGGTTATTTGATAAATCAAAAATAATTGCCCTTTGTTAATTAAATTATCTGTTTTCTTTTAATCAACCGTTTGACTTTGATTGCTTCAGATTCCAAAGCAGTTCCACTGGTATTTCAAACTTTCATGTGTAAAGCACAAACTAATAAACACATTGTTAATTTTTTAACAGTGTTGATATCACAAACGTTTGCAATATACATATGATTCTAACATTGCAATATGAAATTATCTCAAAGCTGCTTGATTGCTGGTGCGTAAAAAAGAGATGGACTGCACATGTTGGAGCGTTCAACTGTAGCTTTAAAGTTTTTCCATATCTGAATGCAAACCTAACGCCATCCCTTCGATTATAATTAATTATGGATCACTACTTGATTGACAAATTCTCTCTCTCTCTGCAGCCCTGGCTGCTGACATCCTTCCTGTTTTTCAGACGACGTGATTTAAATGGCCCAGCAGTCACATTCATGGCTGCGCCGACCCACGGCGAGATAGTACAGTCCTTGTGATGAGCTTAAGGATTCCTTTCCGCTTGCCTCAGACTGCATAATGTAGCACGCTCAGTCATCAGTGCGTGTTTTAGTCTCATCTGTTCACAGTTAGCTTGGCATTGTGCACAATAATACCGCTGTTCAGCAGCTGTTAACCCAGGACGTCTCAGTTTGTTAGGGCGGCCAAGATTCCACACCTCAGCTCCGTCTTTGTTATTTGTTTTCTCTTGGGGCTTTTCTTATTAGGGGAGTAAATATACTGATAAATGCATTGAGTTCTCTGATAGAACTTTATTTAAATAAAAAAAAAAAAACAGCAGATCTCTAGGGGGGATTCTCTTTAATGTTTTTGAAGCTGGTTTAGGTTGGATAATCAAGTTTGAATTCATTTTTTCTTTACAATTGGCTTCTCACACCAATGCTTAAAGGAGTTCTATTATGAATAAAAGAAAACACATTTTCATTGCTTGTGTGTAAATATTTAGGTCTCTGGTTTTCCTGTTCACACACAAACTGTGAAATGAGACCACCCACTCGTTCTGTTGTGGTCTGGCCTCCTCTGTAATAATGCACAAACCTGGCTGAACTCAAGCTTTAGAAATGGCTCCTGTTGTGATGTCACAACAGTAGTCATAGTTCTAAAATATATTGGAGGTGCATTTTTATTTGTTTTTTTTTAATTTATATGGGACCGTAGTAGGGCTGTTCAAATTGCTTAAAATTATGAATATTCAACAAATCTCCAAACTTTTCAAGTTTCTAGTTGCACATCATGTCAATAACAAACAAAAAAACAATCAAATGAATACAAAGAGACGTAACTACTTGTATCTGTAGTATATTAGAGTTTTAATCTATTTGGCAATGTGATATAAACAGAAAAACAAGTAAATCATCTAATTACTCATACTCACCCGGTCAAATTAACTTAAGATACACATATGTTGCGTAACGTTATCTGCCCATCCATATATTTTGTAAACGTCTGTTTAACGTTAAAAATCAATGTTGAGTTATCTCAGGCTCGTAACATAAATCTACCTTTTGTCCGGCTGCTAAGTCGCTGCTTTACACTGCTCTGACTCTCTGACCCGTTGACGATTTAATTGTGGACCGCATAACAGCCCCTCGTTTGTGTTTGTGTGTGACTGCATTGCTCCATAATAACATGCATATTTTTTTTTATAAATAAAACAAAAGAAACTGGGAAAACTGGGCTCCTTTAACACACTGTCTAGGTTTAATCACAGATTTTTCAGAGTAAGGTAGTTTAATAATTATTGAAGCAGTAGCTCTCCAAAGATTTAAGTAAATTCAGGAGATTATTAGCAGCTCAATTAAAAGTGCAGAATGAACCATCCTGTTGTCTGCTGTGGGCTCACTCTCCTGACCTCTTTTAAAAGCCGCTTTTTAAGAATATCCCTGGAAAGATGGAGCGGCCCTGCTGCTATTTTAATCCAAAACGCCGTTTGGGTTGGCCACTTGCTGTTTTTCTCCCCCTGCAAGGCAAATGTCAGCCGTGCTCACGTCCCCACAGATTTGTTGTTGTCGCCGTGATGAAGAAGGCATGACTCCCTCCCAGCTCTGGGAGAATCTGTTAAATCGTGATTTTTCATCTTTTGAGCGTAGCTTTCATCCAAGAATAAGAATGTTGCCACACTATGAAGCAGTCTTCAGTATTTTTACAATTAATTTAACATTATTTGATAGTTAACTACATCCTCTCCTATGATTAAGCAACATTACGCTTTATACCATTTGTCAGCTGTAACTGTAATACATGGTTTACAGCACACTTTGCTGTTTTCAGCAGATTTAAGGACAAACTGAGACAAACGGTGATACAGTGGACATTGATTTGACTCTTTTTGTATTTCTTTCCTCTTGTGTTTCAAATATTAAGAACGATGCTTCAAGTTCAACATGTTGTTTGTTAACAGATTGATTATCATGGCCTACATGTTTATACAATGTAATAATTCTTTGCTATAAAGCAAATCTTTTTTTCTTGCATTACAGCAGCTCCATTAACAGCATCAGGAAATGTTACAGTCTCAGCACAGAGATTAAAAGCCGTTTAATGTTCATTGAGTCTGAGATTAAGCTCCACATTTACTTTTAGAATTGACTTTGTTTTTTAACAATACCATATAAGATATGAATGGCTAATAAATGTTTTATTAGACACTGAAGGAATAATTTAACATTAAACTAGCTACATGTATTTTCTTACTGGCACCAACCGCTCATCCTGGATACGAGGCTACAGCTGGCAGCCAGTTTTGACAGAATAAAAATGGGATAAAGAGCAGCGCGAACGGAAAAGATCAACGCCCTACAAACGCATGCTATTGTTTTACTAAAACAAATGGAACACATTTTTTGTTAGGAAGTGTGGAAATGAAATGAGCGCATTTCTTCGCTTGATGTGGGAATGTTATTCTTTTTCTACTTTAAATGAGTAATTAAACATACGGGAGAGTACCTCCCCAGCTGTGCTTATTGGGAGGCCATTCCCCGCCACCGCCGGGTATATCCCAACAACGTTTTAGATCGCTCTGGTAATTTTATTGCTGCTTCCAGCAGTGTTCTCTGCTGTTGGAAAAGCCAGACAAAAGTAGACTTATCTGAATGGTTAAAACTGATGACAGAGATCTCCGATTTAGACCCTAACCTCAAGTTGAATGATGTTTGGTCTAACTTTCTAATCTACTCTATGTAACGGGAAGTATATCCCTATAATTACTATTATTATGATACATGGTGTGCCTTAGTTTTGTTAAAACACTAGCATCATTGTTTTAGCAAGGGAAAGCAACATTTTTTGGATGTGCTTACAACCACATACTACAAGTACCACATAGTATTTTTTAAGTGTTAGAAGTCAATCCCTTTAATCCTTGTATCTTTGTGAATTTCCAGCTGCAGAACCTGGGGGTGAACCCGGCTAACATCGGGTTCAGCTATCTGACCATGGAGTCCGACAAGTTCATCTGCATCCGGGAGAAGGTGGGCGAGCAGAACCAGGTGGTGATCGTGGACATGTCGGACCCCACCAACCCGATCAGGAGGCCGATCTCCGCCGACAGCGCCATCATGAACCCCGCCAGCAAGGTCATCGCCCTGAAAGGTAACGGCGGGCATTCACATGCCGTGACGCGGGCCTGGCACTCAGGCAGCCATGCCGCTCCATGTTAGACCAGAAATACTGTGTTGTTTTGAAGAGGGAGTGTTTTTTATAAGTGGCTTTGTTCCAAACGTTGAGGTTGTTACTGTTGTTTAAATTCCCACAATAAAGTCTGCATGGCATTCGGCTCTAGTTTTAACAGATTTAGCCGGCTACAGCGCTAGTATCGCTGTGGGAATGCCACGGTCATGCAATGACTAATGCTCTGTCAATGCTATAAATATATAGAGTGCACTCAGTTCTATTGCCTGAATGTACTAAATTGGTTGTGCAAATTGATTTTCTGCCACTGAATCTTGCCCTTAGAGCACAAACACAAGCGCTGATCAGGATGATTTGCCTATAATGCCTCTCTCTCCTCCCTCCCCCCACCCTCCGCAGATGACATGCCCCCGTTTGCCCTCTCCCCTGTGGTCTTTCTGTCTACCCCCCTTCCTACCCGATTGACACTTTGCTTTTTCCTCCCTTGCTTTCTGTCTTTTCTCAGACGGTGAGTTTCTTCCTGTCTGTCTACCCGTCTGGCTGTCTGTGGTGATGATACAGTAGCCATGTCTCTCTCTCATAAAAGCCTCCAACATGCCCCCCCTCTCAAGTCCGCAGAGCCATTTTCTATTTTGACCAACGATCACTCAAAAATGCAGGAAAACCCCTTTAGAAATGCAGATGCACCAGCAGCGAATCGTCTCGACATCACCGCCTCTCCCTAACCCGCAGGCACATATCCTACTTTTATGAGAACTAAACATGTGTTAGCATGACTAGTTGTATGCTGGCAGTGTGTGTGTGTGTGTGTTTGTGTTGGTATGCATCATCAGATATTACACACTGTCTTGTGAGTGTGTCCCAGCAGCCATATCAACATCCAGATCTTTTCTTACTGCACACAAGGAATGCCATCAACTGTATCATTATGGCTGTGATGAACAGTGCCCAGTGTTCGCCTAAATTATGCATTACTTCACTCGTCACTGGGTGTTGTTATAAAGAGTTTGTTACAGGTGTGGGAATGACAATATTCCAGACAGAATCGTTAATGTGGCTCAGGCATGTCGGTACTGTCATTCAGTTACAGCTAGGCGGGTAAGTGTGGACAGGACGGTTCTCCATCTAATTGAACGCCATTACATGGTCGGCTGACATGAAACACAGTTCTGTACTGGCATTAAGCTGTGAAGATAGTTTCTCTTTCATCTTGAGATGCCGTATATCTCCATCGAATACCTTCCACTTCAGTCCAGCACGGTACAAAGGGAACGGGGGGAAATTCATTTACGGCGCTTTTCCAACATTGAAAAATGACACGCACTGTCACCAGTCTCACATGGATGAGTCCTTGGGTAGTAGTCCTCAGTGGAAGTTGTTTTAAAGTAAACTGTTTGCTGCAAGGTCTGGTGATTGTCTAACGTAACTGCCACATTGTTTCTGGGTAAGAAATACTGCTGCATGTGAGTGAGACAAATGAAATTCCATTCTCCTGTTTTGAGTTGGGAGCAGAACACTCAGTGACAGATATCTCCAAACCAGAGCAAATAAAATTCCAGCTAATATTAAGTGCGGCTGAAGCTACACTAAGGGAGGATATTTATTTTGTAACGGACTCAACTAGCTGGTCTTCATTTTTTTTACATTGTGTGAATTCCTTCCCAGTTCTGTGCAGTTGTGAGTTGTCCTATTAAATATAGATTTATTGGAGGTCAGTGACATAACAGCATAGATCGAATCATGTGGCGTCACAAGAGAAACCACTGAGCTACAATATAAAAATTACAAACGTTACAATGTTGTCTTTCCCTAAGATCTATTCAATTTTTTTATGATACAATACATAAATAGGGTGGCTAAAAACTGAGAATTCATGAGAAAATAAGAATTCTTTGCAAGAAAAACAGACAGGCGTATCATTATTGACATAAATGTTTATACATCATGAAATATAATCATGTTGATTTAGGGTTTTATCACCCAGCTATTACTTTGTCTCACCCCTTCCCTCCGTATGTGAACCTCCCCTCAGCTGCCAAGACGCTGCAGATCTTCAACATCGAGATGAAGAGCAAGATGAAGGCGCACACCATGACAGAGGAGGTCATGTTCTGGAAGTGGATATCTGTAAACACGGTTGCCCTGGTGACGGATACGGCCGTCTATCACTGGAGCATGGAGGGGGATTCCCAACCGGCCAAAGTATTCGATCGTCACGCCAGTCTGGCCGGATGTCAGATCATCAACTACAGAACGGACGAGCAGCAGAAGTGGCTCCTGCTGATTGGGATTTCTGCACAGGTATGACCTCACACATAAACCCTCTTTACTCGTGCCCCATACAGTAAAGGTGTACCTGTAAAAAAAATTCATTTCTGAAAAAATGTCACCTTTCTTTTCCCTCTGATCACTTATTTGCTTCACCATGCTATAAAGTAGGAATTTTTACACCCAAAACCACTTCTGTAAACACTCACTGTGAATGTGAGTCAGTGTAGCTGGTGTGTACTGGTCTGATCACAGTTGTTATCTGACCACATCGGTCAGAATATGTTGATCTAGCATTTAAACCCACAATAAAATTTCTGTTCTTGTTTAGTTGTCCTGAGAAATAACCGAAATAAAAACAATGTATATGATGAGTAGATAAGAAAAACTGTGGCTAAAATTAATAGAATGATAGTAGGGCCTGGCAATATGTTGATAATACATCAATATTTTGATAGGAAATTGTTTTACTTATTGGGTATCATAATACTGTATCTTGATATGGCATAAGTGTTTTAAAGGCTGCATTTGCAGTAAAGTAAAGTCAGTTTTAAAACTAAACAAAAGTTACCCATGTGTTTGTGTTCTCAGCAAAATCGTGTGGTCGGGGCGATGCAGCTGTATTCCGTAGAGAGGAAAGTGTCCCAGCCCATCGAGGGTCACGCTGCCGCCTTCGGGGAGTTCAAAGTGGAGGGAAACGGCAAAAACTCCACACTCTTCTGCTTCGCCGTGCGTTCACCGGCAGGTGGGAAGGTGAGGACCTCTGGGGCACCATGGTGTGTTAGGTATCCATCACTAAAAAAGCTTAATATTAAAAGTTATTTCATACCATAAATTCTATTATATATGCCGATGCCTTTATTTACTTTAGCATATAGAGTTTTAAAGTTATTAGAAGGAGGCAGGCATGACAGGCATCAGACAGGCATGTTTATATTTGAGCTAAATGTGCTACCAGTGGAATAAAGAAAGAAAGAAGAAAATAAGATTTTGTTTCTAATTGAACACATAAAATACTATGTTGTTGTTTGTTGAAAAAATGCACCCACCTTAACATTATGATACAAATATCATGCTAAATACTTTGTTGCATCTACTATGTTTTTGTTGCTAACAACTTTGGTTTTTCAGTTAGATAATTTACATTTATAAAGCAGTTTTAACTGAAGATTGGCTGTAACAATAGGAATTATTGTTAGGAACCTTTGTTTGACATGTTCTGAAGGTACATCACCACCCAGCAGGGTTAAAGCAATAAGCAGAGAGTAGCATCTTGTCATGAATCATGGACTTTAACACAGGCCACACCATAGTAATGGCTTGATATTTTAAGTGCTCTGGTGCCTTTCTAATGAGACGAACAGTCATATCTGTTTATGTGTTTGTTAAATTAGACATTTAAAATGTTGGTTCTAATAATATTGTATTAGAGATTGGCTTTTATTTAACCCCTGCCAACAGCCATGTTGGGCTGCTAATGGGATACCGGCCAATATTGGAGAATTTCCTGTATTTTCTTCCCTCTGGTCACTACTTTATTTGCTTTTTTTTCTTTAGCTGCACATCATTGAAGTTGGTCAGCCAGCTACAGGAAACCGACCATTTGCTAAGAAAGCAGTGGATGTGTTCTTCCCTCCAGAAGCTCAGACAGATTTTCCTGTGGCTATGCAGGTAAGAAAAGACCCCCACTATTCACTGTTTTGGAGTAGTCAGTGGAAATATTAAGCATTATTTTCCCATAGTAAGTAGTAGAAACATTTTTTACCTGTTGCTGTTGATTACTTCTGCATGCAAACATAAGGTGGATATTAAGGACAAGTTGTGAATGCTCAATTCTCTCTCTCCTTTCTCCTCAGATTGGAAACAAGCATGGTGTAATATATCTGATCACTAAGTACGGTTACATTCACCTGTACGACCTGGAGTCTGGAGTGTGCATCTACATGAATCGAATCAGTGCAGAGACCATCTTTGTCACTTCCCCACATGAAGCCACCTCGGGGATTATTGGCGTCAACAAAAAGGGACAGGTGAGAGATGTTTCTGGACAAAACACAAAACACCTTTTAATGAAAACTGATAATGATGGATATTGACGGGATATGGATTGACACACAGGAGTGAAATGTTTGTCTATTCTTTGCCTTCCAGGTCCTGTCAGTATGTGTGGAAGAGGAAAACATTGTCAACTATGCCACCAACGTGCTGCAGAATCCAGACCTGGCCCTGAGGATGGCTGTGAGGTCAAACTTGGCCGGGGCAGAGGAGCTTTTTGCCAGGAAGTTCAACACTCTGTTTGCCCAGGGAAGTTATTCTGAAGCTGCTAAAGTCGCTGCATCGGCACCCAAGGTACGACCCATCCATTTCTGCAATGTGGTGTGGCATGTGCATGACGCAATAGGTGCAGGTGCATTGAGGAAAAATGGTTCTACGAAATGCTGCATGCACAGATATAAAGATGGAGTCCACGATTCTGGAGAACAATTATTGCTTTTTGGCCTCTGCAGCCAGACAAACGCATCCCTCCCTTCGGGGCTCCTTCAGACGCTTGGTCGAGCTTTGATTGGCTAGACTAGTGTTTTGTGGCTCTGTCTGAGCCACTTTGTTTGTTTTGCTTTTACAGAGGCTAGACTGCTCATGTTTTCAGCACACACACAGATGAGACAGTTCGTGGGCTGTGAGGAGATAGTCACCAAATTTGACTTAGGGTTATAGAATCACTGTCTTTGCTGAACGTTTTTTATTAAGTTTAGCGAAGAAAGTGTAATACAACTCAATTTGTAGAGGTTTCTTGTTAATTAATGAAAATCACTTCTAATAAATCACAGCATTATTTTACTCAACAGATTCAATAAAATTTATCTTTTGTTGTTGCTATGTCTTTGTTTTTTTCTTTCTGACCCATAATTCCTCCATTCTCACTCTGTAGGGTATCTTGCGGACAGCAGAGACCATTCGTAAATTTCAGAGCGTGCCGGCTCAGCCCGGTCAGGCATCTCCTCTGTTGCAGTACTTTGGCATTTTGCTGGACCAGGGCCAGCTCAACAAGTTTGAGTCTCTGGAGCTGTGCAGGCCTGTCCTGCAGCAGGGTCGCAAGCAGCTGCTGGAGAAATGGCTGAAGGAGGACAAGGTAGGACCGAAGCATCAGACCGAAGCTAAACTGATCTAGAGATGTTTGGAAACAATGCTTTTCCATCGTGATTCCCATAGTGATAACAGTGATTTTAACAATGGGTCTGAGCATTTAGACATAAATGGAGCTTTTGGTGATTATAGATGGTAACTGTTTTTGTGTTTGTGTTAAAGCTGGAGTGCTCAGAGGAGCTGGGAGACCTGGTAAAGGCCTCTGACCCCACCCTGGCTCTTAGTGTGTACCTCAGGGCTAACGTCCCCAACAAGGTCATCCAGTGCTTCGCCGAGACCGGGCAGTTCCAGAAAATAGTGCTATATGCTAAAAAGGTATTCTGAGAGCCATGTTTCTTTTATATTCCATATATGGGACAGTGATTGTTGATTTGAGAGTACATAATTAAATTATACGTTTAATACATTATAAAGTATGCATTTGTCTGTACGGATATGGGAGTGTTTACAAAAAACATGTTTCGGTTCGCTTCATTTTTGTTATATACATTTTTGGTATATGTTGATAATTGGGAAAATCAATCATGTCTTCAGTTTAAAACTGAATTCCGGCATCCTATGACAAAAAGCAATATAATAAAAAGTAGCAGCCAATAAATATGAACCGAATGGAACACGTGTGAACTGAACCAAGACAGTCGAAATTTTCTGATAGTTTTCATAAACCATCCCATGCCATGTTTGTATAAATTCAAGATGTTTGAATTGAGAAGTGAGTTTTAATCCAACTGTACTTCTGTAGGTTGGCTACACCCCAGACTGGGTGTTTCTGTTAAGGAACGTGATGAGAGTCAATCCAGACCAGGGACTGCAATTTGCACAGATGCTGGTGCAGGATGAGGAGCCGCTGGCCAACATTAACCAGGTAACACACACACACACACACACACACACACACACACACATACACACACACACACACACACACACACACACACACACACACACACACACCGGCATCTCACATGAGTCATGCAGCTACTCCCACAGATGCCCTTTTTATTTAAAACACATCTGCAGGTTTGCCCTCACACATGCACGCAAACGCATAAAAATACCCAGTGTGGGAGCCTCCGCTTGTGTTATTCCAGATGTGCCAGCAATGCCAGGAATCCACTGACTCAGTGACCCCCTTCTCCTCTTAAAACCACACTACCACTCCGCTCAGTCCAAGCCAACCAGAAAACTTGATGACTTGATGCTTCTCTTAAGTTCAGGCGCCTGCACTCTTTCAGTTTTGGCCTCTACACATGTTAAATATTAAAAGCAGAAACATCTGGGCCTGTGATTCTTTTATAGTGTGTGAACCTTAATTTTACCATGCATGCTACCTCAATCATGGTTCATACGCAGGAGGAATTCCCCCCCTAAAGTTGGGCCCTGTTTGAGTCTTTCATATTTAGTTTGTTTGTCCTGTTGCAGATTGTGGATGTGTTCATGGAGGGCAGCCTGATCCAGCAGTGCACCTCCTTCCTGTTGGACGCGCTAAAGAACAACCGCCCAGCTGAAGGACACTTACAGACGCGACTGCTCGAGATGAACCTCATACACGCCCCCCAGGTGAAGGCCCAGACCAAAATGACCTAAATAAGCCCTGATTTTAACAGCGATTTGTGTAATCATGTGTGCTTACTTTTTTTTTTTTTTTAGGTGGCAGATGCGATCCTAGGGAACCAGATGTTCACACACTACGACCGTGCGCATGTTGCTCAGCTGTGTGAGAAGGCAGGTCTGCTGCAGAGAGCTCTGGAGCACTACACCGACCTGTACGACATCAAACGAGCCGTCGTGCACACACATCTGCTCAACCCTGAGGTACGACTATCACGCTTGTTGGAAACCACTTTTTCTGGTGCATCCGCATTTTAGTGTGAAACTCCCTGTTGAATCCAGCCTGCTGGACTCACTTTCCTGCCCTCTTTTTTTTTCTCCTTCTGATTCCCCTAATAGTGGCTGGTGAACTTCTTTGGCTCTTTGTCGGTGGAGGACTCGTTGGAGTGTTTACGAGCCATGCTGTCTGCAAACATCAGACAGAACCTGCAGCTCTGTGTCCAGGTAGCGTCAAAGTACCACGAGCAGCTGGGGACTCAGGCGTTAGTGGAGCTCTTTGAATCCTTCAAGAGTTATGAGGGTAAGTTTCACCAACCGTCATGTTGGTATGGATTAAAGCAAATTCACATTTTTTTTTTTGTAATAGATGGAGCTGACTCTGTGCTGTTTTTCCATCTGCCGTCTCTATTCCAGGCCTGTTCTACTTTCTTGGGTCGATTGTGAATTTCAGCCAGGAGCCAGATGTTCACTTTAAGTACATCCAAGCTGCCTGTAAAACCGGACAGATCAAAGAAGTGGAGAGAATCTGTCGAGAGAGCAATTGTTATGACCCAGAGAGGGTTAAAAATTTCCTCAAGGTAAAATGGGTTCCCTATGTCAAATGGAATTCATGTAATCAGCAAAAACCTTGTGATAAGTTGCACATTTAAAAGAGTTTAATCAGACATGAACCTCATCTCTTCTCTCTGTAGGAGGCCAAGCTAACGGATCAGCTTCCTCTCATCATTGTTTGTGATCGCTTTGACTTTGTCCATGACCTGGTGCTCTACCTCTACCGCAACAATCTACAGAAATACATAGAAATCTACGTACAGAAAGTAAGTAGGGAGTATTTTCTTTATCCATTCACCTGCTTGTTCTTTTCTTGATTAATCAAATAGTTGTTTTGCCAGTCACATTTTTTCTTTGTTACTTTAGTAAAGTGGCAAATAGCATGAACTTGTGATTTTTGTTTTAATATAAAAAAGTTTTATTTGTACATTCCTTTAAATAAGCTAATTATTAATTATTTTCAAGTTAAGTTCAAACTACATGGTAGATCTTGCTGTGCTGGTTTCCAGGTGAACCCCAGTCGTTTGCCAGTGGTGATAGGTGGTCTTTTGGATGTAGATTGTGCAGAGGATGTCATTAAGAACTTGATCATGGTGGTCAGAGGGCAGTTTTCCACTGATGAGCTTGTGGAGGAGGTAGAGAAGAGGAACAGGTAAGAACGAGTGAGAGATGGCGTCCGCCATGTGTTTTTACATCTTTGCAAAGATGCGTGTGCCAGTCTCAATGGATGCAGCTTCTGTATCTATGGTGTCTGTAAGTATATATTGGTTGGCAAGGAATAACTGTGGTCTGCTTGAGTTATGTCATGTGCTCATTTCTCCCGGTGATGAATGGCCAAGTAGAAAGAGGGAATAATCACATGATTATCAAAACATAAATGTAAATAGTTAAAATCATGTGCAGGGGAAAATGTAAATAATTTTTTACACTACAAATCAAATGTATATACAAGTGAAAGACAAAATATGGAGATATAAGCAGGCCCTCATTTTTGCCTTTTGCTCCGTGTATGCTTGGTAGCTCTTGCTCTTGGGAAGCAGAAGTAAATATTTCTGTTTTAGCATCCATGGGCTCCTGTTGTTAATCCTCTTTTGGACTCTTTTTCCAATGAATACCCCCCAGACATCTCAGTAATGCAGAGAAAATAGCTCCTCCATTGTACAAAGCCACTTCCGGTGCAGACCATGTTTGGTGAATTACTGTATCAGAAAGGGTTATCGTAAATATCTGCAGCATAAATAAATGACAATGTTGAATGCACAACACCGCCCTCTGATTTTCTAGCTGCACATTACACCACAGAAATCACTGAGATTTGATGTAGTTAACACACAGCCATGCCCATACAGCCTGTGGTGTCTATGTATAGTGGGTCTAAGAGTCTGTGTTATCCTTTTCCTTAAACTACACCACATTTAATTTTCTTCTCAGGTTAAAACTTCTGTTGTCGTGGCTGGAGTCGCGTATCCATGACGGCTGCGAGGAGCCCGCCACCCACAACGCTCTGGCCAAGATCTACATCGACAGCAACAACACACCCGAGCGTTTCCTGAAGGAGAACACGTTTTACGACAGCGCCGTGGTGGGGCGCTACTGCGAGAAGAGAGACCCCCACCTGGCCTGCGTGGCCTATGAGAGGGGCCAGTGTGACCTGGAGCTCATCAAAGTGTGTAGTCCAGATTACACGGAGTCCAGATCATCATTTGATTCATGTTACTGTGTGTCTTATTCAAGTGTGTTTCTGATGTACTAGGTGTGCAATGAGAACTCGTTATTCAAGAGCGAGGCTCGATACTTGGTACGGCGAAAAGATCCAGAACTTTGGGCCAACGTGTTGGAGGAAAACAACCCGTTCAGGAGACAACTCATCGACCAGGTCAGGTCTCCAGAACAGTGTTCATTTTTCGTCTTTTTTTTTAGTTAGTCTTGTAACAACAAAACATGTTAATTCTATCATAGTCACTGTTTAAGGGCATTAATTGCGTCTTGTCTTAGTCCCATGTTCACCTTGGGAAAAAAGACATTGTTGATGAATATATTACCTCTAGTCTCATCTCATGGAATTAAGCCATCTCCAGAGGTGATACAGACTGTGAATAAATAGCATTTATCCACCTTCACTGCTGCTCACATCTCATTTTATTCAATCCAGGTGGTGCAAACGGCTCTGTCAGAGACCCAGGATCCAGAGGAGGTGTCGGTCACAGTCAAGGCCTTTATGACGGCAGATCTTCCCAACGAGCTGATCGAGCTGCTGGAGAAGATTGTACTTGATAACTCTGTTTTCAGTGAACACAGGTACAGCAGACTCAAAATAACTTGGCCACAACAATCCCTAATCTTTTTTTTTTTTTGAACTAATCCCCCTGTCCCATTTTTTTCCCAGGAATCTTCAGAACCTGCTGATATTGACGGCCATCAAGGCAGACCGCACTCGAGTGATGGAGTACATCAACCGGCTGGACAACTACGACGCTCCAGATATCGCTAATATCGCCATCAGCAACGAACTGTTTGAAGAGGCTTTTGCCATCTTCAAGAAGTTTGATGTCAACACCTCAGCCATCCAGGTAGAATGGATGAATTACAACTAGAGATGCACCGGTGTTATTAAGTGTTTCACAAGGTCCCGTATCATAGAAAGTGAGCTGGAGCTGGCAGCATGAACATACATTTTATCAAGTGTCACTCATCACAGTGAGTGTGATAAGTAACAGTGTTGATGATTGCTGCAGCTTTATTTAACATAGTTAAATTAACTTTTTTCCACTTTAGTGGCTGGACGTAAACTATAATTTACAACCTGTAAAGCTAAATTTGACTACTGGTGTTTTATCTCTTGTGTAACTGCCTATCCATATGTTGTATCATATAGTGCAATTCGCTCTGCTGGCTTTTCTAGGTCCTGATAGAGCACATAGGGAACTTAGACCGGGCCTATGAGTTTGCTGAGCGCTGTAATGAGCCTGCTGTGTGGAGCCAGTTGGGCAGAGCTCAGCTGCAGCGAGACCTGGTCAAAGAGGCCATCGACTCTTATATAAAAGCTGTTGACCCCTCAGCATATATGGAGGTGGTCAATGCAGCCAGCAAGAACAGTAAGACTCTGATCTTCTTTTTTTGTCTTTTCCTTTCTTGGGGGTTTTTAATCGATCAGCATTGATTTTGTAAAGATTTTTTAACTCTGTTTTTGCAGATAACTGGGAAGACCTGGTCAAGTTCCTGCAGATGGCTCGAAAGAAGGCCCGGGAGTCGTACGTGGAGACGGAGCTGATCTTTGCTCTGGCTAAAACAAACCGCCTGGCTGAGCTGGAGGAGTTTGTCAGTGGGCCCAACAATGCTCACATACAGCAGGTGGGAAACACATCACAGCTGCCCTGGTATTATGGGGGATAATGTGGTATAAACATAACAACCTGGTACCAGTTGGTTCAAAACATAATTTTTGTTTTTTTAATGAAAACACATGCTAGTTGCATTTTCTAGATGGATTAAATATTTAAAATGTATCATTATTTTTTGGTTACACCATTTGACATTTGTGTGGAAAAAAACCTTTAAAAGACATGAAACCAACATGAATACCAAATGTACAAGAAATATCTGATAAATGTTGTTTTTTTGACTTCCTCATCTTACCCATGATTTGTCAGTGACCCATGCACCGTACATGTGTCTGAGGGTTTTCTCGCTGCCTCTTCAGGTGGGCGATAGATGTTACGAGGAGGGAATGTACGAAGCAGCCAAGCTCCTGTACAACAACGTGTCGAACTTCGCTCGACTTGCGTCCACGCTAGTCCACCTGGGGGAGTACCAGGCAGCCGTGGACAGCGCCAGGAAAGCCAACAGCACGCGGACATGGAAAGAGGTAAAGTGCCGACAGAGGGAGGCTAATCTTTGAGAGGGAAGAGCTACTTATATATACTAATATGTTAACTGCAGCTTTAAAATGCATCTCTATAAACTGACCCACACACATATAAGCAGGGGATTCACAAAGATGGGAACATTTATATGATGAGCAACTTTATCTCTGCGGTTAAAAGGTGAAGTCTTATGATGAAACTCTTATTATAATCCAATGCCAAACCCCCCCCATCATTCAATCCCCTTTGGTATTCGTCATCCCTGCTTTTTTTTATTTCTTTTTCTTGTCCTTTATTTCTTTCTTTGATTATTTAATTATAAATTATTTTTTTCAGTTTTTAAAATCTCTTTAAATCCACTAAGTGACTCATTAGGTTCTTGTCAGGGTTTTTAAAGGTTTCTAAAGATTATATATAATTCAAGATGATTTAAGCTCTAAAAGGCTGCATAGGATGTCTGAAATATGTATATAAAGTATAAATAGTGCCTGACAGTGTGGAATAATGTAATTGTTCCACCCTCAGGGAAACATTGTGTATAATATAATACTAATCTATATTATGAGATACATGTTTTGTTCTCCAATAGTAATGAGTAGCAGTTTCACACAGAAACTGGGATTATTGTATAGAATTCTGCAACATATTACGGTCACAGAAGCACATTTAGACCTTCGTGTGGGCTCGACTTGTTGAATGCTGATCGATTATTGGCAAAGTGTTCAAATTGTAGTAGGTAACACAATGTTGCCTTGGAATACGGGCAGAGAACCTGGATAGATCTAAGCAATAGATCTTTCTCTATGTGTGTCATATATCTCAGGAAATGTTCATCTGTCCAACTTCACACTTGCAATTATGTTGCTGGGGACCTGAGTAAATGCAGGGATGAATTTGGTGCAATTTGAACAGGTGGTGGCGCTATATGACATTACGTTTTGGGCTATAACTTTTGAATCCTAAGTATCCCTGCTGTACTCTTTATGTTCATTGCTTTCTTTTCTATTTTGTAACCCCCCCCTTCCTTTATCTGTCAGGTGTGTTTTGCCTGTGTGGATGGTGAGGAGTTCCGGCTGGCACAGATCTGTGGCCTCCACATAGTGATCCACGCCGACGAGCTGGAGGAGCTGATCAGCTACTACCAGGACCGCGGCTACTTCGAGGAGCTCATCGCTCTGCTGGAGGCCGCGCTGGGCCTGGAGCGGGCTCACATGGGCATGTTCACGGAGCTGGCCATCCTCTACTCCAAGTTCAAACCCCAGAAGATGAGAGAGCATCTGGAGCTCTTCTGGTCCAGAGTCAACATCCCAAAGGTAGGCCGCACCTGCTTTGTGCTTGAATTGCTGCACCGTGCAAAAATAGAAGCTCTGTGGACCTGCTCCGCACTGCAGGAGGCGGTCCACAGCTCTTGATTATAATGGAAGGTGATCAGACCCGATGGATTTGAGGGTTAGACTACTGAGAGATTTCTGTGATCGGCCGCAAGATACACCTCTCTGTGATGTTGATGGCCAACGACTCTGCTGAGACCGATGTGCTAATGAGTCGATGATGATAGGGAGGTGGAGGGGTGGACCAAGCAGAACAAGAACACAGTAGAGCGAAAAGAAAGAGAGAGAGAGAGAGAGACACTTCTAAACAGACAGGGGATGGTAGGCTGACTCCCCCGCTGTCTATTGGTTGAATGTGATCAGCTTGTGTTTCAGCCCAGCCAATGGTGCTGAGGTATTATGAGGAGCTCCGAGTGTGCTATGAACTCATTTAACTTATTTACTCTGTAAGGATTTCTGCTCAACAAATTAATACTGTGCACAGAAAATTCCTGTTTTTTTTTTAGCTGTTGTGTACTCACATTTTTTACTGGGCTTAAGCAATAGGCATCATCATGAAGGTGAAAAAGGTTATTGGCAATTTCTTTTAGTTATTAGCATTTCAAACAGCTGACACATGTATTGCCTGTGTTCGTCAATGTTCTCCCACTTGTCGCATCTGATTCTGTCGATAAACTAACCTGATGATGCATATCTGTACCAAAAGATGTAATAAGCAAAGAACTGACATTGAGATTTCTTGACGTGACGATGTTGTCTGATTTAATTTTGTCATAACCCTTTTTTTGCTGGCCAGGGTTCCCTTAAAAAAGGGATGTCAATCTCAATAGCATTCACTTGTCTTAAACAAAGGATAAGTGTTTCTTTAATGCGATGGCTTTATCATGGTTTTACCGAAATATACAAATTTGAGTTCTAAATTCACATCAAATCAAGATTTTTAAGTCACCAAAGAATGTTTCAGTTTTTTGTTTTTTTATTTGCAGGTCCTCCGTGCTGCAGAACAGTCTCACTTATGGGCAGAGCTGGTTTTCCTCTATGACAAATATGAGGAGTACGACAACGCCGTCATCACGATGATGTCTCACCCGACAGACGCTTGGAAAGAAGGACTCTTTAAAGACATTGTTGCTAAGGTGAACTGTTGAAGTATTGAAGTCTGTGTTTCATTCACTCATATCCTTTTATTTCTGATATTAACTTGTCTTCTTGTTTCTCCAGGTTGCCAATGTGGAGTTGTACTATAAATCTCTTAGCTTTTACCTGGACTACAAACCGCTCCTACTCAATGACCTGCTGACTATCCTGTCTCCACGGCTGGATCACAGCCGAGCTGTCAACTTTTTCACCAAGGTAACCTGCAAAGTCCCTGATTTACACTTGTTTCTATTTTTCTTGACGGTTTGTGTTGTTGATGTGAAGTGATGGGGGTGTTTTTTTGTCTGAAAAGGTGAATCAGCTGAAGTTGGTCAAACCCTACCTGAGGTCTGTCCAGAACCACAACAACAAGTCGGTCAATGAAGCTCTCAACAACCTGCTCACAGAGGAGGAAGACTACCAGGTCTTTGCAACTCTGTTACTGATCACAATATTAGGGAATCCACAAAGTAATATAAACAGTTAGCGAGTCCACAGACACACATTGAGCTAATATTAACTGGTTTTGATTGCTGTGGGTAGGGCTCAGATGATTGGGCTTCCTTTGGCCTGATGTCAGCTGTATTTGGAGCAGTGTTTGAGATTCATTTTGTCACATCTAATTGACGCTCTACAGTTGTGAATATTTGGGACTGGAGCCCAATGAGGGGACTCTGCTTCTCTGGTCACTAGATGGCACTGCTGAGGTCCACTTACAATCAACTGGAACTGGACCTTGTTGTTCTAACATCTGGGATGTTAACTCAGTTTTTCTGCCTGTGTGTGTGTGTGTTGTGTCTGTGTCTACAGGGCCTGAGAGCATCCATTGATGCCTATGACAATTTTGACACCATCGGTCTAGCACAGAGGTTAGAGAAACACGAGCTGATCGAGTTCAGACGCATCGCTGCTTACTTGTACAAAGGCAACAACCGCTGGAGACAGAGCGTGGAGCTCTGCAAGAAAGACAAACTCTACAAGGTAAGGAAACAACCTCACAAGTGTGTAATATTTAATTCAGTTTAGTTTATTTCGTCCTTTTGCATGGAAATTCTTTTCCACAAGCAGTGCAACAACAAAGGGGGATAAACTTACAGCCAGATGAAAAGGGACAGAAGTTTTGGTGTAGCAGATGCTCAGAGTCCTGTGTGATATTAAGTGGCTTCAGGGATGAGGTGACACTAGCAGATAGATCAGGAGTGGTTGTGCCGATGATTAAACCAGGAGGAGAATATGGGGTTGAACCTCCAGATTTCCAAGTTTGCGTATGGCTCTGTAAGTGTCATTTAGTGGCATCTACCAGAACAGACTTGGCAGGAATGGGAAAAAACACCATAAGCATGTTTTAATTTGTGTTTAATTCAATATGTGTTTAATTCAATCCATGGTAAATATTACTATTATTACTATTATTAGTAGGTATTATTAGTAGGTATTTTTTATAACCACATAATGAGCTCTGTGAGTTAGAATTACCAAACAATTGCTCTAGAGACGGCCTTCCACGTAGTTTCTCCTGCATGTTTTGGTATTCAGTTGTCAGTGGCGGCCTTAGGCATCTGAGGGGGGCTCCATTTCAATACTACATATGAGGCCATATCCCAAAAAACATGAATTATTAGTTTATCTGTAAAGATGCAGTGCTTAAAATCATCACGCCTCACAGTGGCATCTGTGGCAGCTAACGTCAAGTTAAAATAGAACAATAAATATCAGTGCTTTGCCACAGACGTCCTAATCAGCCAGTTAACGGCAGACCTCCGTCTCCCCCAGGACGCCATGTTGTACGCGTCAGAGTCTAAAGACGCTGAGCTGGCGGAGACTCTGCTGCAGTGGTTCCTGGAGGAGGGCAGGAAGGAGTGTTTCGCTGCCTGCCTGTTCGCTTCCTACGACCTGCTGCACCCTGACGTGGTGCTGGAGCTGGCCTGGAGGCACAACATCATGGACTTTGCCATGCCGTACTTCATCCAGGTGATGAGGGAGTACCTCACCAAGGTCAGTACAAGCACATGTTAACAGCGGATTGCATTTATTAAACAATGTTTTATTAAGTATTAGATAATGAAAGCAATCCTCCACAAAACAAAAAAAGGCTTCCATACTTTGTCAAACCATTGTTTTCCTATACAAAATATAATTGCATATAGTTTATTCCAGAAAAGAGTGACTAGTCTTCTAGCTTAAAGAACCCCAAAAATAAATAAATAGTGACTGTTTAGGACTGATAACCAAATTGTCAGGGTTTATACCCAGTATACAGAGTTTTGCTCACAGGGGAACATTCATACCACCATCTGAGAAATGGCCCACATCACACTAATTCTATTCTTGAACATTCCCAACACGCAAGGGAACAATGTTGTTTTTAAACTATAAAATCAGGTATCTGATATAAATTTCCATCGGCCATTTAAATTGGAGCAATTTAAGTTTTGTATTAATTCAATGTTGTTGTGCCTTACGTGGTTGTACAGCATTCCACTTCCAATATCAAGTTTCCATGCTTCCATTTTTTTGGGCTGATTCCTTTTCCTAAAACCTCAAAGTCCCATAAAACAGAGCTACTATGCTTTTTTTTGGCCTGATTTGTCATTGAGATTTCAAGATTTGTTTCAAGATTTAAAGGCTTTTTTTTAATTTATTTTTGATGATAGAGAATGCCTCAATTGTAAATTGTGTATTTTTATTATGAACTAAAGTTGGTTAATTTTTTATATTTGTTGAGAAGGTGAGTAATAGACAATTATTCCACAATAGTAATATCTCTTGAGCAAAGGTTTTTAAGGAGATGAAGGCAGTGAACAGACAGAAAGACTCCAGATGAAATTTATGTCCAAGCTCAGTCACATCTGAACGCACTCCATTTACATCTGATACAGCGTGACTTAACATTTTCCAAAGATAGAATGATCATATTGCGGATAAACAGACATTAATCTATTCAGAGAAAATAGAGAATCATAGAGAAAGCTGGGAATTATTACTCAGGCCTTTTTCACGGCAGCAATATTGACATGAAACAGCAGGTTAAACACTGGGGATGTGACGATACACACCCACAGATAACTCACCGACTCCACGGCAGTGTTATATGTCTTGATTACCTGTCAAATCAAAAATAACAATAGGAGTAACAGCCTCAATTAATATGAAGGTTCAGTATTTTGCACTGTGGAGGTTGTTTGTGTCAGATTTTAAAAGCCCTGCTCCGGAGGTACTGAAAACAGATCATCAAAAGTGCATGTTGGGTGTTTAGGATATGTTTTTTTTTAAGTTTATTTATCAGTGATGTTAAAATTCCCTCTGAAACATGGTCTCCCCAATTCCCTAAAATGTCGACCTGCAGATATGTGGGGTCACTTGAGGTCATCTCTTTGGGTTCTTTTCCAGGTTGATGAGTTTGCAGCGAAGGTGACGGTCTCTGGCCCTCTTTTTATTTCTCTTATGTGTTCTGTCTGTTTTTTGTTGTAACTTGTCTCTTAGGTTTCTGATGTAGGAACCTAGCATGGACTGTAGACTGAGTATGGCCTAATTAGCTCTGGTCCTGGGGAGCTGTAGTAACGGTGTGTGTGCAGGCTTTTGTTCCACTTCAGCACCAACGCAACACTTTTTTTTTTTTTTTGGAGTTTATTTACTAGAGGCATTTCCTAAATTACCCACCTGGGGAAGCTCAGTGTCCTTTCGTTATGGTTAATGAACTTTCATTTTCACATGGAGGCAGAAACGGCTTCATGAAAACAGAGACAGTAGCCAGACGAGCTCTGTTGTCTATTTACACTCAGCGGGAACTTAAAAACCTCTAAGCTAAATTAAAAGGAAAAAAAGTGGAATATAAAATGTGACATCTGTTCCTTTTCAGTTTTTAAATTTGCAAATTTGCTCATAAAACATTGTGTAGGGATGAAATTTTCCAAATCACTGCATAAACTAAAAATCTTAACAATTAAAAACAATATGGTACAATTAGTGTTGAGAATTATATTGCACTGGCAGATAATTTGTGTTATTTCAAGTTTTTCTTGATTTTTAGAAAATGTAATCCTTTTTTTATCTTAGTATTTTTTTCTTAGAAATGAACCCAAACCAGGAAAAAAATATCTGCCAGTGCAATGAGATGATTCCACTTTATTTGAAGATTTGTGTTTTTGCAGTGTGCATAAGTTCATGACCACAAGGTTACAGAACTATATGAAGAATACACGATATCAGCTGCCTGTGTAACAGTAGAAATATCATCAGCTGCTGCTTTTGGGTAAATATCCAACCGCTCAGGACCAGGTTCCTGGAATTTCCTAATCTATAAATGAATTGGGACACAATGAGCTCCTCCGACAGACATTGTTGCCGTATCCGGAGGTTTCAGTGTTGTCTGAAGCGGAACTCTTGGACCATTTGAAACCCTGCTAATTCAAACACTGCGTTGGTGCCGTGGAACTGAATCCTGCACACCATTCTTCAGGTCTTCAGCACCAGGATTAGCCTGTCCCAGTCTAACCGATACCCCTCACCTCCCTAACTCTTCTCCTATGGGGCTGCATCCAGTCTTTTGTTCTCACGTGGCATTTTCAAAAAGCATAAAACATCTCTGAGCTACGGATACTTTCAGTCGTGCTGATCAAGATTGAAGATATAACAAGACTGAGCGATTGTTCCATCTGTCTCATGTTCTCCAAAGACCAGAAACCAAGGCAGGTGATGAGAGCCACTATAGAGCTGTTAGACGCATCCCCATGTTTCTAACATCGGTGCAGGGCTACGAACGCTAATGTCAAAGCCTCTTCTTCTCTCTGGATTTTTTTTTCTTCAGTTTTTCTGTCAACCAGAAAGATTTTGCTCTGTAGATCAAATACTTTGTTCCATAAATAACTCAAACTGGTTGAAATTGAGAATCTCCTTTATTACTGAACAGCTTAAAGCAGTTAGTTTACAGCTATGTCCTCCAGCTCTTGGCAATTAAACAGGCAAAGTAATGTCTTCTATCTAATAAAAGTATCTGTAGTAAATTCTATCCACGATCAGGCACTTTTAGAAAATTCTTTCTGTTCTAACTTTATATCTAATATTTGTATAATGAAAATCACTTTACAGGTGTTTTTTTTCTTTTTATACTTTTCTCTAAACTTTTCTTTTTCATCTCTTCAAATTATAACTCAGCAGAAATTTAGATGCCTAACGTTAATGGAGTCGATCCATCATTTAAACAGATCTCCGCTTACATCAGAAACCTTTTTGTTTGCAGCTTTTTTCCGCGTTTGAAGCACAATGCCTGAACTTTTCTTTGCACTTAGTAATTATAGGGGTGAGAAAAAAATGGCACCACAGCCACTGCCTGGTGAGGATCGTACTCTCCAAACAATAAAAACCTGTGAGGGGGGGTCTGCTAACTGCCATGAATGAGATGCATGTGGAAGCTGTTTTTCTGATCCAACACTGTTAACTGTGAATGGCTGTAAATGTAGCATCAGCATATAGGCATGTAAAGCTTCTCCTTCACTAAATAGACAATGTAATATTTCTTTAACCTCGAATCCCCCCTAATACTCCTTCTGAAGGGTCAATTCATCCAAATTACAACATACTTACCCTCTTACTCCTTGTGGTATCTAGTCCTGAAGATAAGTTTAGTTTTACCTGGAAGAGAATTAAGGTGAGTCTGCTTTAATCCGTGATGTTCAACGTGTAGAAAAAACACCTTTTAGAAACTCAACATTCTGGTCACTCATTTCGCTGTTAACAGTTTTCATTAAGTGATATTTTTTTCTGAATGAAGAAAAACTGTGAACAGTGAGGATTTTAAACAATTAGGACTTTGTATCTGAAACGAGAACTTACTGCTGAGCTTCTTAAAATGTAACTTTACTTATCTTTTGCTTTAAATAGCAGAGGTCAACTCCCTTTAATTAAGGGTGATGGCAGAATTCTAAGCGAAGGTTCCTTCATGGCTAGATGCCTCATGGAGTCAAACAGGAAACTATTATTGCTTTTTTGTGATTAGGGTGAACTGTCCCTTTAATTGTGCACAGACTGTGGACTTAACATCTGTTGTTGAAACTGTTAGAACTTCTCACCAAACCTGCATGGCATCTTCTCTTAGGTAACCTCAGTATAGCTGCACTGTTAGGAGTGTGTAGTGTTGTATTTGAGGAGTTAGCTGTGTTAAGTGTTTTAGCCAGTAATCCTGTCAGTGTATATTTGTTTTTTTATACAATAAAGACCCATAGTGTAGTCTTACAACTGTAGCATTAAAGTTTATGATCCATTATAGTGCTCAAATTGGAGATTGTAATTTGAATAAAAGAGAAAAGACACATCCCTGTGTTGTAGATTGTAGGTATCCAGCAAACCTCATTTATTTAGAGAATAGAGCAGGTGAGTTCCTATAAATTAAGCTTGTTTAGAAACAGATCCTAAAGACTAGTAGAGATCCTAAGTACTTCCACTTTCCGATCACAGCTTTGTGTTAGAATAAGAATAATAGCAGTGTGTTTTAAAATCATAAGTGAAGCCAAAATCCTAATGATATATTTTTATTACAATGCATTGGGAACACATTTTATAACCTAAATCAAAATGTAAAAAAAAAAATGTCATTTTCTCAACAAACTCAAACATTTACCACTAAGAACTGAACATGATTTAGGATTTAATATTCCTGTGAATCACTCAAGTAATTTTATATATATAAAAAACCACGGTTTCTGAGAACTGCTTCACATCTGTGTTGAAGGGAGTCGACCGATTTCTAGCTTCTATGAACAGGAATTTCAGCCTCGCAATTCCTCTGCTTTTCTTGCCTTCACCATAGAAACTCAGAAACAGGATTTTTGACGTCGCCCTACAGGTTTTTATAGGATTAAGATCTGGAGAATTTTAATTTTGTTGTTCTGAAACCAAGATGCTGCTTGTGTTTGGGGTCATTGTCTTATTGAAACACAAATTTAAGGTATTTCCTCTTCGCCATAAGGCAAGATGACCTCTTTCAAGTGTTTTGTCATGTGCAAACTGATCCATGATCGCTTGTATGTGATAAATAAACCTGGCACCATCTTAAGAGAAACCTCCCATCATGATGCTTGCTTTTCTTCTTTAAAGTGGGACTCTGCAGGGGCTTCTTGCTGCCAGAGAACTCACTGGTAACTTCACTCACACGTTGTTATCATTATATGGGAATACCTGTTCATGAAGCCGTGGTTAAATATTAGTTTAGTGATTCACAGGAATGCTGAATCTTGATTGTTCAGTTTGTACAGTAAATATTTGAGTTTGGAAAGAAAAATGTAGATCCTTTTGTTTTTTTTTTCCTTTATTTTTCTTCACATTTTGATGCAGAATATAAAATACATTATTCCCAATTATTGCAAATTATCTTCTGAGCCTATTAATATGATGAATAGATTCTTAAAACTGGGAACTTTTTTATAATCATCTAGACGTGATTGATATGTGTGATTCATGGAACCAATCAAATTGGATAAAAAAGCAGATTGTCTCTCGCCGTTGCCCGCCATCCATCATTTTCTGAAATAGGGCCCTGTGAGATAAAGCAGAAGTACTTAGGCTTTCTGTAGCAGTAATAATATTTTCAGTCTCAGTAGAGATTTTCCTTATGAAGCAGACGCCACTGTGCAGCGTAGGGACGAGGTTCTATTTACAGAACTCAGACAACTGGCTGGTGCTGCGTATCATAATGACTTTATAGAAAAAAGAGTAAGGAGAGATCAAATGTCCATGTAATCAAGATTTGTAACTAGGATCTTAAATGGTGCCTGCACAGCTGAGTACTTGGAGCACAGTGTTTCTGTAGGGTACCTACACTGTATGGAATCAGATGTTCTTTATTTTCGGTGACAACATGGAGTGATTTATCTCCTCTTTGTTGCCCTCAGGTGGACAAACTGGAGGAAGATGAAAACCAAAGGAAAACGGAAGAGGAGGTGACGGAGCCTCAGCCGATGGTGTTTGGTAGGTGTACTGACACACTTCTGTTCTGATTTTATACTGATTGGATGAAGGGATCATTCCATTATTTCAGTCATTCCTATTATTCATAGCTGACATGTATTTATTTCTTGTAGCTGGTTGCTGTGTTGTGTCAACAGTTATCCCCCCTTAAAATTTTTAACTTAGTTTTACTTTTTATTGTCTTCATCCTACACAGGTACACAAATAATAGCAGAGTTTCAATTAAACCGTGCAGTTGTTTATTTTAGTAAAAAATGTAATAAAAAAATTAAATGACCACTGATGCTGTCTGTTTCGCTTTTTGAAATGCTCAGAAAAACAGGAAAATGCTCACAGCTGGATTTAGAAACTTCAGAATATTTGTCATGTCATGTCATGTAGTAGCTCCCTTGGCCTGTGGAATTTTCAGCAGGGGGGGGCCCCCACACCATCACACCCCCTTTTTCAGTCTTTCAAATGAAAATCAGCCAATCAGAAGAGAGGTACCTGAATATTTATGAGACAGACCAACAACAACCTGTGCTTTCTGTGCTCCAGTGAGAATAAGATAGAGCTCTAAAATTACACAGAGTTGAAGTTTTGTACCTTAAATTGAAGATATATCATGTAAGGGGCATCAAAATTTCAACTGAAAGAAAGAAAATTGCATGATATGTAGCCTTTAAACATAGATGAAATTCCTAAAGTGATTGGCTATGTACAGCTGAGAGGCCCTACAGAGACAGGAGCCAGCATGTCCTGTTGCACACAGGCTGAGGCGCTACTTGAAGTATTTTGATAATAAATTATGCAAACATATTCTGTACACTGCAAACTAAAATATCATCAGGCAGAAATAAATTACCATTCGAAGGTTTGGGGTCACCTGGACAATTTTGTGTTTTCAAATGGGTAGCAAAATGAATAGAAGATATAGTCAAGACATTGACATGGTTAGGAATAATGATTTTTAGCTGTGCTAACATAGTTGCACACAGGTTTTCTAATCATCCATTAGCTTTAATGCTATTAGCAAACACAATGTACCATTAGAACACTGGAGGGATGGTTGTCTCTATACACCTATGTAGATATTGCTTTAAAAAACAGACATTTGTAGCTACAATCGTCATTTACCACATTAACAATGTATAGAGTTTATTCCTCATTAGTTTAATGTTATCTTCATTAAAAACACTGCTTTAAATATATATATATATATATATATATATATATATATAGACATTTCTAAGTGACCCCAAACTATTTTATTCCACTGGCAGATAATATAATTCAATTGTTTTTTTTTTTTTTTAAGAAGAATTCAATGAGAGCAGGACCAAATTGAACCAAAACCAAATTGGAAAAAAATGAAATAAGATAAATGATTTGCCAGTGGGATAGAAAGATAAAAGATAATAGCATTGGATGCAGTGATGTAAAGCACGCCACCTCTGGACTCTAGCAGTGGAAAATGGAGTTCTCTGGAGTGTCTCTTCAGATAAGATTTCAGTTTTTGCAGAGTCCCAGAATATAAATGTAGACGTGGAAATGTGCATGGTACTTCCCCTTTAATTTGGGAAAACTGATTACGAACCAGTTTGTGAAATGATCTCAGGGAATCGCATGCGTTGTGTGTGTGTCCAGGCCAGCAGCTGATGTTGACTGCTGCTGCAGCACCGGTGGCCCCCCAGCCGGCGTACCCAGGCTACGGCTACCCCGCGGCGGCCGCCCCCGCTGCAGCCCCCCCTGCGGGCTACCCTGCTCCGCCTGCCTACGGCTTCAACATGTAGAGGACTGAACCTGCCTCCCTCCCCCTCCCCCCCTCCCACCTACACACGCTCATGCACCACATGGACCTGATCCACGCTGAACTGTGCTGCTCTGGGTCTCAGCTGGCCAACTGAAACATCAACAGGGACGTGACGCCACCCGTGTTCACCGAAACAGCAACAGAAACTGCTCCTGGGCCTTTTCCCCTGTCCTTTCTCTCCTCTTCAATACAGCAGGTCGCCCCCCCACCCCACCCCACCCCCTCCTCCTTCCTTCCCTCCCTCCTTTCTCCACTCGGACATAACTGCATCACTGAACTACACAGCATGTCACCTCTTAGCTCCTAGAGGAATTAACATACCGAAGATAACATTAGTGACACCAAACCACTCTGTCCTGTTGCTGTTCCATGTAGACCTTGTTAATCATAGAGCAGCTTTTTCTTTGTTTTATTTCATTTTTTTTCCAGCACTGATGAGGAAGAGACTTTGTTACTGTGGAGCGGAGGGGCTTGTGTTTCTTCCCCTCCCTCCAGAAGCACTGCTATGGCCTTATATACATAGAGGAGGAGGCAAAAAAAATGGGCTCATTTATTTGTTTAATTTCACAACTGTCTCGTGCTCTGATTAGAAAGACGGTTACTGTGCAATAGGTCTTTTTTTTGTTTGTCCTTTCACATCAGGTTCCAGCTGTTTCCATACAAGGCTATGCTGTAAATGGACTAAGAACACTTGTTGATGAGGTTACGGTACTGTCTGTGTCTGTATGTGCGTGCGTGCGTGCGCGAGTGTGTACGTGTAGCCTCTAAATCCTTCGAGGGACAAGTCACCAAACCATGAGACACTCAATCGAATTTCAACTCCCTTGCAGCCGCATCCTTCTTCTGTGGTTGATCTCATCAGTCGACTTTTACTGGCTTTTACTGCTATGATACCAGATGTCCAGTGTTTTCAGGATAAAAGTGATTAAAAAAAGATGAAAGAAAGGATGAAATCATTTTTTAAAAATGCTATAAAGATGCTGTAGTCTGTGCATGTGCTGCCAAACTATAATGCTGCAACCAGGAGCACAATTTTCATGTTACACTCAAGTATATCAAGTATTACTAATGTTGTGTCAAAAACAAAAGTGATGTACAATGAAACTTTCTCACCCGACTAACAGCAGACAGACTTGAGGAGGTGAAAACAAACACAGGGGAACATTAGCTCATATGTCCTGGTGCCAGTTGGTTAAAAAAAACATTATTGTACTGAAAGCAGTGTATAATTTAAGATATATTGAAATAACTAATCAAAGAAGTCAAATATTATGGAATACCGTATGTATTGTCTATAGTGTGTTGTTGTAGTCTTAAAACAAAACGTAATGATTTTTGTAAGAAAACGGACAAAATGCAAAAACAGCAGGTTAATAAAGGGTCTTGAGAAAAGGCTGCTCAAAGTGGTGACGGTTTGGTTGATTGTTCACTTCCTGTGCTGCCCGACAGTCTCTGTAACGGACATGATTCCACCGTGTCCACTTCGGATTTGTGGAGAGTGGAGGGGGAAAAAAACTACGAAAAGAATAGCCCAACCTGAGCTGCAAACACAAAGCACTCCCTTTATCTGCACAAATCATGCATACAGAAAGAGAAATAAAGTTTACACACAGTGTCGTTGGTGCATCTTCATTCATTCAGTCATGTCAGGAGGAAGTTTACAGTTTTCTTCGGCCTCTATTCTTATATGTGCCTTTGTGGGGTCAACTGGGAGGTTTACATGCTGTAAATGTTATTTACGCCACATAATTTCTGCTGCGAGGGTTATTTTCATACTTTGCGAGAGCCCGGACTGACATTTTGGTCACCGAGCCGCCCAGACATGATTGATGGTTTCATTCCCCGCGAGCGGCCGCGGCCTCTTTTGTTTGGGGAAGGTGTGGCTGATCTGTAGCTTTGCGGAGCACAGCCTAAGGTTCTGCTTGTGAGAGATTTAATTACAGGAGAACCAGTTCGGATTCATCCTCTTGAGCTGAGATGTTTTCATGATTATACAGACTGAGCCCTTTTCTTCTCTTTTTTGCAGCAAACGACCTCACCCTGCATGTGCTCATGTAAACACCCAGTTTTCCACCTACCACCCCATCATACAACATGTTTGTTTCATTCTGTTTGTTCTACCCTTAAACATCTTTGGATACTTAGAAAAGCTCTCTATATTGGACTCATGCAATATTAATATTAGCAAATATGTCTGGAAATGTCACAGACACCAGCGTGCTTCCTCTTTGAGCAATGCTCCAGCCTGATCTGCGATTGGACGTCCGTGCGGTCACGTGATTTGCCCGATCGCGCTACATCATATGTGTTGTTGACCCATAGTTTCATTGACTTTCATTTGTTTGAGTGCGTGGCCACGCCCACTGGGGGATTTTGAGGAGCCCCCACCCTACGGCTGTTGCGATAACCACGCGAGTTACCATGGTTACAAATAACAGATCCGCTATTGGATAAAAGGAGATCCCAACTTCCTCGGCAGGTCCCCCCTCCCACCCGGTATCCGCCCACTGTCAACAGACGCGGATCCGGCTGTGGAGGCTCCGGACGCGCCGGTGATCACCTGCGTCCGTCCAGCGCAGACAGCGGCTGCACATGTGTTGCGCTGTCGTCGACTTGGGGGGAAGAAAGGATAAAAAAAAAAAAAAAAAAACTACGAGCGCTCCACTTTTAGGATCAAGCTCGCGACGTTGAAAAGCGTAGAATTGAGTGTGTAATTCTTTTTTTTTTTTTTTAAATAATTTTCATAGTAACAATGCAGCGCAAAGGGACATTCATCAGCCCGTTCCACGCGCCGCGCTGCCTGGCCGCAGCCGCGCCGCCGGCGGCGGGGAAAGCGAAATTAACCCACCCGGGGAAGGCGATCCTGGCAGGTGAGTTCACCACTGGCTTATCCTTACTCATAGGTTCGTTAAAGTCTGCCCAGACAGGGGCTCCCAACTGTTTCAGGCAAGTGGAAAACATTCAACGCTAATCATATTAATATGATCATTACTAATTTCATCAGTTGTCAACAGGAGATGTAGAATGATCCATGCGTGTGTGATTTTTGTCCTTTTGTGAGATGCTGTACTTTTGGGTTCTTTTACTGTGTTTCCTACTTTCATATAGTCAGAAATTAATATACAGATACTGCATGTGGTGGATGTTACTTTATCTATCTATCTATCTATCTATCTATCTATCTATCTATCTATCTATCTATCTATCTATCTATCTAGCATTGCTGATTGTCTATGGGGATTAAAACAAACATAATAATTATCCCATTAAGGAATAAAGCTCTGTTCCCTTCCCCAGGAATGTTTCAGCTTTTCTCCTAGAAAGGGGCAATTTGTTTGGAAGCAAGTTCGACTCCTTTATCTGGGGAATCTGGTCTGGCATTTTCGCATCTTCTTAAGTTCGCATAACATTTGGGGGAATCTGCAGGGATCTGCAGGGAAGGGCAACGCTAGAATGAGGGCGGCTGCCAGGAAGGCCTCTTTAAGGGTTGCGACCTGTGAATTGTCGCAAGGTGTGACGAGTCACACGTTGGACAGGCCTCCCTTTGTCTGCTAATGGCTGCTGCTTTTAATATTGATGCCCGGCCACACACCTCAGCTATTACTGCCATTCCCATGTCATGTATGAACAGGAGCAAGAATGTTCAGGATTGGAGTTGCATGTGTAAGTAATATAGTGGTTCATGTATGTGAGATAAAAGACATATTTATGTTTGCAGATCAGCATCCTCAAAAGATTAATTATATCTCATGACAACCTCTGTGACTGTTCTTTGCATTTACATCAGCCTATATTCTGATTGGCTGGTTGGGCCACTTGTGAGTTAGTAACAGAGAAGTGTTGTAGTGAACATGGATGTGTTATAACAAGCTCTTCTAATGGTGGGTTGTCCTTAAAGTGAGATTTAACCAGCACATCATTACAGTATTAAGATAAACCCTTTACAGAGCAAAGGGTTGTTATGAAAATAAAACGTTATTGGGTAAGAATCTTGTGTGTTCTAATATATGTCAAATTTGCCATCTGGACTTCTTTAATCCAACGCATACAGTAAGTTCTGTTACATTTTGTTTCTGTTACTGAGACTATCAAACCTAATCAGGGCTTTTCTCTTTCAAATGACACATTTCACTTCGTGCTCCTGAGAAACAAGAATTTCTGGAAATGTGTGAGCTGTAATTTTAGTTTCTAAACATAGATGTCGAGCTGGTAAAACTAGGTTTTAGAGTTGCTATGTTTTCCATCAATGCTGCCACTTACCCTCAAAATGTTGACCCCTAGATCCTTGAAGTGAAAGGGGAAAGGCCTTCAGAGCTTAGTGTTAAACAGGAGGAGGAGAGAGTGGCGTTCTCTCCTATCGCCTTCTTTTGTCCCAACCAGATCTTTAGCTGCTGCTGCACTGATGTGATTGTGTCCATCTAATCTGAAGATCACCTCTAATGCACTTCACCTAATGCTATTAGGGAAGAGCGGTGCATGCAGCAGCAGGGTAGAGGACACTGAAAACATCCACAAAAAGGTCTCGGGTGACGTGTGACGGTGATCAGGATGCAAGACAGAACCATTCATGTCTAGGCCTGAGGTTTTATTTTGACAAAACGCGGATCAATTTAGTGGCTTTTCTAGGGTTTCTGTTCATATCACAGGATCCTCGTCAGCGTGTCATCATGGAATTGTGAAGGTTTGCATTATTTCCAATGTACTGTACATGGATTGAAATGTCAAAAACGGCAAAATTACCACCAGAAATTACCATTAATTTTGTTGGTGTTCAATGTGTTTTGATATTAACGTGAATCCAAACAAATCAGTGCAGCGCTACTTCAGCCCTTTGCTGTGATTCGAGGGTCTTTTTCCCTGCTGAGGTTCAGAAACTCCCACTGCTCGACCCTCTTGTGCGTTGATGACCAGGGGCCGGCGGCTCCAGTTGATTCGAGCCTCGGCTCTCGGAGGTGATCCTGTATTGAGGCAACATGCGGAGATTTGGCAGCTGTTGATTTCTGTCTTGTGCTCTGGCAACGGTTTCATGCTGAATATTTCAGTATTCTGGTTGAATTCCGTTTGATTGAGGACGGAAAATGAACTGTTTGAATGAGTGCCAAGTAAAAGGGTCTAATAAGTGGTTTTGTTAATTCTTTTTCATGACAGAAAGCAGATTGTTATGTTATACAATTAAGGCTGCAATTAAGAAATCGTTTCATTATTTATTGTTTTTTTGATTAGTTGTTTGGGCTGAATAAGGTAAAAATGTCAATAGATAGATTAAAAGGTACTTTGGCAAATGCTTTTTCCCTTTTATACTAAGTCATTACAAAGCAACTATATAAAGCACATTTCATACATGCAAATTATTTTTTTTATATGCATCTAAAAGTAGACTGTCTAAGTACATCTTGTGTCGCTAACCATGAAGTTACAGTAGTTAAGAACCTTTATTTTAGCTCAAAAGTCCTTTGAGGAGGCATCTACATTTGCAATGATGCCAAGACATTATACAATACAGGAAATGCATGATATACCAGGTAAAAATAGACATATAAACCACTAATGACCAAACGATAAGTTCATAAGTGAATTTAGAAGCAGATATAAGCAGATACAGTGAAATTTCAGATGAGGCTTTTAAACATCTGTAGTGATGGTAAAGATTTAATGTTATGCTTTTATGCAGGCTGTTATAGTGTAAAGTGTGTAAGGTGCATTATATAGGGAAATGCATTTTTCCTATTTCAGTCCTGGCTAATGGAGTGTAGAGCAAAAACCTGTCTGTGTTAACAGAAATTACAGATTAGGAGCAAAGCTGCATATATGAATAAATACCAGTGCAGAGCTCCCCTCACTGCCATGGACATTCCACCAACATTTTGGTAGAGACCACAGTGGTGAGTAGAGAGTCATGGGTCATTGGTTATGAATCTGAATCTGTAAACAGCGTCCAGTCCAGTCCAGTCAGTGTAGAGATCACTGCTCTTACATAAATCACTTCTTCATAGTCCAAAACAGACAAGAATATTGATTGAACAAGTCTTTTTCTATGGTGAGCAGGGTTTATTTCTGTAAAGAAAGGCAAATTTCACAATGAATGTGACGCTTGGAATTTAACCAGTTGTCAAACTTGTTGTATATAAAGCACTAGAAATGACCATTAAAAAAATAGTTTGTCTCCTCTCCTGAGTCGCGTCGTCCTATCAGCCGCTGAGAACTGTAAATCGGCCCATGGTGAGATCTCTCCCCTCCCCCCGCTGCGCTCCAGCAGCCTGATTGACTGTATCGGTCCCCGCGCTGCTCCCTGTCCCCCTTCGCTGGGTCGTTCAGCTCTTCCCGGGCCTGTCTGTCCAGTTTTGCAACAGCAGTGCGATTGCGTCTCTCTCTCTCTCTCTGTCTCAACTCTGTTGACTCCTCCGGGCCTTTCTGACATGGAAGCATTGATTTCTCCGTTCCTTTCAAAAGGCCTGGAAATGAACGAGCGTGCGCGTGTGTGTATGTTTCAGTTGTCTGACGAAAACGCACGTTTCATAGCTTTGCTGGGATGACTCAGTGACGGATCAACTGCCTTTTTGACCCGAGATATCATCTGTCAAAAACCATAGCCGGTTGCTTTACAGTGCCGGGGATAACAAATCTCTACTCACTCAGCTGTGGCTGATCATAAATCCAATTGACAGCTCTCCCAATGCTTTCACATGCCAACGCTACATCAGATTGATCTGTTATGCTTAGCAGTGTGTCTGTATGATGGGAGAGAATCACTTGTACATGCCTGAAGACTCTAAATAAACAAAGCAAGGAGAAGTAGAACCAATGCATTAGAGAGACCAACGTAGACAGTGGCGGTGGACTAACGCGCACGTTGCACTTTTTCTAAAGCTCTCAGAGGCCTTCGAGCTCTTTTTACTTCCACTGGCAGGCCAGGGTCTTCTCTCCGCGGCCGCTGGTGATGACTTGAGACACAGAAAGAGGGAGAGGTTTATATTTGCTAAGGCCTGAGGGGGGGAGAGAGAGAGAGAGTGGGATAAATGGGTTTCACTGTTTCGCTGTGCATCCATGCTCTGCTGTAGCTTTCAGTTCTAACCTGTCTGCTCGGGGGGAGGAGGAGAGAGAGCAAAGTCTCCTTAATGTCTTGATTGATTTCCTGATAGGGCTGTTCTACGGAGGTTGTTTTGTGCCACTTCTCCTGCTCTCTTTTGCCCCCCCCCCCCCCCCCCCCCCCCCCCCGTCACTCTCTCGGTCCAGCCTCGGGGCAGCCAGCTCCTGAGTGGCTGTCTCCTCTCAGGCTCAGTGGGCTCGTCAAAGTGTGTGCTTACTCACGGCTTCCTCGCTGTGACAGCTTGTTAGCGAGACGCTGTCTTCACGGACAGCACATAAAAACGTAGTAGTGATTGCAGGCATTCATATTAAAGACTCCGTATGACGTTTTTAGCATACACATTGCTTCATAAAAGATCCACAGTAATTATATATACCTTTTTCTAAAGGATTCCAAAGGATAATAATGAGGGAAACTGTCAATCTACCACAATACGTGTTTGTTTATCCCTCATTCTTCTGGTTGAAAATGTTGACAGCCTGGGATGTGAATGCAGACCAATGCTTAACAGCTCTACCTTGCATATGCCGAATAAAAGTATTGAAATACCCACAAATGCATAGCTGAAGGAGGAAGTCAGTGTTTGCTGCAGGTTTTGTTACAAGCTCATTTTAAGCTTCTGCAAGTTAATTTTGTGGCAAATCGGACAATTCATTCCATCCAGCTACTAACATAATAAATCAGGAGTTTATGTAAATCCAAACTAGGGATGCACTTAAGTTGAAGGGTTATGGCCGAATGCCAAATATTAAATGCGGTTGTTAAGTTTCGAGTACAGTTCTTCCTCTAGATAGTTTAGTTGAACAATTCTGTTCTTGTTCTCCGCCACATTTAAAATATCTCCACGCTGCTGACACTTGAATGAAGGTGCCAGGTCATCGTGTTGTTTGATTGCATCAACGCATCATTGCGTCACACGCCACTATTGAACCCTGCTTTTAACTCCCTCCACCGAAGGCCAGTTGTGGCGTTTTTTTTGCAATATATGCCTCAATATATTTGGTGCATTAATAAATCAGTTTGAACCTTTGTCTACAACTGTACACGCTGTCAAAGCAACTTGAACATAGTTGTCCCATCCATGTGAATCCTTACACAGTCTGCGTCCTGCAGGCTCATGAACAGTTAGAGTTCCCCATGTAAAATTTAGCAACATCCCTCCTGTAATTAAGCATCAGTGTAGCATTGGGGACTGTTGTTGGGGACAGAGGAAGCCTAAAAGGCCAGACATCAGATGAATAATTCTTTTAATCTTTTTTTTTTTTTTTTGCGTGAAGCAAACAGAAATATTACAGGACTATTAATAGGACACCTTGTGTTTGAAGTACATCAGTCCTCTGGCTGCGCTCTCTGTGTTTGGACTGAAAATGGACACTATAACATCAGATTGTCTCCCCGATTCTCATCCCTCCAGAGAATTTAAAGTGAAGGATAATAATCTATATAAAGAACATCGGGATGAATAATTGATAGATTCTGCTGTGAATCGGCTTATTAATTTGCACAAGCAAGCGTACGCACATGGATACACCTGGTCGAGTCTTTGGGGGGTTTTATTGTTTGAGTTGAACTTAGCCAAAAAATGGCAGCACTGAAAATAAAAAAAATGTTTTAAAGCATTGCTTAGAAATATACACAGATACTCAAAATAAAGTGGGGGTAAATGGAGCGTCAAATGTGTTTAGAAACTGTCATATTCGCAGGCTGTTGTGCCAGCTCCTTATTGGAGCAGATGTGTGGGGCGCTCATTAGAGTTACGAGGCAAACTGTTCCTCCCTATCAGCTGCCTGTTCAGCCGGTTTCCTCTGTGCCTCTGAGCAGGAGTGGCTGCGCGTTCAGGAATGTGCGTGAATGTGCACACAGTGTTCACTGATTGTCCAAAAGTATACAGACACCAGAGCTGATATGACTGATCTATATTTGCGGACTTTGATTATGGATGAATAATACGAAGGTGATTTCACTCGTTGAGTTGTTTAGTTCCAAACGTTCAGTTGTGACATTTTCTGTAGCTGCTTATCTTAGTCTTATGTGTACATTACCCTTCAAAACCTTCGAATGTCTAAATCTACACAGTTGTACAGAGGCCCATTTCCAGCAATCATCCCTCCAGTATACTGATGGTACATTGTGTTTGATAACTACATAAAAAAGCTTATGGATGATTAGAAAACTTTGTGAAATTATGTTAGCACAGCTGAAAACAGTTTAGCTGGTTAGATGGAGTATTCTTCGACAAAAGTAAAGTTTTATTGAGAAATTTATTATTATAATTATCAGGAAAAAATCATAATTTTTTGATCTTGACTATATTTTCTCTTCATTTAGCTGCAACTGATAAATAAAGTGTGACCTTTCATGGAAAACACAAAATGGTCAGGGTGACCCAAAACGACAAGGCTGCAACTATCATTTCTGGTACTAATGAATCTGTTAACTATCTCCAATAATGGATTAGTTGTCCAATAAATGTAAGACAAATGATCACTTCTGTCCAAACTACCCAACAACCAAAATATCTTTATCTCAATTTGATGTTGTGTAAGAAGGAAGGAAAAACACTTAAGCAGCTTGGAACCATATACTGGATTTATATTGTCGTATTTGTCTTAAGAAATGACTCAAAACTATTCATTAAATTCAGTTTCGGTCTGATGACTCTGATTTAGGCGACACACCCCTTAGTTCAAATAAAAAAATATGTTTTTGACATGATGACATATAAATATCTGCCAAAATGATATGCTTCTATTCTAACTATGTGGAAAACTTAGCAAAACACCCGCCCCTGGTTCAACATGAACAGGCACCTGGTGCTAAAAACATATAAAGGTGTGGTTTCCACATTTTTCGAGGAACAACTCTCAATCTACATCCAACAGCTTTTGGATGAATTTGAACGCAGTGGACCAGGTTATCTACCAGACCCCACCACTGCTGCAGCTAGGTGTCTAAAGACTTTTATCCCTGTAATTTATAGACTGTGGTAGTAGGATAAGCTGGGGCGCAGCTGTGCAGCCAAATTATAAATGTACCTTCCAGGTCAGAGAGTGAGACTATTACCTTTGTACCTTTTTGCACAGAACATCAACCTGGCGGGCTGTGTCTAATTTATTAAACTGCTGTCTAGTTTCATGTTTGTCTGAGGAAGCAGATTTTTTTGTATTTTTAGTTTTTTGCCAGGCAAGACGCGGCCCATTTTTAACTCACTCCGGTGCCATTTTCAGTTCTTTTCTGTGTGATGGTAAGTGTCAGCGATCTATGCGGATGCATTGATTTTACGACACGGCGCGGAGAGGAGTAGTTGGGACATGACGAGGGAGGAAGGAAGATGCTGCACCGGGAGGAAAAATTAAGAACAGGAGAGGGCAGCGAGCCCTGTGAAGATGAAGATTAATCGCCTTTTTGCTCGCGTAACCCATCTTTGGCATCTCTGACGTCATATATGGTGTCGTCTGTAAATGTTTGTGCCAACATGAGCATCTGTGTGTGTACTGCTGCAAATTGAACTAGAAGACAAACAAGCTCCATTCCCTTCACAGGGTCTGTGTGTTTGATAAGAAATGAGCATGGCTGCTGTGTTTGTGTCTGACCCGCTGCGTCCGAGCGGCTGCTGGTTGGTTGGTGTTGGCTGGAATCATGAATGAATGAGGTGTATTGTTTAGAGAGCATTGTAAAACTCGTGTGTGTTCTGCTGCGTCTTGGGAGGCCACGTTTACTCCCCACTCCACCGGGATTACAGGATTTACAGAGTTTACACGGCTGCTACTTAAACCGTGTGTGTGTGTGATCACATAAATGTCATGATTCAGCTTAGTTGCTTTTTCACTGGGAGGGGGAGTTCCTACCTGTCTGGGGTGTATCCCTGCCTGGATGCGCTCCAGCAGACCCCCGCGACCCCAGTGACTGACCCAAAGAAAAAGGAGTGGAATGAAGAAAACAAGATTTTGGATTTTCGTGCATATAGAACAGTGGTCGGCAACCCGCGGCTCTAGAGCCGCATGCGGCTCTTTAGCGCTGCCCTAGTGGCTCCCTGGAGCTTGTTCAAAAATGTTTGAAAATGGAAAAAAGATGGGGGAGGGAAATGTATTTTTTGTTTTAATATGGTTTCTGTAGGAGGACAAACATGACACAAACATTCTTAACGTTTTCCAATGCTGTAAAAATCTGTAGAATAAACATTACATTTCAACATTTCTGTCAACGAAGATTTGCGTCATAGCCTGCGACACACGTTTCTATCAGCAGGGCGGGATGCCAGGCAGGTGGCTGTTGTAAACAAACCGGCGGCTGTGTGATGGGCCATGGATCCCAAAGGGAAAAAGAGAAAAATAACTGAGGAGAACAGAGGATTCAACGATTCTTGGACCGAATCATTTGCATTCATTGCCAATGCGGAAGGATTGCCTGAATGTTTGCTCTGTAGCGAGAAGTTGTCAAATAACAAAAAGAGTAATGTGGAAAGACATTTCCAGGGAAGGCATGCTACATTTGCAGCCGAGTACCCAGTTGGGAGTGAGAGAAAAAGTGCGATTGCATTACTTCTGGAGAAATGAGAGGAGTGCAAAAATTGATTTAAGAAGTGGATTGCATCTCCAAACTCCACTACTGCTGCAAGTTTTGTTGCAACCCGGGAGATAATAAAGCGTGGAAAACCGTTTCGGACAGTGATGTCCGAAAACAGAAGTCACATTAAACGGGTAAGAACACAATCCTGTCATAGGCACATATTTAGTAACAAAGTGGCTGTTTTTATAAAGTGATTTCTGATTTTCGTCAGTATATATTTGGAATGACACTTAGGGATATTATTGTGTTTTGTTGCTCAGGTCCCAGGATAGCTGCGTTGGTTGCGTGTCAAAAGAGAAGAGGATGCTGCTGCGTTTTACCCTTGCACAGACTTGCTTGGCATTTGCACAGAAATCAAACTTAAACTGTATTAATTTGATTTTATATACTTTACCTTTTCAAAAGGCTGCTGTTTTATTTTTATAAATGCAGGCTGCGTTTCATTGCACTCTGTTTGTTGCCCAGATAAGGGGCACGTTATGAACGTTCCATTTTGTTGTCAAAATAAAAATGACATCAAAAATCGGATTTCTTTATTGCATTTCTTTAATTTCATCAAAGCAATGAAACATAATTCATTAATATTGTAATGAAGTTAAACTTGAGGTGGCATCGTACAACAGAGTAGTCACGTGGTGCGTCATTCCCTACAGGATGCGCTGCAGGGAAAATAAACATTCAATCATGAAGGCTCATTATGTATTTGTAGCCAACTTAGTCATTTTGATAGTAGGCTAATATAGCTAATATAGATACATACAGCATGTGTTGCCTTCATTATAAGGCTTATATAAGGCTTTTAATTTTTTGCGGCTCCAGACACATTTGTTTTTTGTTTTTTTGGTCCAATATGGCTCTTTCAACATTTTGGGTTGCCGACCCCTGATATAGAACATTAACAACAGGCAACAGACTTGTTTAGACAGCTTACCTCTCCTGAATTTACACATCCTTTGCAGTGACAAGTGGACCATACAGAGCAAACAAGAGCTCTGTATGACACGTTCATGTTAATAAGAGAAACGCTGCTTCATAGGGGCCGCAGTGTGGAAACGATGCAGATGTTGAGTCTGAATACGATGCACAAGACCCCTCCTAACAGGTGGGAAGCTTCTAAATTTAACCACCAGGACTCTTCAGTACAGCTTACTTTATTTCATGATTCATTCTGAAAGGGCTTGGTGTCTTCAAACAAAAAGCAGGATGTGTTGGATCTCTGCACGAAAGTTTTAATTGGTTCACAGTTCAAGCAAAGTAAGAAATTTTGCACTATGTGGCATTGCTGTGTTTCTATGGGAGCCCAGAACAGATAAATCAAACATGGTCACCATAGCTTTTCCTACACCTTGGCTACTCTGTTCTGTCCTCGCCACTAGATGCTTCCTGAAACTACAAATCCCAACCATTTCCCTTGCAGGTGTGTGTGTGCTCTTGTGGTCTGTTTTCACATGGTGAGTGTGTGTGTGCGCGCGCGTGTGTGTGCGCCTGCCTGTGTATCATTGAGATAATGGAAGGTCTTGGCCTGGGTAATGAAGCCCCTCCCTGCAGGCGGTGCAGATAATTTAATTAATGTCAGCCTTCTCCGTATCCTCCATCCTTCCCTTGTGACTCATCTGTATTTTGCCTCAGCTTTGCTTTCGGATACTTGTCCTCCACCGACCGTGGCTGGTTTCAGGCCAAGCCCCTGCGGCTTTATTCAACGACTTTTTGCAATCATACACTAAACGCATAGCGCAGAAATTAGCTGACATTTCCTCCCAGTTTCCTTCTGTTTGTGCTGTGAGCGTTTTTAGTTCCTCGACAGCAGCGTCTCTGTGTAGTTCAGCTGTGGCAGCAGTTGATTCATCCCCGTGCCGCTCGTTACTCTTCCTCCCCTGGCAGCAGTGCTTTTAATGTTTATGGAGGGAGAGCCATTTGCGGAGTCACTGTAATGATCCGTGACGTAATGGCAGCACCTTGTAATTTATAAGGGTTACGTGGCACTGGCTGAATCCTGGCGAGGCTGCAGCCACACAGAGTTTAGTTTTGTTTAAGTCCCCAAAGCTGCCTGACCAGTTTTTTCAGTTTGTGTTTGTTTCCCAGTGCACTTTTTCTTGTTAAATTCTAGTTTTCACTAAGCATGTTATCTATTTTTTTAATTTTCTTCATATTACTCAACATCTGCTCTTATTTCTGTTCCCAGGTGGAATTGCAGGCGGCATAGAGATCTGCATCACCTTCCCCACCGAGTACGTGAAGACACAGTTGCAGCTGGATGAGAAGGCCAACCCGCCCAAATACAGAGGAATAGGTGAGTGTGACACACGTGGGAGAGAATCATTCTGATAGTGGTGCCTTGCATTAAAAAAAATACTTTGATTCATTTTTTTTAATAAAAATGAGACAATAATTAAATAGTTGAATCCATATGTTTCCATTCTAACTGTCTGTAAAGGCAATCCAGTTGCAGTTATCTAAACTGCAGTATCATGCTTTACTGAATGAGATCATTCTTTTTTTTTTTTTTTTTTTTTTTAATGAAGAGCGATTATTCCTTCAGTGTCCTGACAGAGAACAGGACTGGAGGTTTATTGCCACTAATTCCTGAAGTGACGGTCTTTATACCCATGAGTCAGCGTCCTATTACGTACACGTCATCACCGAGGATCCGGCCACGTTTCATTTATAAAGAAGTAACACTATTACACTAATGGGATTGTGGAAACTCTGGAAATGTTGAAAACAATAGATGCATACCTCAGGATGCTCTAATATGAACTCATATAAACTGTACTTTTTTGTTGATTAGTTTTGGTTTTTGTCATCCACCATCAAATACATTTTTTATATTGTAATCAGAAGTTAAATTATTATCATTTATAATATGTCTCTGTCTGTCTATCTGGCTGACTATCTGTCTAGTAGCTATCTGTCTATCTGATTATCTGTCTTCTTATTTTTGCTCCTCTGCCTCTTAGGAGCTCATTTTCAAATTAATTACCCATCATCCCCAGGTACATTAGGGATTCTGGCAGGCTGTCACTGTGCTTGTTTATATAACTTAGAACAGACCAGTGCACACATGAACACTCACACCATCCATGCGTACCAGTGTACACACACACACACACACACACACACACACACACACACACACACACACACACACACACACACACACTGGGTCTGTTAATATTGGCTGCAGCTCTGAGGATCAGAATATCATGCTAATGAGTGTTCAAGACAGCTGTTGATAATTTTTTTTCTGCTCACTTGTGCATTTGGCTACTGGGCAGAACAGTTGCTGCACTGATGTTTCTAAGAGGAGAGGCCTTGGTGTATACATGAACACACCAGGATTGGGAGGGGGGGACAGTTCTTGGGTCAGCTTCAGAGAAACTAGACCTACAGGGCATCAGTACGTCACTAATATGTGGTTTTAGTTTGTCTTAACATGGGAATCTTCAGTTTTCTGCAATTGGCAGTGCAACAGAAATAAAGACTGGATTTTCTAAATCACATTTAACTTTTGTCTGAGAAGTACTGTATGTGTACTACTACTACTGCACTACATTCACCGTCCTGTTAGAAGACCGATGCATCCATAGCTGTGCTCAGTTCACTCAATTCTCAACAACCCATCACATTTACTTCTATTCAGCTGTGCAGATACTGTAGCTTTGAATTAACCTTGACAGGTTATGACATATACTACCATAGTTTGTGATTTTCACTGCCAATAATTGAGTTTTGTTTTTGAAAAACAGTCCCTGGATTATCTGCAGGAAATACTGCCATCTCTTTTCATTTAATCTAGTGAGTTTCTACCATGAAGCGGTAGCATTTAAAATTAGTAATCGTAATTCCACAGCAGGGAGGTTTCCTTCTGGCAACATGAAGGGTCACTGCAGCCTCAAAGTAAAATGAAAGAACAGAACACTGCAGAATAGTGAATTTTCCGTTTCTGTGCGTCTTTTTTCCAGGTGACTGTGTGAGACAGACGGTGCAGGGTCATGGTGTCAGAGGACTTTACCGAGGACTGAGCTCGCTGCTTTATGGATCCATACCCAAATCTGCAGTCAGGTACGTGTCAAACGCTAGAGGCACAATTAGCAGGATATATCTTAAGTAACAGCAGAAAGTGACTGATTTGAAATGTAGAATTGACTTCAACACTGTGAACTCCTGTTTGTAGTGCTTTAGTGTTTCATACTTCTAGTCTACAAGTCAATTTTAAGTGATATGAGGCCTTTTCTGTCAGTATGTGTTCTTGCAGTAACATGTTATATTCCATCTTTAAACAAGTATCAGATATATTTTGGATTTTAAGAAGCAACTTAAAATTGCAAAATGTTTTAAGTAACACTTGTAAACTGTGAGTAGACTGGGTTCGTGTGCAGTAAAACTCTAGGGGGGGGGGCATTGTCTTCTCCCTTAAACCACTAACTCATACACTCTAATTATTCTGGTCCATTACCCACAATGCACGGCGTAAATGCCACACTGCCCGTCAGTATAATTATGTTATTCTTTTTCAGCAATGGCATTTATCTAGTGTGCACAGTGCATTCTCACACACACACACACACTCTCTCACACACACATGCATGCAAATTCTGCACAAAATGGTTTTACTGTCACTGTGTGTGTGCATGCCTGTGTGTGTGTGTCTGTCTGTGTGTGTGTGTGTGTGTGTGTGTGTGTGTGTTGTGCTGGAGGGTAGAGCCTGTCTGTACGATGGAGAGACAGGTTCAACCAGGCGGAGCAAAGATGCCACTCAAACTCAGTGAGGGTCTCAATAGGGGTACAGTGAGAGAGACGTGTGTGTGTGTGTGTGCGCGCGTGCCTGCATGCATGTGTGTGTTTCGTTCCTGCTCAGTGTTATGAGTTATA